>JAWNKX010000602.1:0-2500 GCA_035041755.1 Cacoxenus indagator | reverse complement strand
AGAAGCTTACGGCGATTTAGGCGACTTAGGTTACTCAGGCAATTAGGCTATCTTGGTCTTAGGCTACTCAGGCGACTCAGGTTACTCAGGTGATATAGGCTACATAGGCGACTCAGGATACTCAGACGAATTAGGCGATGTATACTCTCCCCCCACTCCCAAGCCCACCCAACTCCCCTCTCCACCCACTCTCAACCCCTCTCTGACAATTTCACCCACTCTCAACCACTCTCTCCCACCTCTCTCCCACACCACTGTCCCCCTCTCCCTCTCTCCCCTTCTCCCACCCCCACTCTTCCTCTCCCATTCTCCCCTCTCCCCCTCCCCAACCCACCCTCCTCCTCTCCGCCACTCCATCTCTCCATCTCCCCCTCACTCCCTCTCCCACTCTCTTCATCTCTCCTTCCCTCTCACCCTCTCTTCCACTCTTCCTCACGCCATCTTTCCCTCTCTCCTTCTCTCCCTCTCCCCCTCACCCTCCCCCTCTCCTATCTCCCTCTCCCTCTCTCCCTCTCTCCCTCTCACCATCTCTCCATCTCCCCTGTCACCCTCACCCACACTCCCTCTCCCCCTCTCTCCCTCTCCCTCTCCCCTTCTCCCCCTCTCCCCTCACCATCTCTCTCCCTCTCACCCTCTTTCCCTCTTTCCCCCTCTCCCCTTCCACACTCCCTCACTCCCTCTCTCCATCTCATAATCTCTCCATCTCTCCATCTCTCCCTCTCCCCCTCTCTCCCTCTCTCACCCTCTTCCCGACTCAGGTTATCCAGGGGATTTAGTCGATTTAGACGCTCAGGCTACTTAGGCTAATGAGGCAGGTCAGGCTGCCCAAGCGAGTTAGGCGCATTAGGCAATTTGGGCATTTAGGCGACTCTCGCTACTCAGGCGAATTCGGTGGTGTAGGCATATATTTGACTTAGGTGACTCAAGCTAGTCTCAAGGTACTCAGAAGAATCAGGCGACACAAGCGGTGTAAGCGGCTTAGGCCATTTATGCAACTCAGGAAACTCAGTCGATTTTGGAGATTTAGGCGACTCATGGTACTTAGGCTACTCAGGAGATTAGAAGCTTATGGCGATTTAGGCGACTTAGGTTACTCAGGCAATTAGGCTATCTTGATCTTAGGCTACTCAGGGGACTCAGGTTACTCAGGTGATATAGGCTACATAGGCGACTCAGGATACTCAGACGAATTAGGCGATGTATACTCTCCCGCCCACTCACCACCCACGCAACTCCCCTCTCCCCAACACTCTCAACCCCTCTCTCCCCAGCACTGTCCCCCTCTCCCGCCCTCTCACCCCCTCTCCCTCTCGCCCCATCAGAGGTTATCTAGGGGATTTAGTCGATTTAGACCCTCAGGCTACTTAGGCTAATGAGGCAGGTCAGGCTGCCCAGGCGAGTTAGGCGCATTAGGCAATTTGGCCATTTAGGCGACTTTCGCTACTCATACGAATTAGGTGGTTTGGGCATTTATTCGACTTAGGCGACTCAAGCTAGTCTCAAGGTACTCAGAAGAATCAGGCGACACAAGCGGTGTAAGCGGTTTAGGCCATTTATGCAACTGAGGCAACTCAGTCGATTTTGGCGATTTATGCGATGAGGTGATTTAGGCGACTCATGGTACTTAGGCTACTCAGGAGATTAGAAGCTTACGGCGATTTAGGCGACTTAGGTTACTCAGGCAATTAGGCTATCTTGCTCTTAGGCTACTCAGGCGACTCAGGTTACTCAGGTGATATAGGCTACATAGGCGACTCAGGATACTCAGACGAATTAGGCGATGTATACTCTCCCACCCACTCGCCACCCCGCCCAACACCCCTCTACCCCTCACTCTCAACCCCTCTCTCCCAATTTCACCCACTCTCACCCACCACTCTCACCCACCTCTCTCCCCCACCACTGTACCCCTCTATTCCACTCTCCCACCCCTTCACCCCCTCTCCCAATCCACCCACCCACACCACCCTCCACAACCCGCTATCCTCATCTCCCTCTCTCCCTCTCCCCCTCTCTCCCTCTCTCCCTTTCTCCCTCTCTCCCTCTCTCCCTCTCTCCCTCTCTCCCTCTCTCCCTCTCACCCTCTCTCCCTCTCACCCTCTCTCCCTCTCTCCCTCACCACTCTCATCCCTCTCCCACACTCCACTCTCCCACTCTCCCCCTCTCCCCCTCACCCCCTCTCCCTCTCCCACTCTCCCTCTCTCCCTCTCTCCCTCTCCCACTCTCCCTCTCTCCCTCTCTCTCCCTCTCTCTCCCTCTCTCACCCTCTCTCTCCCTCTCTCACCCTCACTCTCCCACTCTCTCCCTCTCTCCCTCTCTCCCTCTCCCCCTCACCCACCCCTCAACCCTCTCCCCTCTCCCCCTCACCACCTCTCTCCCTCTCACCCCATCACCCCCACTCACCCTCTCACCCTCTCTCCATCTCCCCTGTCACCCTCTCCCCTGTCACCCTCTCCCCCTCTCCCACTCACCCTCTCCCCTTCACCCTCTCACCTTCTCC
>JAWNKX010000600.1:0-32645 GCA_035041755.1 Cacoxenus indagator | reverse complement strand
AGAGTTGAGAGGGAGAGTGATGTTGAGTGGGGAGAGGGTGAGTTGGGGAGGGGGAAGGAGTGAGTGAGAGAGGGGTGGTAGAGAGGTGGTGTGGTGGAGGGTGAGATGAAGAGAGGGAGAGGGTGAGAGAGGGAGAGAGGGAGAGAGGGAGAGAGGGAGAGAGGGAGAGATGGAGAGAGGGAGAGAGGTGGAGTTGGTGAGGAGGAGAGGGAGAGAGGCCTAACTCGCCTGGGCAGCCTTATCAGCCTGACCTGCCTCATTAGCCTAAGTAGTCTGAGCGTCTAAATCGACTAAATCCCCTGGATAACCTGTGAGGGGGAGAGATGGAGAGAGGGAGAGAGGGAGAGTGGGCGAGTGGGTGAGTGGGTGAGGGGGTGAGGGGGAGAGAGGTGGGTGAGAGTTGGTATGAGGGGGAAAGATGGTTGAAAGGGGGTGAAATTGGAAGAGTGGGGAGACAACGAAAGACGCTGAGGGGTGTAGGGAGAGAGGGGGAGAGGGAGAGTGGGAGAGGGGGAGAGGGAGAGAGGGGAGAGGGGGAGTGTGGGAGAGAGGGGAGAGCGGAGAGGGAGAGAGGGGGATGGGGAAGGAGAGAGGGTGAGAGGGAGAGAGGGGTTGTGGAGAGAGGGAGAGAGGTGGGTGAGAGTTGTTGTGAGATGGAAAGATGGTTGAAAGGGGGTGAAATTGGCAGAGAGGGGTGAGAACGAAAGACGCTGAGGGGTGGAGGGAGAGAGGGAGAGAGGGAGAGGGGGAGAGAGGGAGAGAGGGGGAGAGGGAGAGAGGGAGAGGGGTAGAGAGGGAGAGAGGGTGAGAGGGAGAGGGGTGGGGGGGTGAGGAGGGGGTGGAGAGGCAGAGAGGGAGAGAGGGAGAAAGGGAGAGTGGCCGAGAAGGTGAGTGGGTGAGTTGGAGAGTTGGGGAGAGGGGGAGAGGGAGAGGTAGAGGGAGAGGGAGAGAGAGTGGGGAGATGGAGAGGGGGAGAGTGAGTGGAGGAGGGAGAGAGGGGGAGGGGGAAGGAGAGTGGGAGAGGGGAGAGAGGGAGAGAGGGAGAGAGGGAGAGGGGGAGAGAGGGAGAGGGGGAGAGGGGGAGAGAGGGAGAGAGGGAGAGAGGGAGAGAAGGAGAGAGGGAGAGAGGGAGAGCGTGAGAAAGGGAGAGAGGGCGAGCGGAGTGAGACGAGAGGGGAAGGGGGAGGGGGAGACACCGAAAGACGCTGGGGGTGGAGGAGGAGAGGGTGAGGGGTGGGGGAGAGGGAGAGAGGAAGGCAGGGCGTGAGGGGGCGCGGGTGGGGGAGGGTGGTGAGAGGGGGGAGGGGATGGAGAGAGGTGGTGAAGGGGATGGTGATGGAGAGAGGGGAGGGGGTGGTGGAGGGAGAGTGGCAGAGTGGTGGAGTGGGGGAGGGGGAGAGAGTCGCCTGAGTAGCCTAAGACCAAGATAGCCTAATTGCCTGAGTAACCTAAGTCGCTTAAATCGCCGTAAGCTTCTAAATCTCCTGAGTAGCCTAAGTACCATGAGTCGCCTAAATCGCCAAAATCGACTGAGTTGCCTGAGTTGCATAAATGGCCTAAACCGCTTACACCGCTTGGGTCGCCTGATTCTTCTGAGTACCTTGAGACTAGCTTGAGTCGCCTAAGTCGAATAAAAGCCTAAACCACCTAATTCGCCTGAGTAGCGACAGTCGTCTAAATGCCAAAATTGCCTAATGCGCCTAACTCGCCTGGGCAGCCTGATCAGCCTGATCTGCCTCATTAGCCTAAGTAGCCTGAGCGTCTAAATCGACTAAATCCCCTGGATAACCTGAGAGGGGAAGACAAGAAGAGAAGAAGAGAGGGAGAGATGGAGAGAGGGTGAGAGGGAGAGGGGGAGAGTGGGAAAGGGTGAGAGAGGGAGAGAGGTGGAGAGGGGTAGAGGAGTTGGTGAAAAGGGGCGAGGCGGCGAGAGGGAGAGAGGAAGAGAGGGAGAGTGGATAAGAGGGAGAGGGGGAGAGGGAGAGCGGTAGAGAGGGGGAGGGGGAGAGAGCTAGAGAGGGAAGGGGAGAGTGAGAGGGAGTTGTGATGAGGAGTGGGGGAGAGAGGGAGAGAGGGAATGGGGGAGAGAGGGAGAGGGTTGGAGAGGGGTAGAGGAGAGTGAGAAAAGGGGGAGGTGGCGAGAGGGAGAGAGGTAGTGAGGGAGAGAGGGAGAGAGTTGAGAGGGAGAGTGATGGAGAGGGAGAGAGTCGCCTGAGTAGCCTAAGACCAAGATAGCCTAATTGCCTGAGTAACCTAAGTCGCCTAAGTCGCCTAAATCGCCGTAAGCTTCTAAATCTCCTGAGTAGCCTAAGTACCATGAGTCGCCTAAATCGCCAAAATCGACTGAGTTGCCTGAGTTGCATAAATGGCCTAAACCGCTTACACCGCTTGGGTCGCCTGATTCTTCTGAGTACCTTGAGACTAGCTTGAGTCGCCTAAGTCGAATAAAAGCCTAAACCACCTAATTCGCCTGAGTAGCGACAGTCGTCTAAATGCCAAAATTGCCTAATGCGCCTAACTCGCCTGGGCAGCCTGATCAGCCTGATCTGCCTCATTAGCCTAAGTAGCCTGAGCGTCTAAATCGACTAAATCCCCTGGATAACCTGAGAGGGGAAGACAAGAAGAGAAGAAGAGAGGGAGAGATGGAGAGAGGGTGAGAGGGAGAGGGGGAGAGTGGGAAAGGGTGAGAGAGGGAGAGAGGTGGAGAGGGGTAGAGGAGTTGGTGAAAAGGGGAGAGGGGGCGAGAGGGAGAGAGGAAGAGAGGGAGAGTGGAAAAGAGGGAGAGGGGGAGAGGGAGAGAGGTAGAGAGGGGGAGAGGGAGAGAGCTAGAGAGGGAAGGGGAGAGTGAGAGGGAGTTGTGATGAGGAGAGGGGGAGAGAGGGAGAGGGGCGGAGAGGGGAAGAGGAGAGGGAGAAAAGGGGGAGGTGGCGAGAGGGAGAGAGGTAGTGAGGGAGAGAGGGAGAGAGTTGGGGGGGACAGGGTGAGTGGGGGATCGGGAAGGAGTGAGTGAGAGAGGGGGGTAGAGAGGTGGAGTGGTGGAGGGTTAGATGAAGAGTGGGAGAGGGGGAGAGAGGGAGAGAGGGAGAGAGGGAGAGAGGGAGAGAGGTGGAGTTGGTGAGGAGGAGAGGGAGAGAGGGAGAGAGGCCTAACTCGCCTGGGCAGCCTTATCAGCCTGACCTGCCTCATTAGCCTAAGTAGTCTGAGCGTCTAAATCGACTAAATCCCCTGGATAACTTGAGAGGGGTGAAAAGGAGTGTGTGGGCTGAGGGAAGAGAGGGGGAGAGGGGGCGGGAGAGGGGAGAGAGGGGAGAGGGAGAGTATGGAAGGGTGGGAGAGGGCGAGAGGGGATGGCGGTGAGGGAGAGAGGGGGAGGAGGAAGGAGAGCGGGTGAGAGGGAGAGAGGGGGTGGGGTGAGAGGGAGAGAGGTGGTGAGGGGGAGGGTGAGAGGGAGAGAGCCGGTGAGTGGGATGGTGGGGGGGTGAGGAGGAGTGTGGGAGAGGTGGTGAGAGGGAGAGGGGGAGAGGGAGAGAGTCGCCTGAGTAGCCTAAGACCAAGATAGCCTAATTGCCTGAGTAACCTAAGTCGCCTAAATCGCCGTAAGCTTCTAAATCTCCTGAGTAGCCTAAGTACCATGAGTCGATAAATCGCCAAAATCGACTGAGTTGCCTGAGTTGCATAAATGGCCTAAACCGCTTACACCGCTTGTGTCGCCTGATTCTTCTGAGTACCTTGAGACTAGCTTGAGTCGCCTAAGTCGAATAAATGCCTAAACCACCTAATTCGCCTGAGTAGCGAAAGTCGCCTAAATGCCCAAATTGCCTAATGCGCCTAACTCGCCTGGGCAGCCTGATCAGCCTGACCTGCCTCATTAGCCTAAGTAGCCTGAGGGTCTAATTCGACTAAGTCCCCTGGAAAACCTGAGAGGGGAAGAGAAGAAGAGAAGAAGCGAGGGAGAGAGGGAGAGGGGTGAGTGGGAAAGGTGCCGAGGAGGAGAGGAGAGGGCGAAAAGGGAGAGGGGGCGAGAGGGAGAGAGGAAGAGAGGAAGAGAAGGAGAGAGGGAGAGAGGAAGAGAGGAAGAGAAGGAGAGAGGGAGAGTGGGAGAGTGGGAGAGTGGGAGAGAGAGGAAAGAGAGAGGGAGAGAGAGGGAGAGGGAGGGAGAGAGAGGGAGAGAGAGGGAGAGAGAGGGAGAGAGAGGGAGAGAGAGGGAGAGAGGGTGAGAGGGAGTGGGGAAGAGGGGAAGAGGGAAAGAGGGTGTGAGGAAGAGATGGAGAGGGGGACAGTGGTGGTGGAGAGAGGTGGGTGAGAGTGGGTGAGAGTGGGTGAAATTGGCAGATAGTGGATGAGAGTGGTGTGGAGTGAGGAGTTGGGGGGGGTGGTGAGTGGGGGGGAGAGTATACATCGCCTAATTCGTCTGAGTATCCTGAGTCGCCTATGTAGCCTATATCACCTGAGTCGCCTGAGTAGCCTAAGACCAAGATAGCCTAATTGCCCGAGTAACCTAAGTCGCCTAAATCGCCGTAAGCTTCTAATCTCCTGAGTAGCCTAAGTACCATGGAGTCGCCTAAATCACCTCATCGCATAAATCGCCAAAATCGACTGAGTTGGCTGAGTTGCATAAATGGCCAAAACCGCTTACACCGCTTGTGTCGCCTGATTCTTCTGAGTACCTTGAGACTAGCTTGAGTCACCTAAGTCAAATATATGCCTAAACCACCGAATTCGCCTAAGTAGCGAGAGTCGCCTAAATGCCCAAATTGCCTAATGCGCCTAACTCGCCTGGGCAGCCTGATCAGCCTGACATGCCTCATTAGCCTAAGTAGCCTGAGCGTCTAAATCGACTAAATCCCCTGGATAACCTGAGAGGGGAAGAGAAGAAGAGAAGAAGCGAGGGAGAGAGGGAGAGGGCTGAGTGGGAAAGGTGCCGAGGAGGAGAGGAGAGGGCGAAAAGGGAGAGGGGGCGAGAGGGAGAGAGGAAGAGAGGAAGAGAAGGAGAGAGGGAGAGAGGAAGAGAGGAAGAGAAGGAGAGAGGGAGAGAGGTAGAGAGGGAGAGAGCGAGAGAGGGGGAGGGGGAGAGGGGGAGAGAGGGAGAGAGGGAGAGAGGGAGAGAGGGAGAGAGGGAGAGAGGGAGAGAGGGAGAGAGGGAGAGAGGGAGAGAGGGAGAGAGGGAGAGAGGGAGAGAGGGAGAGTGGAAAAGAAGGAGTGGGAAGATGGGAAGAGGGGAGGAGAGCTAGAGAGGGGGAGAGGGAGAGAGGGAGAGAGGGAGAGAGGGTGAGTGGAAAAGAGGGAGAGGGGAAGAGGGGTAGAGGGAGGAGAGGGGGAGAGGGGGAGTGGGTGGGGGGGTGGTGGCCTAAGTACCATGAGTCGATAAATCGCCAAAATCGACTGAGTTGGCTGAGTTGCATAAATGGCCTAAACCGCTTACACCGCTTGTGTCGCCTGATTCTTCTGAGTACCTTGAGACTAGCTTGAGTCGCCTAAGTCGAATAAATGCCTAAACCACCTAATTCGCCTGAGTAGCGAAAGTCGCCTAAATGCCCAAATTGCCTAATGCGCCTAACTCGCCTGGGCAGCCTGATCAGCCTGACCTGCCGCATTAGCCTAAGTAGCCTGAGGGTCTAAATCGACTAAGTCCCTGGATAACCTGAGAGGGGTTAGAAGGAGTGAGGGGGAGAGTGGGAGAGGGGGAGAGGAGGAGAGGGGGAGAGGGAGAGAGGTGGATGGAGAGGCGGCGGGGAGGGTGGAGAGGGGGTGAGAGGGTGAGGGAGAGGGGGACAGTGGTGGTGGAGAGAGGTGGTTGAGAGTGGGTGAAATTGGCAGATAGGGGATGATAGTGGTTAGGAGAGGGGTGTTGGGGGGGGTGGTGAGTGGGGGGGAGAGTATACATCGCCTAATTCGTCTGAGTATCCTGAGTCGCCTATGTAGCCTATATCACCTGAGTAACCTGAGTCGCCTGAGTAGCCTAAGACCAACATAGCCTAATTGCCTGAGTAACCTAAGTCGCCTAAATCGCCGTAAGCTTCTAATCTCCTGAGTAGCCTAAGTACCATGAGTCGCCTAAATCACCTCATCGCATAAATCGCCAAAATCGACTGAGTTGGCTGAGTTGCATAAATGGCCAAAACCGCTTACACCGCTTGTGTCGCCTGATTCTTCTGAGTACCTTGAGACTAGCTTGAGTCACCTAAGTCAAATATATGCCTAAACCACCGAATTCGCCTAAGTAGCGAGAGTCGCCTAAATGCCCAAACTGCCTAATGCGCCTAACTCGCCTGGGCAGCCTGATCAGCCTGACATGCCTCATTAGCCTAAGTAGCCTGAGCGTCTAAATCGACTAACTCCCCTGGATAACCTGAGAGGGGAAGAGAAGAAGAGAAGAAGCGAGGGAGAGAGGGAGAGAAGGAGAGGGGTGAGGGGGAAAGGGGAGAGTGGGAGAGGGGAGAGGGGGGAGAGGGGTGGAGAGGGGGAGGAGAGGGTGAAAAGGGGAGAGGGGGCGAGAGGGATAGAGGAAGAGAGGGAGAGAGGGTGACTGGGAAAGAGGGAGAGGGGGAGAGGGAGAGAGGTAGAGAGGGAGAGAGGGGCAGTGGGAGAAGGGGAGAGGGGGAGGGGGTGAGGTGGAGAGGGGGTGGTGGAGAGAAGGAGCGTGGGAGAGGGGGTGAGGGGGAGAGGGAGAGAGGCGCCTGAGTAGCCTAAGACCAAGATAGCCTAATTGCCTGAGTAACCTAAGTCGCCTAAATCGCCGTAAGCTTCTAAATCTCCTGAGTAGCCTAAGTACCATGAGTCGATAAATCGCCAAAATCGACTGAGTTGCCTGAGTTGCATAAATGGCCTAAACCGCTTACATCGCTTGTGTCGCCTGATTCTTCTGAGTACCTTGAGACTAGCTTGAGAAGCCTAAGTCGAATAAATGCCTAAACCACCTAATTCGCCTGAGTAGCGAAAGTCGCCTAAATGCCCAAATTGCCTAATGCGCCTAACTCGCCTGGGCAGCCTGATCAGCCTGACCTGCCTCATTAGCCTAAGTAGCCTGAGGGTCTGAATCGACTAAGTCCCCTGGATAACCTGAGAGGGGTGAGAAGGAGTGAGGGGGAGAGGGCTGAGAGGGGGAGGGGGAAGAGGGAGGGTGGGAAAGAGGGAGTGATGGTGGGAGGGAGAGAGGGAGAGAGGAAGAGAGGAAGAGAGGGTGAGAGGGAGAGAGGGTGAGAGGAAGAGAGTGAGAGAGGGAGAGAGGGAGAGAGGGAGAGAGGGAGAGGGGAGAGAGGGAGAGGGGGAGAGAGGGAGAGAGGGAGAGAGGGAGAGTGGGAGAGAGGGTGAGTGGGAGAGTGGGGGAGAGGGGGAGAGGGAGAGAGGGAGGGGGAGAGAGTGGGGAGAGGGGGAGGGAGAGAGTGGGAGGGGGAAGGAGAGTGGGAGAGATTGAGAGAGGGAGAGAGGTGGTGAGGGGGAGGGTGAGAGGGAGAGAGCCGGTGAGTGGGATGGTGGGGGGGTGAGGAGGAGTGTGGGAGAGGTGGTGAGAGGGAGAGGGGGAGAGGGAGAGAGTCGCCTGAGTAGCCTAAGACCAAGATAGCCTAATTGCCTGAGTAACCTAAGTCGCCTAAATCGCCGTAAGCTTCTAAATCTCCTGAGTAGCCTAAGTACCATGAGTCGATAAATCGCCAAAATCGACTGAGTTGCCTGAGTTGCATAAATGGCCTAAACCGCTTACACCGCTTGTGTCGCCTGATTCTTCTGAGTACCTTGAGACTAGCTTGAGTCGCCTAAGTCGAATAAATGCCTAAACCACCTAATTCGCCTGAGTAGCGAAAGTCGCCTAAATGCCCAAATTGCCTAATGCGCCTAACTCGCCTGGGCAGCCTGATCAGCCTGACCTGCCTCATTAGCCTAAGTAGCCTGAGGGTCTAATTCGACTAAGTCCCCTGGAAAACCTGAGAGGTGTGAGAAGGAGTGAAGGGGAGAGGGTGAGAGGGGGAGAGGGTGAGAGGGGGAGAGGGTGAGAGGGGGAGAGGGGGAGAGGGGGAGAGGTGGAGAGGGGGAGAGGGGGAGAGGGAGAGAGGGAGAGAGGGAGAGAGGGAGAGAGGGAGAGAGGGAGAGAGGGAGAGAGAGAAAGAGAGAAAGAGGGAGAGAGGGAGAGTGGGAGAGTGGGAGAGTGGGAGAGAGAGGAAAGAGAGTGGGAGAGAGAGGGAGAGGGAGGGAGAGAGAGGGAGAGAGAGGGAGAGAGAGGGAGAGAGAGGGAGAGAGAGGGAGAGAGAGGGAGAGAGAGGGAGAGAGAGGGAGATAGAGGGAGAGAGGGTGAGAGGGAGTGGGGAAGAGGGGAAGAGGGAAAGAGGGTGAGAGGATGAGATGGAGAGGGGGACAGTGGTGGTGGAGAGAGGTGGGTGAGAGTGGGTGAGAGTGGGTGAAATTGGCAGATAGTGGATGAGAGTGGTGTGGAGTGAGGTGTTGGGGGGGGTGGTGAGTGGGGGGGAGAGTATACATCGCCTAATTCGTCTGAGTATCCTGAGTCGCCTATGTAGCCTATATCACCTGAGTCGCCTGAGTAGCCTAAGACCAAGATAGCCTAATTGCCCGAGTAACCTAAGTCGCCTAAATCGCCGTAAGCTTCTAATCTCCTGAGTAGCCTAAGTACCATGAGTCGCCTAAATCACCTCATCGCATAAATCGCCAAAATCGACTGAGTTGGCTGAGTTGCATAAATGGCCAAAACCGCTTACACCGCTTGTGTCGCCTGATTCTTCTGAGTACCTTGAGACTAGCTTGAGTCACCTAAGTCAAATATATGTCTAAACCACCGAATTCGCCTAAGTAGCGAGAGTCGCCTAAATGCCCAAACTGCCTAATGCGCCTAACTCGCCTGGGCAGCCTGATCAGCCTGACATGCCTCATTAGCCTAAGTAGCCTGAGCGTCTAAATCGACTAACTCCCCTGGATAACCTGAGAGGGGAAGAGAAGAAGAGAAGAAGCGAGGGAGAGAGGGAGAGAAGGAGAGGGGTGAGGGGGAAAGGGGAGAGTGGGAGAGGGGAGAGGGGGGAGAGGGGTGGAGAGGGGGAGGAGAGGGTGAAAAGGGGAGAGGGGGCGAGAGGGATAGAGGAAGAGAGGGAGAGAGGGTGACTGGGAAAGAGGGAGAGGAGGAGAGGGAGAGAGGTAGAGAGGGAGAGTGGGGCAGTGGGAGAAGGGGAGAGGGGGAGGGGGTGAGGTGGAGAGGGGGTGGTGGAGAGAAGGAGCGTGGGAGAGGGAGTGAGGGGGAGAGGGAGAGAGGCGCCTGAGTAGCCTAAGACCAAGATAGCCTAATTGCCTGAGTAACCTAAGTCGCCTAAATCGCCGTAAGCTTCTAAATCTCCTGAGTAGCCTAAGTACCATGAGTCGATAAATCGCCAAAATCGACTGAGTTGCCTGAGTTGCATAAATGGCCTAAACCGCTTACATCGCTTGTGTCGCCTGATTCTTCTGAGTACCTTGAGACTAGCTTGAGAAGCCTAAGTCGAATAAATGCCTAAACCACCTAATTCGCCTGAGTAGCGAAAGTCGCCTAAATGCCCAAATTGCCTAATGCGCCTAACTCGCCTGGGCAGCCTGATCAGCCTGACCTGCCTCATTAGCCTAAGTAGCCTGAGGGTCTGAATCGACTAAGTCCCCTGGATAACCTGAGAGGGGTGAGAAGGAGTGAGGGGGAGAGGGCTGAGAGGGGGAGGGGGAAGAGGGAGGGTGGGAAAGAGGGAGTGATGGTGGGAGGGAGAGAGGGAGAGAGGAAGAGAGGAAGAGAGGGTGAGAGGGAGAGAGGGTGAGAGGAAGAGAGTGAGAGAGGGAGAGAGGGAGAGAGGGAGAGAGGGAGAGAGGGAGAGGGGAGAGAGGGAGAGGGGGAGAGAGGGAGAGAGGGAGAGAGGGAGAGAGGGAGAGTGGGAGAGAGGGTGAGTGGGAGAGTGGGGGAGAGGGGGAGAGGGAGAGAGGGAGGGGGAGAGAGTGGGGAGAGGGGGAGGGAGAGAGTGGGAGGGGGAAGGAGAGTGGGAGAGATTGAGAGAGGGAGAGAGGTGGTGAGGGGGAGGGTGAGAGGGAGAGAGCCGGTGAGTGGGATGGTGGGGGGGTGAGGAGGAGTGTGGGAGAGGTGGTGAGAGGGAGAGGGGGAGAGGGAGAGAGTCGCCTGAGTAGCCTAAGACCAAGATAGCCTAATTGCCTGAGTAACCTAAGTCGCCTAAATCGCCGTAAGCTTCTAAATCTCCTGAGTAGCCTAAGTACCATGAGTCGATAAATCGCCAAAATCGACTGAGTTGCCTGAGTTGCATAAATGGCCTAAACCGCTTACACCGCTTGTGTCGCCTGATTCTTCTGAGTACCTTGAGACTAGCTTGAGTCGCCTAAGTCGAATAAATGCCTAAACCACCTAATTCGCCTGAGTAGCGAAAGTCGCCTAAATGCCCAAATTGCCTAATGCGCCTAACTCGCCTGGGCAGCCTGATCAGCCTGACCTGCCTCATTAGCCTAAGTAGCCTGAGGGTCTAATTCGACTAAGTCCCCTGGAAAACCTGAGAGGTGTGAGAAGGAGTGAAGGGGAGAGGGTGAGAGGGGGAGAGGGTGAGAGGGGGAGAGGGGGAGAGGGGAGAGGGGGAGAGGGGGAGAGGGGGAGAGGGGGAGAGGGGGTGAGGGGGAGAGGTGGAGAGGGGGAGAGGGGGAGAGGGAGAGAGGGAGAGAGGGAGAGAGGGAGAGAGGGAGAGAGGGAGAGAGGGAGAGAGAGAGAGAGAGAAAGAGAGAAAGAGGGAGAGAGGGAGAGTGGGAGAGTGGGAGAGTGGGAGAGAGAGGAAAGAGAGTGGGAGAGAGAGGGAGAGGGAGGGAGAGAGAGGGAGAGAGAGGGAGAGAGAGGGAGAGAGAGGGAGAGAGAGGGAGAGAGAGGGAGAGAGAGGGAGATAGAGGGAGAGAGGGTGAGAGGGAGTGGGGAAGAGGGGAAGAGGGAAAGAGGGTGAGAGGAAGAGATGGAGAGGGGGACAGTGGTGGTGGAGAGAGGTGGGTGAGAGTGGGTGAGAGTGGGTGAAATTGGCAGATAGTGGATGAGAGTGGTGTGGAGTGAGGAGTTGGGGGGGGTGGTGAGTGGGGGGGAGAGTATACATCGCCTAATTCGTCTGAGTATCCTGAGTCGCCTATGTAGCCTATATCACCTGAGTCGCCTGAGTAGCCTAAGACCAAGATAGCCTAATTGCCCGAGTAACCTAAGTCGCCTAAATCGCCGTAAGCTTCTAATCTCCTGAGTAGCCTAAGTACCATGAGTCGCCTAAATCACCTCATCGCATAAATCGCCAAAATCGACTGAGTTGGCTGAGTTGCATAAATGGCCAAAACCGCTTACACCGCTTGTGTCGCCTGATTCTTCTGAGTACCTTGAGACTAGCTTGAGTCACCTAAGTCAAATATATGCCTAAACCACCGAATTCGCCTAAGTAGCGAGAGTCGCCTAAATGCCCAAATTGCCTAATGCGCCTAACTCGCCTGGGCAGCCTGATCAGCCTGACATGCCTCATTAGCCTAAGTAGCCTGAGCGTCTAAATCGACTAAATCCCCTGGATAACCTGAGAGGGGAAGAGAAGAAGAGAAGAAGCGAGGGAGAGAGGGAGAGGGGTGAGTGGGAAAGGTGGTGAGGAGGAGAGGAGAGGGCGAAAAGGGAGAGGGGGCGAGAGGGAGAGAGGAAGAGAGGAAGAGAAGGAGAGAGGGAGAGAGGAAGAGAGGAAGAGAAGGAGAGAGGGAGAGAGGTAGAGAGGGAGAGAGCAGAGAGGGGGAGGGGGAGAGGGGGAGAGAGGGAGAGAGGGGGAGAGAGGGAGAGAGGGAGAGAGGGAGAGAGGGAGAGAGGGAGAGAGGGAGAGAGGGAGAGAGGGAGAGAGGGAGAGAGGGAGAGAGGGAGAGAGGGAGAGAGGGAGAGAGGGAGAGAGGGAGAGAGGGAGAGAGGGAGAGAGGGAGAGAGGGAGAGAGGGAGAGAGGGAGAGAGGGAGAGAGGGAGAGAGGGAGAGAGGGAGAGTGGAAAAGAAGGAGTGGGAAGATGGGAAGAGGGGAGGAGAGCTAGAGAGGGGGAGAGGGAGAGAGGGAGAGAGGGAGAGAGGGTGAGTGGAAAAGAAGGAGAGGGGAAGAGGGGTAGAGGGAGGAGAGGGGGAGAGGGGGAGTGGGTGGGGGGGTGGTGGCCTAAGTACCATGAGTCGATAAATCGCCAAAATCGACTGAGTTGGCTGAGTTGCATAAATGGCCTAAACCGCTTACACCGCTTGTGTCGCCTGATTCTTCTGAGTACCTTGAGACTAGCTTGAGTCGCCTAAGTCGAATAAATGCCTAAACCACCTAATTCGCCTGAGTAGCGAAAGTCGCCTAAATGCCCAAATTGCCTAATGCGCCTAACTCGCCTGGGCAGCCTGATCAGCCTGACCTGTCGCATTAGCCTAAGTAGCCTGAGGGTCTAAATCGACTAAGTCCCTGGATAACCTGAGAGGGGTTAGAAGGAGTGAGGGGGAGAGTGGGAGAGGGGGAGAGGAGGAGAGGGGGAGAGGGAGAGAGGTGGATGGAGAGGCGGTGGGGAGGGTGGAGAGGGGGTGAGAGGGTGAGGGAGAGGGGGACAGTGGTGGTGGAGAGAGGTGGTTGAGAGTGGGTGAAATTGGCAGATAGGGGATGATAGTGGTTAGGAGAGGGGTGTTGGGGGGGGTGGTGAGTGGGGGGGAGAGTATACATCGCCTAATTCGTCTGAGTATCCTGAGTCGCCTATGTAGCCTATATCACCTGAGTAACCTGAGTCGCCTGAGTAGCCTAAGACCAACATAGCCTAATTGCCTGAGTAACCTAAGTCGCCTAAATCGCCGTAAGCTTCTAATCTCCTGAGTAGCCTAAGTACCATGAGTCGCCTAAATCACCTCATCGCATAAATCGCCAAAATCGACTGAGTTGGCTGAGTTGCATAAATGGCCAAAACCGCTTACACCGCTTGTGTCGCCTGATTCTTCTGAGTACCTTGAGACTAGCTTGAGTCACCTAAGTCAAATATATGCCTAAACCACCGAATTCGCCTAAGTAGCGAGAGTCGCCTAAATGCCCAAACTGCCTAATGCGCCTAACTCGCCTGGGCAGCCTGATCAGCCTGACATGCCTCATTAGCCTAAGTAGCCTGAGCGTCTAAATCGACTAACTCCCCTGGATAACCTGAGAGGGGAAGAGAAGAAGAGAAGAAGCGAGGGAGAGAGGGAGAGAAGGAGAGGGGTGAGGGGGAAAGGGGAGAGTGGGAGAGGGGGAGAGGGGGGAGAGGGGTGGAGAGGGGGTGGAGAGGGTGAAAAGGGGTGAGGGGGCGAGAGGGATAGAGGAAGAGAGGGAGAGAGGGTGACTGGGAAAGAGGGAGAGGGGGAGAGGGAGAGAGGTAGAGAGGGAGAGAGGGGCAGTGGGAGAAGGGGAGAGGGGGAGGGGGTGAGGTGGAGAGGGGGTGGTGGAGAGAAGGAGCGAGGGAGAGGGGGTGAGGGGGAGAGGGAGAGAGGCGCCTGAGTAGCCTAAGACCAAGATAGCCTAATTGCCTGAGTAACCTAAGTCGCCTAAATCGCCGTAAGCTTCTAAATCTCCTGAGTAGCCTAAGTACCATGAGTCGATAAATCGCCAAAATCGACTGAGTTGCCTGAGTTGCATAAATGGCCTAAACCGCTTACATCGCTTGTGTCGCCTGATTTTTCTGAGTACCTTGAGACTAGCTTGAGAAGCCTAAGTCGAATAAATGCCTAAACCACCTAATTCGCCTGAGTAGCGAAAGTCGCCTAAATGCCCAAATTGCCTAATGCGCCTAACTCGCCTGGGCAACCTGACCTGCCGCATTAGCCTAAGTAGCCTGAGGGTCTAAATCGACTAAGTCCCCTGGATAACCTGAGAGGGGGAGAAGGAGTGATGGGGAGAGGGGGAGAGGGAGAGAGGGGGAGAGGGAGAGAGGGAGAGAGAGAAAGAGGGAGAGAGAGAAAGAAGGAGAGAGGGAGAGAGTGAGTGAGGGAGAGGGAGGGAGAGAGAGGGAGAGAGAGGGTGAGAGAGGGTGAGAGAGGGAGAGAGAGGGAGAGAGAGGGTGAGAGGGAGAGGGAGGGAGAGAGAGGGAGAGAGAGGGTGAGAGAGGGATAGAGAGGGAGGGAGAGGGAGAGGGGAAGAGGGGAAGAGAGGGAGAGAGGGGAGAGAGGGAGAGAGAGGGAGAGAGTGGGAGAGGGGGAGAGGGGGAGAGGGGGAGAGGGGGAGAGGGGAGAGGGGAAGAGGGGGAGAGAGGGAGAAGTGAAGAGGGGAAGAGGGGAACAGGGGGAGAGGGAGACAGGGGAGAGGGAGACAGGGGAGAGTGAGAGAGGGTGAGAGGGTGAGAGGGCGAGTGGGTGAGGGGGAGAGGGAGAGAGGGTGAGTGGGGAGAGGGTGAGTGGGAGAGGGGGAGAGGGGGAGAGGGAGAGAGGGGGAGGGGGAGGGGGAGGGTGAGAGGAAGAGATGGAGAGGGGGCAGTGGTGGTGGAGAGAGGTGGGTGAGAGTGGGTGAGAGTGGGTGAAATTGGCAGATAGTGGATGAGAGTGATGTGGAGTGAGGAGTTGGGGGGGTGGTGAGTGGGGGGAGAGTATACATCGCCTAATTCGTCTGAGTATCCTGAGTCGCCTATGTAGCCTATATCACCTGAGTCGCCTGAGTAGCCTAAGACCAAGATAGCCTAATTGCCCGAGTAACCTAAGTCGCCTAAATCGCCGTAAGCTTCTAATCTCCTGAGTAGCCTAAGTACCATGAGTCGCCTAAATCAACTCATCGCATAAATCGCCAAAATCGACTGAGTTGGCTGAGTTGCATAAATGGCCAAAACCGCTTACACCGCTTGTGTCGCCTGATTCTTCTGAGTACCTTGAGACTAGCTTGAGTCACCTAAGTCAAATATATGCCTAAACCACCGAATTCGCCTAAGTAGCGAGAGTCGCCTAAATGCCCAAATTGCCTAATGCGCCTAACTCGCCTGGGCAGCCTGATCAGCCTGACATGCCTCATTAGCCTAAGTAGCCTGAGCGTCTAAATCGACTAAATCCCCTGGATAACCTGAGAGGGGAAGAGAAGAAGAGAAGAAGCGAGGGAGAGAGGGAGAGGGGTGAGTGGGAAAGGTGGTGAGGAGGAGAGGAGAGGGCGAAAAGGGAGAGGGGGCGAGAGGGAGAGAGGAAGAGAGGAAGAGAAGGAGAGAGGGAGAGAGGAAGAGAGGAAGAGAAGGAGAGAGGGAGAGAGGTGGAGAGGGAGAGAGCGAGAGAGGGGGGAGAGGGGGAGAGAGGGAGAGAGGGAGAGAGGGAGAGAAGGAGAGAGGAGAGTGGAAAAGAAGGAGAGTGAAGGGGGGAAGAGGGGATGAGAGCTAGAGAGGGGGAGAGGGAGAGTGGGAGAGAGGGAGAGAGGGTGAGTGGAAAAGAAGGAGAGGGGAAGAGGGGTAGAGGGAGGAGAGAGGGAGAGGGGGAGTGGGTGGGGGGGTGGTGGCCTAAGTACCATGAGTCGATAAATCGCCAAAATCGACTGAGTTGGCTGAGTTGCATAAATGGCCTAAACCGCTTACACCGCTTGTGTCGCCTGATTCTTCTGAGTACCTTGAGACTAGCTTGAGTCGCCTAAGTCGAATAAATGCCTAAACCACCTAATTCGCCTGAGTAGCGAAAGTCGCCTAAATGCCCAAATTGCCTAATGCGCCTAACTCGCCTGGGCAGCCTGATCAGCCTGACCTGCCGCATTAGCCTAAGTAGCCTGAGGGTCTAAATCGACTAAGTCCCTGGATAACCTGAGAGGGGTTAGAAGGAGTGAGGGGGAGAGTGGGAGAGGGGGAGAGGAGGAGAGGGGGAGAGGGAGAGAGGTGGATGGAGAGGCGGCGGGGAGGGTGGAGAGGGGGTGAGAGGGTGAGGGAGAGGGGGACAGTGGTGGTGGAGAGAGGTGGTTGAGAGTGGGTGAAATTGGCAGATAGGGGATGATAGTGGTTAGGAGAGGGGTGTTGGGGGGGGTGGTGAGTGGGGGGAGAGTATACATCGCCTAATTCGTCTGAGTATCCTGAGTCGCCTATGTAGCCTATATCACCTGAGTAACCTGAGTCGCCTTAGTAGCCTAAGACCAACATAGCCTAATTGCCTGAGTAACCTAAGTCGCCTAAATCGCCGTAAGCTTCTAATCTCCTGAGTAGCCTAAGTACCATGAGTCGCCTAAATCACCTCATCGCATAAATCGCCAAAATCGACTGAGTTGGCTGAGTTGCATAAATGGCCAAAACCGCTTACACCGCTTGTGTCGCCTGATTCTTCTGAGTACCTTGAGACTAGCTTGAGTCACCTAAGTCAAATATATGCCTAAACCACCGAATTCGCCTAAGTAGCGAGAGTCGCCTAAATGCCCAAACTGCCTAATGCGCCTAACTCGCCTGGGCAGCCTGATCAGCCTGACATGCCTCATTAGCCTAAGTAGCCTGAGCGTCTAAATCGACTAACTCCCCTGGATAACCTGAGAGGGGAAGAGAAGAAGAGAAGAAGCGAGGGAGAGATGGAGAGAGGGAGAGGGGTGAGGGGGAAATGGGAGAGTGGGAGAGGGGGGGGAGAGTGGGAGAGGGGGAGGAGAGGGTGAAAAGGGGAGAGGGGGCGAGAGGGATAGAGGAAGAGAGGGAGAGAGGGTGAGTGAAAAAGAGGGAGAGGGGGAGAGGGAGAGAGGTAGAGAGGGAGAGAGGGACAGAGGGAGAAGGGGAGAGGGGGAGGGGGTGAGGTGGAGAGGGGGTGGTGGAGAGAAGGAGCGTGGGAGAGGTGGTGAGGGGGAGAGGGAGAGAGGCGCCTGAGTAGCCTAAGACCAAGATAGCCTAATTGCCTGAGTAACCTAAGTCGCCTAAATCGCCGTAAGCTTCTAAATCTCCTGAGTAGCCTAAGTACCATGAGTCGATAAATCGCCAAAATCGACTGAGTTGCCTGAGTTGCATAAATGGCCTAAACCGCTTACATCGCTTGTGTCGCCTGATTCTTCTGAGTACCTTGAGACTAGCTTGAGAAGCCTAAGTCGAATAAATGCCTAAACCACCTAATTCGCCTGAGTAGCGAAAGTCGTCTAAATGCCCAAATTGCCTAATGCGCCTAACTCGCCTGGGCAGCCTGATCAGCCTGACCTGCCTCATTAGCCTAAGTAGCCTGAGGGTCTGAATCGACTAAGTCCCCTGGATAACCTGAGAGGGGTGAGAAGGAGTGAGGGGGAGAGGGCTGAGAGGGGGAGGGGGAAGAGGGAGGGTGGGAAAGAGGGAGTGATGGTGGGAGGGAGAGAGGGTGAGAGGAAGAGAGGAAGAGAGGGTGAGAGGGAGAGAGGGTGAGAGGAAGAGAGTGAGAGAGGGAGAGAGGGAGAGAGGGAGAGAGGGAGAGAGGGAGAGGGGGAGAGAGGGAGAGAGGGAGAGAGGGAGAGAGGGAGAGTGGGAGAGAGGGTGAGTGGGAGAGTGGGGGAGAGGGGGAGAGGGAGAGAGGGAGAGGGAGAGAGTGGGGAGAGGGGGAGGGAGAGAGTGGGTGGGGGAAGGAGAGTGGGAGAGAGGGAGAGAGGGAGAGAGTGAGAGAGGGAGAGAGGGAGAGAGGGTGAGAGGGAGAGCGGGAGAGAGGGCGAGCGGAGTGGGGAGGAGGGGAGGGGGTCGGAGGAGGATGGGGTGAGTGGTGGGGGGAGAGGGAGAGAGGAAGGCAAGGCGAGAGGGGGCGTGGGGGAGGGGAGGGGGTGGTGAGCGGGAGAGAGTGAGGAGAGGGAGAGAGGGAGACAGGGAGAGTGGGTGAGAGGGAGAGGGGGTGGTGGAGAGGAGGAGAGGGAGAGAGTGGGTGAGGGAGAGGGGGAGAGGGAGAGAGTCGCCTGAGTAGCCTAAGACCAAGATAGCCTAATTGCCTGAGTAACCTAAGTCGCCTAAGTCGCCTAAACCGCCGTAAGCTTCTAAATCTCCTGAGTAGCCTAAGTACCATGAGTCGATAAATCGCCAAAATCGACTGAGTTGCCTGAGTTGCATAAATGGCCTAAACCGCTTACACCGCTTGTGTCGCCTGATTCTTCTGAGTACCTTGAGACTAGCTTGAGTCGCCTAAGTCGAATAAATGCCTAAACCACCTAATTCGCCTGAGTAGCGAAAGTCGCCTAAATGCCCAAATTGCCTAATGCGCCTAACTCGCCTGGGCAGCCTTATCAGCCTGATCTGCCTCATTAGCCTAAGTAGCCTGAGCGTCTAAATCGACTAAATCCCCTGGATAACCTGAGAGGGGAAGAGAAGAAGAGAAGAAGAGAGGGTGAGATGGAGAGAGGGAGAGAGGGAGAGGGGGAGAGTGGGAAAGGGTGAGAGAGGGAGAGGGGTGGAGAGGGGTAGAGGAGTGGGAGAAATGGGAAGAGGGGGTGAGAGGGAGAGAGGAAGAGAGGGAGAGAGGGAGAGTGGGAGAGAGGGCGAGTGGGAGAGTGGGGGAGAGGGGGAGAGGGAGAGAGGGAGAGGGAGAGAGTGGAAGAGGGGAGAGGGAGAGAGTGGGAGGGGGAAGGAGAGTGGGAGAGAGGGAGAGAGGGAGAGAGGGAGAGAGTGAGCGAGGGAGAGAGGGAGAGAGGGTGAGAGGGAGAGCGGGAGAGAGGGAGAAAGGGAGAGATCGCGAGCGGAGTGGGGAGGAGAGTGGAAGGGGGAGGAGGAGGATAGGGTGAGTGGTGGGGGGAGAGGGAGAGAGGAAGGCAAGGCGAGAGGGGGCGTGGGGGAGGGGAGGGGGTGGTGAGCGGGAGAGAGTGAGGAGAGGGAGAGAGGGAGACAGGGAGAGTGGGTGAGAGGGAGAGGGGGTGGTGGAGAGGAGGAGAGGGAGAGAGTGGGTGAGGGAGAGGGGGAGAGGGAGAGAGTCGCCTGAGTAGCCTAAGACCAAGATAGCCTAATTGCCTGAGTAACCTAAGTCGCCTAAGTCGCCTAAACCGCCGTAAGCTTCTAAATCTCCTGAGTAGCCTAAGTACCATGAGTCGATAAATCGCCAAAATCGACTGAGTTGCCTGAGTTGCATAAATGGCCTAAACCGCTTACACCGCTTGTGTCGCCTGATTCTTCTGAGTACCTTGAGACTAGCTTGAGTCGCCTAAGTCGAATAAATGCCTAAACCACCTAATTCGCCTGAGTAGCGAAAGTCGCCTAAATGCCCAAATTGCCTAATGCGCCTAACTCGCCTGGGCAGGCTTATCAGCCTGATCTGCCTCATTAGCCTAAGTAGCCTGAGCGTCTAAATCGACTAAATCCCCTGGATAACCTGAGAGGGGAAGAGAAGAAGAGAAGAAGAGAAGAAGAGAGGGTGAGATGGAGAGAGGGAGAGAGGGAGAAGGGGAGAGTGGGAAAGGGTGAGAGAGGGAGAGGGGTGGAGAGTGGTAGAGGAGTGTGAGAAAGGGGAGAGGGGGCGAGAGGGAGAGAGGAAGAGAGGGAGAGAGGAAAAGATGGAGAGGGGGAGAGGGAGAGAGGTAGAGAGGGAGAGAGGTAGAAAGGGAGAGAGCGTGAGTGGGGGAGGGGGAGAGAGCTAGAGAGGGAAGGGGAGAGTGAGAGGGAGATGTGTTGAGGAGAGGGGGAGAGGGGAGAGAGGGTGAGGTGGAGAGGGGTAGTGGAGAGGGGGAAAAGGGGCGAGGTGGCGAGAGGGAGAGAGGTAGTGAGGGAGAGAGGGAGAGAGTTGAGAGGGTGAGTGGGGGAGAGGGAAGGAGTGAGTGAGAGAGGGGTTGTAGAGAGGTGGAGTGGTGGAGGGTGAGATGATGAGAGGGAGGGGGGGAGAGAGGGAGAGAGGGAGAGAGGGAGAGAGGGAGAGAGGGAGAGAGGGAGAGAGGGAGAGAGTGAGAGAGTGAGAGAGGGAGAGAGGGAGAGAGGGAGAGAGGGAGAGAGGGCGAGAGGGAGAGAGGGAGAGAGGGAGAGAGGGAGAGAGGGAGAGAGGGAGAGAGGGAGAGAGGGAGAGAGGTGGAGTTGGTAAGGGAGGAGAGGGAGAGAGGCCTAACTCGCCTGGGCAGCCTGATCAGCCTGACCTGCCTCATTAGCCTAAGTAGTCTGAGCGTCTAAATCGACTAAATCCCCTGGATAACCTGTGAGGGGGAGAGATGGAGAGAGGGAGGGCGAGAGGGAGAGTGGGCGAATGGGTGAGTGGGTGAGGGGGTGAGGGGGAGAGAGGTGGGTGAGAGTTGGTGTGAGGGGGAAAGATGGTTGAAAGGGGGTGAAATTGGCAGAGAGGGGAGGCAACGAAAGACGCTGAGTGGTGGAGGGGAGAGGGAGAGAGGGAGAGGGGGAGAGGGAGAGAGGGGAGAGGGAGAGATGGAGAGAGGGAGACAGGGAGAGATGGAGAGAGGGAGTGATGGGGAGAGGTGGTGAGGGTGAGAGGGAGAGGGAGAGAGCCCGTGATAGGGATGGGGGGGGGGTGAGGAGGAGTGTGGGAGAGGTGGTGAGGGAGAGAGGGAGAGAGGGAGAGAGGGAGAGAGGGGGAGAGGGGGAGAGGGAGAGAGGGAGAGAGAGAGAGAGGGAGAGAGAGAGAGAAGGAGAGAGGGAGAGAGGGAGATGAGGGAGAGAGGGAGAGAGGGAGAGAGGGAGAGAGAGGGAGAGAGAGGGAGAGAGAGGGAGAGAGAGGGAGAGAGGGAGTGAGGGAGAGAGGGAGAGAGAGGGAGAGAGGGAGAGAGGAGAGAGAGGGAGAGAGGGAGAGAGGGAGAGAGGGAGAGAGGGAGAGAGGGAGAGAGGGAGAGAGGGAGAGAGGGAGAGAGGGAGAGAGGGAGAGAGAGGGAGAGAGGGAGAGAGGGAGAGAGGGAGAGAGGGAGAGAGGGAGAGAGGGAGAGAGGGAGAGAGGGAGAGAGGGAGAGAGGGAGAGAGGGAGAGAGGGAGAGAGGGAGAGAGGGAGAGAGGGAGAGAGGGAGAGAGGGAGAGAGGGAGAGAGGGAGAGAGGGAGAGAGGGAGAGAGGGAGAGAGGGAGAGAGGGAGAGAGGGAGAGAGGGAGAGAGGGAGAGAGGGAGAGAGGGAGAGTGGGAGAGAGAGGGAGAGTGGGAGAGAGAGGAAGAGGGAGGGAGAGACAGGGAGAGAGAGGGTGAGAGAGGGAGAGAGAGGGGGAGAGAGAGTTAGAAAAGGTGAGATGGTGAGGCGGAGAGGGGGAGAGGGAGAGATGGTGAGGGGGAGAGGGGGAGAGGGAGAGAGGGGTGAGGGAGAGAGGTGGAGAGGTGGAGGTGAGATGGGAGAGGGAGAGTGGGGGAGATGGGAGAGGGGGAGAGGGAAGAGGGAGGGTGGGAAAGAGGGAGAGATGGTGGGCGGGAGAGAGGGAGAGAGGGAGAGAGGGTGAGAGGTCGGGGGGTGAGGAGAGGGAGAGTGTGAGAGAGGGAGGGAGGGAGAGAGGGAGAGAGGGAGGGAGAGGGGGAGAGGGAGAGAGGGAGAGAGGGAGAGAGGGGGAGAGGGTGAGAGGGAGAGAGGGAGAGGGGAGAGAGGGAGAGAGGGAGAGATGGGAGAGAGGGAGAGAGGGAGAGAGGGAGAGAGGGAGAGAGGGAGAGAGGGAGAGAGGGAGAGAGGTGAGAGAGGGAGAGAGGGAGAGAGGGAGAGAGGGAGAGAGGGAGAGAGTGGAGAGAGGGTGAGAGGGAGAGAGGGAGAGAGGGAGAGAGGGAGAGAGGGAGAGAGGGAGAGAGGGAGAGAGGGAGAGAGGGAGAGAGGGAGAGAGGGAGAGAGGGGAGAGGGAGAGAGGGAGAGAGGGAGAGAGGGAGAGAGGGAGAGAGGGAGAGAGGGAGAGAGGGAGAGAGGGAGAGAGGGAGAGAGGGAGAGAGGGAGAGAGGGAGAGAGGGAGAGAGGGAGAGAGGGAGAGAGGGAGAGAGGGAGAGAGGGAGAGAGGGAGAGAGGGAGAGAGGGAGAGAGGGAGAGGGGGTAGGGTGGGGAGAGGGGGTGGAGAGGCAGAGAGGGAGAGAGGGCGAGCGGAGTGGAGAGGAGAGGGGAAGGAGGAGGGGGAGAGTGGGAGAGAGGGAAAGAGCGGGTGAGAGCAGGAAAGAGCGGGAGAGAGCGGGCAGACAGCGGGCAGACAGCGGGCAGACAGCGGGCAGAGAGCGGCAGAGAGCGGGCAGAGAGCGGGCAGAAAGCGGGCAGAGAGCGGGCAGAGAGCGGGCAGAGAGCGGGCAGAGAGGGTAGATAGCGGGCGGAGAGCGGGCGGAAAGCGGGAAGAGATCGGGTAGAGAGAGGGCATGGAGTTGGTGGGGCGAGGGGGAGAGGTGGGCGCGTGGGAAGAGGGTGAAGAGGGAGAAGCGGGTGAAAAGGGTAAAGGGGGGTTGGGGAAGAGGGGGGAAGAGGGTGGATAGGGGTGAGAGTTGGTGGAGAGGGGAGTGGAAGGAAAAGGAAGAGAGGGGTTGAGGGGAGAGGGTGGGAGAGTGGTGAGAAGGGGAAAAGTGTGGGAAGAGGTGGGTAAGGGTGGGAGTGGGTGAGGGGAGAGGGGGGAGAGGGCGAAGATCCGCAAGAGGGTGACGAGGGTGGAAGAGGGTGAAGGGGGAGAGGGTGAAGAAGGGTTAGGGCGTGAAGAGGGTTTTGAAGAGGTGGTTGAAGAGTGTGAAGGGAGGGGGAAGAGGGTGGAGAGAGGGAGAGGAGGGAGAGGGTGAAGAGTGGCGTGGATGAAAAAGAGGGTGGAAGAGGGAGAAGAGGTGGGAAGAGTGGTGAAGAGGGTGGAAGATGGGGTGGATGATGGGTTGGAAGAGGGCGGGGAGAGGGTGGAAGAGGGTGAAGTGGTGTTGTAGGGGGAAAGAGGATGGAAGAAAGGAAGAGGGGGAAGAGGGAAGGTAAGAGGGGTGATGGGGAAGAGGGGGAAGAGGTTGGGAAGGGGAAGAGTTGGGGTGGTAAAGAGGGGAAAGAAGGTGAAGATAGGGAAGGGGGTGGAGAGGGCGGTGGAAGGAAGAGGCAGGAGGTGGAAGAGGGTGGAAGAGGGGAAGAGTGTGGGAAGAGGTGGAAAGGGGTGGAGAGTGGGAGATGGTGTAGTGTGGGAAGAGGGGGAAGAGGGGAAGAGGGGGAAGAGGAGAGAAGAGGATTATAATGCGGTAAGAGGGGGAAGGGGGTGAAGAGGCTGAAGAGTGGTGAAGAGGGGGAAGATTAGTGGGAAGAGGGGGAAGAGTGGGAGGAATTGGAAAAGGGTGGCAGAGGGGGGAAGAGTGCGAAGAGGGGGAAGAGGGTTGAAGAGGGTCGAAGAGTTGTGGAAGAGGGGGGGAAGGGGGCCGAAGAGGTTTGGAAGGGGGGGGGGGTAGAGGGCCGAAGAGGTTTGGAAGAGGAGGGGAAGAGGCAGGAAGAGGGGGGAAGAGGCAGGGAGAGGGGGAAGAGGGGGAAGAGGGTAGAGGGGGTAGGAGTGGGAAGAGTGGGAAAGAGTGGGGAAGATAGGGTGGAAGATGGGGTGAAGATGATGAGGAAGAGGGAGAAGAGGGTGGAAGAGCGGTGAGGGGGAAGAGGGTGGGGAAGAGTGGGGAAGAGGGTGGAAGATGGGGTGGATGATGGGGTGGAAGATGGGGTGGATGATGGGGTGGAAGAGGACGCAAGAGGTTGGGAAAAGGGAAGAGGAGGGAAGAGGGGGAGAGTGGGGAAGAGAGGGTAGAGAGGGGGAAGAGGGATGGTAAGAGGGTGGGAGGGGGAAAGAGGGGAAGAGGGGGAAGGGGTGGGGAAGAGGGGGAATAGGGTGAGGGGGTGAAGAGTGGAAGGAAGAGGGGTGTGGGAAGAGTTTGTGTGGTAAGGAGGAGAAGAGATTTGGAAGAGAAGGGGAAGAAGGTGAAGAGGTTGCGGAAGAGGGTGGAGGGAGGGTGAATGGGGCGTGAGTTAGGGAAGGGGGTGAAAAAGGCGTAAGAGGGGATGAAGGATTGGCGAAGAGCGGGAAGAGGGTGGAAGAGGGTGGTGGAGGGCCAAAGAGGGGGTGAACAGGGGTGAAGAGGTGGGAGAGAGGGGGACGAGATGTAGAGAGAGAGCAGAGAGAGAGGGAGAGAGAGACAGAGAGAGAGAGAGGGAGAGAGAGAGTAGAGAGAGAGAGAGAGAGAGAGGGAGGGACGAGAGAGAGAGAGAGATGGGAGAGAGAGAGAGGGTAGAGAGAGGGAGAGAGAGCGAGAGAGAGAGGGAGAGAGAGAGGGGGAGAGATGAGTCGAGAGAGGGGGTAGAGGGGGAAGGGGAAGGGAGTAGGGGTGATGAGGTGCGTAAAGGGGTGGAGAGGGATGGGAAGGAGAGATAAGGAGAAGTGGAGGAGGGAGGAAGAGGGTGAAGAGGGGAAGAGGAGTGTCAAGGGGGAAGAGGGGTGAAGATAGGTGAAGGGGGGTAGGGGGGTAGGGCGGTGAGGGGAAGAAGGGGGTAGGGTGAAGAGGAGAAGAGGGGAAGAGTGGGAAGATGGGGGAAGAGCTGGTGGGACTACCAGGTGACTACCAGGCAAACAGAAAAAAACAGCAAGCAACTGCAAGTGCCATTGTGTGAGTTACCTTGTTGTGTAAGTATAGTGCGTGTATAAGATTGTATTGGTTTCTTATTTTGTGTATGACTGGGAATATTTTTGTACGATTTTGCTTTGTTTTCATGCCTTCTTCTTTTGTTGGCCGCCTGGTATTTTCATTTCGTTCATATAAATGAATATATATAATAATAATAATAATAATTATAATAATAATAATTATAATAATAATTATAAAGTAGGGGGATGAAGAGGATGAAGAGTGGTGAAGAGGGGAAGAGGGGTGAGAGAGGGGGAAGAGGGTGCGAAGAGTGGGAAGAGGGGGAAGAGTGGGAAGAGGTGGGAAGAGGTGGAAGAGGTGAAGAGGGGAAGAGGGGGAAGAGGGTGAAGAGGGTGAAGAGGGGTGAAGAGGGTGGGAGGGAGAGTATACATCGCCTAATTCGTCTGAATAGCCTGAGTCGCCTATGTAGCCTACATGAACTGAGTAACCTTAGTCGCCTGAGTCGGCGAAGATGGGGAGAGGGGTGAAGAGGGTGAAGAGTGGAGAAGAGGGAGAAGAGGATGGGATTGGTGTGGAAGGGGGTGAGAAGAGGGGAAGAGGTGGGAAGAATGGTGAAAAGGGTGAAGAGGGTGGAAGAGGGCGAAGAGGGGGAGAGGCGGAAGATGGGGAGAAGAGGTGGGATGATGGGGGCTGAAGAGGTGGGAAGAGGGGGAAGAGAGGTGGGAAGAGGTGGGAAGAGGGGGAAGAGGGTGGAAGATGGTGAAAGGAGGAAGAGGGGTGAAGAGGGTTGAAGAGGGGGGAAGAGGGTTGAAGAGGGTTGGGAAGAGGGGGAAGAGGGTGGGAAGAGGGGTGGGACTACCAGGTGACTACCAGGCAAACAGAAAAAAACAGCAAGCAACTGCAAGTGCCATTGTGTGAGTTACCTTGTTGTGTAAGTATAGTGCGTGTATAAGATTGTATTGGTTTCTTATTTTGTGTATGACTGGGAATATTTTTGTACGATTTTGCTTTGTTTTCATGCCTTCTTCTTTTGTTGGCCGCCTGGTATTTTCATTTCGTTCATATAAATGAATATATATAATAATAATAATTATAATAATAATAATAATAATTATAATAATAATTATAAAGAGGGTGAAGAGGGCGAAGAGGGGAAGAGGGGGAGTGGGTGAAGAGGGTGAAGATGCGCCTAACTCGCCTTGGCAGCCTGATCAGCCTGACCTGCCTCATTAGCCTAAGTAGCCTGATGGTCTAAATC
Source organism: Cacoxenus indagator (assembly GCA_035041755.1). Taxonomy (NCBI): domain Eukaryota; kingdom Metazoa; phylum Arthropoda; class Insecta; order Diptera; family Drosophilidae; genus Cacoxenus; species Cacoxenus indagator. Next base: position 7,039 of record JAWNKX010000600.1, on the reverse strand, counting down.
GACTAAGTCCCCTGGATAACCTAAGAGGAGCGAGAAGGAGTGCGGGAGTGGGCGAGAGGGAGAGTGGTGGGGTGGAAGAGGGGGAAGAGGGGGGAAGAGTGGGAAGAGAGTGAAGAGTGGGGAAGAGGTGAGAAGAGGATGATGAGGTGGAAGACGGGGAAGAGGGTGGAAGAGGTGGAAAAGGGGGGAAGAAGGTGGGTAGGGTGGTTGATGAATGTTGGGAAGACCAGAAGAGTGGGAAGAGGGGAAGAGGGGTGGAAGGATGGTGGAAGATGGTGGAAGAGGGGAGGGGGGAGAGGGGAAGAGGGGAAGAGGGTGAGGGGGAAGAGGGGCGTAAGAGGGTGGAAGATGGGGAAGAGGGGGAAGAGGGGGTGGGTGGAAGAGGGGATGAGAATGGTAAGAGGGGGAAGAGAAGGGGAAGAGGTGGAAGAGGGTGGGAGGGTGAGTATACATCGCCTAATTCGTCTGAACAGCCTGAGTCGCGGGGAGACCTCTCTGGTAGGTGAGTGGAGAGAGAGAGGGAAGAGAACGGGAGAGAGAGGGCAGACAGCGGGCAGAGAGCGGGCAGAGAGCGGGCAGGGAGTTGGTGGGCGAGGGGGAGAGGTGGGCGCGGGGGAAGAGGGTGAAGAGGGTGAAGCGGGTGAAATGGGTAAAGGGGGTTGGGAGGAGGGGGAGGAGAGGGGGTATAAGGAAGATGGTGAAGACGGGGTGAGGGGGAAGAGGGGTAAAGAAGGGGAGAGGGGGAAGAGTGTGGGAAGAGGTGGGAAAGGGTGGAAGAGTCGGTGATGGGAGAGGGGGGGAAGAGGGCGAAGAGGCGGAAGACGGGAAGATGGTGGTGAAGAGGTGTGAAGATGGGGGCTGAAGAGGTGTGAGGAGTGGGTAGATAGGTGAAGAGAGGGCGATGAGGAGGAAGAGGGGGAAGAGGGTGGAAGAGGAGGGTGGAAGAGCGGCGAGGGGGAAAGAGGGTGGAAGACGGGGGGAAGAAGGGTGTGAAGAGTTGGGAAGAGGGTGGAAGATGGGGTGGATGATGGGAAGAGGGGGAGAAGAGGGTGGAAGAGGGTGAAGGGGTGTTGTATAGGGGAAGAGGGTGAAGAGGGATGGAAAGTGGGGTGAAGGGGGAATAGTGCGAAGAGGGGAAGAGGTGGGGGAAGGGATGAAGAGGGGGAAGAGGGTGAAGATTGGTGGGGTAAAGAGGGGTAGAGTTGGGAAGAGGGGAAGAGGGCGAAGAGTTTGGGAAGAGGGTAGAGGGGGAAGGGGGTGGAGAGGGTGGTAGATGGAGGAGGTGGAAGAGCGGGAAGAGGGGGAAGAGTGTGGGAAGAGGTGGGAAAGGGGTGGAAGAGTGGGAGACGGTGTAGTGGGGGAAGATGGTGAAGAGGGGGAAGATGGTGAAGGGGGAAGAGGGGGAAGAGGGGGAAGGGGGAAGAGGGAAGGGGAGAAGAGGAGTGTAATTTGCGTAGAGGGGGAGAGGGTTGAAGAGGAGGTGAAGAAGGTGGTGAAGAGGGGGGAAGAGTGGGAAGAGGGGGGTGAAGAGGGGGAAGAGTGGGAAGAGGGGGAAGAGTGGGAAGAGGGTGAAGAGGGGAAGAGGGGAAGAGGGGATGAGGGGGTAAGAGTGGTGAAGATGGGGTGGTTGATGGGGTGGAAGAGGGGTGAAGATGGTGTGACGATGAGGTGGAAGAGGGTGAAGAGGGTGGAAGAGGAGGAGCAAGAGGGTGGAAGAGTGGGGAAGAGGGTGGAAGAGGGTGAGGGGGGTGAAGAGTTGCGGGAAGAGGGCTGTGGGAAGAGTGCTGTGGTAAGAGGGGGGAAGAGAAGGGGAAGAGGGAGAAGAGGGTGCGGAAGAGGGTGAATAGGGTGAAAAGGGAAGAGGGGGGGAAGAGTGGTAAGAGGAGGTGAAGAGGGGCGAAGAGTGGAAGAGGGTGAAAAAGGCGGAAGAGGGCCGGAAGAGTGGCGAAGAGGGCGAAGAGGGGAATAGGGTGAAGAGGAGTGAAGAGGGGTGTAATGTGGGAAGAGTGGGAAGGGGTTGAAGAGGGGGTGAAGAGGATGGTGAAGAGGGAGAGAGTGAAGAGGGGGAAGAGTGGGAGGAATGGGAAGATGGTTGTGAAGAGGGGGAAGAGTTGGAAGAGGGGGAAGAGTTGGAAGAGGGTGAGAGAGGGGGAGAGCGGATGAGGGGGTAAGAGTGGGGAAGAGTGGGGAAGAGTGGGGTAGATGGGGTGGAAGATGGGGTGGTAAAGCGGTGAAGATGGGGTGAAGATGGGGTGAAGATGAGGAGGAAGAGGGTGAAGAGGGTGGAAGCGGGGGAGGAAGAGGGTGGAAGAGGGGCGAGGGGGAAGAGGGTGGGGAGAGTCGGAAGAGGGTGGAAGAGGGTGAAGAGGTGGGGAAGATGGGAAGAGGGGGAAGAGAGTGGAGAGGGGGAAGAGGGGAAGAGGAGGGAGAGAGTTGTGAGAGAGGGAAGAGAGCGGGAGAGAGCGGGAGAGAGCGGGAGAGAGCGGGGAGAGAGCGGGCAGAGAGCGGGCAGTGAGCGGGCAGAGAGCGGGCAGAGAGCGGGCAGAGAGCGGGCATAGCAGCGGGCAGAGAGCGGGTAGAGAGTGGCGAGAGAGCGGGTAGAAGCGGTAGAGAGCGGGAGAGAGTGGGTCAGGGCGGGAGAGAGCTGGGGACGAGAGGGGGGAGAGGGCGGGAGAGAAGCGGGAGAGTGGGAGAGAGGGTGAAGAGAGCGGGAGAGAGCGGGACGAGAGAGGGAGAGAGCGGGAGAGAGTGGGAGAGAGCGGGAGAGAGGGGAGAGGGCGGGAGAGAGTGGTGAGAGAGGGGAAAGAGCGGGCGGAGAGCGGCGGAGAGGGGGATGATCGGGAGGGGGTGGTGAGAGAGCGGGGAGGCGGGAGAGAGCGGGAAGAGCGGGATAGAGCCGGAGGAGCGTATAGACCGGAGAGAGCGGGGTGACGGGGAGAGGAGAGAGGGAGAGAGGGAGAGAGGGGAGAGAGGGAGAGAGGGAGAGAGGGAGAGAGGGAGAGAGCGGGAGAGGGTGGGAGAGGGCGGGAGAGAGCGGGGGAGAGCGGGGAGAGTGGAGAGGCGGGAGAGGAGAGAGAGAGAGTGGGAGAGGGTGAGTAGAGAGGTGGAGAGAGCGGGAGAGAGCGGGAGAGAGCGGAGAAGAGGCGGAGAGAGGGGCGAGTGGGTGCGTGGCAGGGGGGGAGAGGGGTAGAGTGGTGAGAGGTGGGTGGAAGATGGCTGGAGAGGGGTGAACGGAGGGTGGAGGAGAGGGAGAGAGGGGGACAGTGGGCGGGGGTAGAGAGGGTAGAGAGTGGCGGGAGAGAGGGGAGAGATAGAGATGGCTGGAAGAGAGTGGGTGAGGGGGAGAGGGGAAGAGGGTGGGTGGGAGAGAGGCGAGGAGAGGGAGAGAGAGGGTGAGAGAGTGTTGAGCGAGGGGAAGAGTGGGAGAGAGGGGAGAGAGGGGGTAGAGGAGTGGTGAGAGAGGGGGTAAGAGGTGGGGGTAGAGGTGGAGAGAGGGTGTGGAGTGGAGGGGGAGAGTGGGGCGGAGTGGAGGAGAATATACATCGCCTAATTCGTCTGAGTATCCGGAGTCGCCTATGTAGCCTGATATCACCTGAGTAACCTGAGTCGCCTGATGTCGCCCGAGTAGCCTAAGAGCCAAGATAGCCTGTATTGCCTGAGTAACCTAAAGTCGCCGTAAACCGCCGTAAGCTTCTAAATCTCCTGAGTAGCCTGAGAGTTAAGTACCATGAGTCGCCTAAATCACCTCATCGCATAAGTCGCCAAAATCCCCAAAATCGACTGAGTGGCCTGAGTTGCATAAATGGCCTTACACCGCTTACACCGCTTGAGTCGCCTGATTCTTCTGAGTACCTTGAGACTACGGGTAGAGAGTGGGTAGAGAGTGGGAACAGAGAGGCCAGAGAGCGTGACGGTGGGAGAGAGGCTGTGGAGGGGGAGAGGGGGAATATCGGAAGAGATGGAGGGGGGAAGAGGGGGAAGAGGGTGAAGAGGGGGAGAGGCTGAAGATGGGGGAAGAGGCTGAAGATGGCGAAGAAGGGAAGAGGCTGAAGATGGGAAGAGCGGAAGAGTGGGTGAAGAGTGGCGAAGGAAGAGGGTGAAGGGGGGAGAGGGTGAAGAGGGGAGAACAGGCGGGAAGAGGAGGATAAGAGAGGGGGTAGAGGATGGTATGAGGAGGGGGAAGAGGGTGAAGAGGGGGAAGAGGGGTTGAAGAAGGGTGGAAGAAGGTGGAAGAGGGCGAAGTAGGGTGAAGAGGCCGAAGAGGGGTGAAGGCGCCGTAGAAGGGGAAGAGGTGTAGAGGGGTGAAGAGTGAGAAGAGGGTGAAGAGGGGGAAGAGTGGAAAGAGGGGGAAGAGGTAGGAAGAGGTGGAAGAGGCAGGAAGAGGGGTGAAGAGGGCGAACAGCGGTGGAAGAGGGGTGAGGGTGGAAGAGGGGAAGAGGGTGGAAGAGGGTGAAGAGGGTGGAAGAGGGGAAGAGGGTGGAAGAAGGGAAGAGGGGAAGAGGGGAGAGGGGGAAGAGGTAGGAAGAGGTGGAAGAGGTATGAAGAGGTGGAAGAGGGGGAACAGGGGTGAAGAGGGGGAGTGGGAGGAGAGGGGTGAGAGGGGAGAAGAGTATGAGAGGGGGAAGAGAGCGGTCAAAGAGTGGGCAGAGAGCGGGCAGAGAGTGGGCAGAGATACCATGAGTTGCGATAAAATCACCTCATCGCATAAATCGCCTAAATCGCCAAAATCGACTGAGTTGCCTGAGGTTGCATAAATGGCCTAAACCGCTTACACCGCTTGAGTAGCCTGATTTTTTGTGAGTACCTTGAGACTAGCCTGTGGTGGTGGGTGGAGAGGGGGAGTGGGCGAGGGGAGGGGGTGAGGGGGAAGGGTAGGTGGGAGGGAGAGAGAGGGAAGAGAGAGGGAAGAGAGAGGGAATAGAGAGGGAAGAGAGCGGGAGAGAGAGGGTGTGAGTGGGTGAGAGAGGGTGAGAGAGGGTGCGGTGGAGAGAGGGTGAGGAGGAGAGTTGGTGAGGGGTGATAGTGAGGGGAGAGTATACATCGCCTAATTCGTCTGAATAGCCTGAGTCGCCTATGTAGCCTATATCAACTGAGTAACCTGAGTCGCCTGAGTCGCCTGAGTAGCCTAAGACCAAGATAGCCTAATTGCCTGAGTAACCTAAGTCGCCTAAATCGCCATAAGCTTCTAAATCTCCTGAGTAGCCTGAGTAGTCTAGGTACCGTGAGTCGCCGTAAATCACCTCATCGCATAAATCGCCTAAATCGCCAAAATCGACTGAGTTGCCTCAGTTCGCATAAATCCGCCTAAACCGCTTACACCGCTTTGAGTCGCCTGATTTTTTGTAGAGTACCGTGAGACTGAGCCTGTGGTGGTGGGTGGAGAGGGGTAGTGGGTGAGGGAAGGGGGTGAGGGGGAAGGGTAGGTGAGAGGGAGAGAGAGGGAAGAGAGAGGGAAGAGAGAGGGAATAGAGTGGGAAGAGAGCGGGCAGAGAGCGGGAAGACAGCGGGCAGAGAGCGATCAGAGACCGGGCAGAGAGTGGGCCGAGAGCGGGCAGACAGCGGGCAGAGAGCGGGCAGAGATCGGGCAGAGAGTGGGTAGAGACTGGGCACAGAGAGGCCAGAGAGCGGGAGGGTGGGAGAGAGGCTGTGGAGGGGGAGAAGAGGAAGAGGGTGAAGAGGGGAAGAGGGGGAAGAGGCTGAAGATGGGGAAGAGGCTGAAGATGTGGGAAGAGGGGGAAGAGGCTGAAGATGGGAAGAGGGGAGAAGGGGGAGAAAGGGTGGAGAGGTGGGAAGAGGGTGAAGAGGGGAGAACAGGCGGGAAGAGGAGGATAAGAGAGGGGGAAGAGGATGGGAAGAGGAGGGGAAGAGGAGGGGGTGTGCGGAAGAGGGGGAGAGAGGGGTTGAAGAAGGGTGCGAGAGAAGGTGGAAGAGGGTGAGAGAGGGGCGAAGAGGGTGAAGAGGTGTAGAGGGGAAGAGGGGGAAGAGGGTGAAGAGTGCGAAGAGGGAGAGAGGGGGTGAGTGGGTGATGAGCGGTGGACGAGGTGGGAAGAGGGTGGAAGAGGGTGGAAGAGGGTGGAGAGAGGGGTGAAGAGGATGGAAGAGGGGGAAGAGGGTGGAAGAGGGGAAGAGGGGAAGGGGGGAAGAGGGTGGAGAAGGTGAAGAAGGTAGAAGAGGGGGAAGAGGTGGGAAGAGGTGGAAGAGGTAGGGAGAGGTGGAAGAGTGGTGAGAGGGTGGAAGAGGGGGAAGAGGGTGAAGAGGGAAAGAGGGAAGAGTGGGAAGAGTTTGGGAAGAGGTAGGAAGAAGTCGGAAGAGGGGGAACAGGGGTGGAGCGGGGTGAAGAGGGGTGAGAGGAGTGGAGTGGGGTGAGAGGGGAGAAGAGTCTGAAGAGGGGGAAGAGAGTGGGCAGAGAGTGGCCACAGAGTGGGTGGGGGAGGAGTGGGGGAGAGTATACATCGCCTAATTCGTCTGAATAGCCTGAGTCGCCTATGTAGCCTATATCAACTGAGTAACCTGAGTCGCCTGAGTCGCCTGAGTAGCCTAAGACCAAGATAGCCTAATTGCCTGAGTAACCTAAGTCGCCTAAATCGCCATAAGCTTCTAAATCTCCTGAGTAGCCTGAGTAGTCTAAGTACCATGAGGCGCCTAAATCACCTCATCGCATAAATCGCCTAAATCGCCAAAATCGACCGAGTTGCCTGAGTTGCATAAATGGCCTAAACCGCTTACACCGCTTCAGAGTCGCCTGATTTTTTGTGAGTACCTTGAGACTAGAAGAGTGGGGAAGAGTAGGGTAAGAGTGGTGAAGAGGGCGAAGAGGGGGAAAGAGGGAAAGAGGGGAAAGAGGGGGGAAAGAGGGGGTGAAAGAGGTGGAAGAGGAGGAAGAGGAGTGAAGAGGGAAGAGCGGGGAGATATGGTGGACGACGAGGGATAAAGAGGGGTGTAGAAGGGCGGGAGAAGGGAAAAAGGGCGATGAGTGGGATGGGGAAGAGGGGGAAGAAGGGGAAGAGGCTGAAGGGGGAAGAGGGGTGAAGAGGGGAAG
>JAWNKX010000599.1:60000-69670 GCA_035041755.1 Cacoxenus indagator | reverse complement strand
AGAGGGGAAGGGGGAGGGGGGAGACACCGAATGACGCAGGGGGTGTAGGAGGAGAGGGTGAGTGGTGGAGGGAGAGAGAGAGAGGAAGGCATGGCGAGAGGGGGCGTGGGTGGGGGAGGGGGGTGAGAGGGGGAGAGGGGATGGAGAGAGGTGGTGAAGGGGATGGTGATGGAGAGAGGGAGGGGGTGGTGGAGGGAGAGTGGCAGAGTGGTGGAGTGGGGGCGGGGGAGAGAGTCGCCTGAGTAGCCTAAGACCAAGATAGCCTAATTGCCTGAGTAACCTAAGTCGCTTAAATCGCCGTAAGCTTCTAAATCTCCTGAGTAGCCTAAGTACCATGAGTCGCCTAAATCGCCAAAATCGACTGAGTTGCCTGAGTTGCATAAATGGCCTAAACCGCTTACACCGCTTGGGTCGCCTGATTCTTCTGAGTACCTTGAGACTAGCTTGAGTCGCCTAAGTCGAATAAAAGCCTAAACCACCTAATTCGCCTGAGTAGCGACAGTCGTCTAAATGCCAAAATTGCCTAATGCGCCTAACTCGCCTGGGCAGCCTGATCAGCCTGATCTGCCTCATTAGCCTAAGTAGCCTGAGCGTCTAAATCGACTAAATCCCCTGGATAACCTGAGAGGGGAAGACAAGAAGAGAAGAAGAGAGGGAGAGATGGAGAGAGGGTGAGAGGGAGAGGGGGAGAGTGGGAAAGGGTGAGAGATGGAGAGAGGTGGAGAGGGGTAGAGGAGTTGGTGAAAAGGGGAGAGGGGGCGAGAGGGAGAGAGGAAGAGAGGGAGAGTGGATAAGAGGGAGAGGGGGAGAGGGAGAGAGGTAGAGAGGGGGAGGGGGAGAGAGCTAGAGAGGGAAGGGGAGAGTGAGAGGGAGTTGTGATGAGGAGAGGGGGAGAGAGGGAGAGAGGGAATGGGGGAGAGAGGGAGAGGGTTGGAGAGGGGTAGAGGAGAGTGAGAAAAGGGGGAGGTGGCGAGATGGAGAGAGGTAGTGAGGGAGAGAGGGAGAGAGTTGAGAGGGAGAGTGATGGAGAGGGAGAGAGTCGCCTGAGTAGCCTAAGACCAAGATAGCCTAATTGCCTGAGTAACCTAAGTCGCCTAAGTCGCCTAAATCGCCGTAAGCTTCTAAATCTCCTGAGTAGCCTAAGTACCATGAGTCGCCTAAATCGCCAAAATCGACTGAGTTGCCTGAGTTGCATAAATGGCCTAAACCGCTTACACCGCTTGGGTCGCCTGATTCTTCTGAGTACCTTGAGACTAGCTTGAGTCGCCTAAGTCGAATAAAAGCCTAAACCACCTAATTCGCCTGAGTAGCGACAGTCGTCTAAATGCCAAAATTGCCTAATGCGCCTAACTCGCCTGGGCAGCCTGATCAGCCTGATCTGCCTCATTAGCCTAAGTAGCCTGAGCGTCTAAATCGACTAAATCCCCTGGATAACCTGAGAGGGGAAGACAAGAAGAGAAGAAGAGAGGGAGAGATGGAGAGAGGGTGAGAGGGAGAGGGGGAGAGTGGGAAAGGGTGAGAGAGGGAGAGAGGTGGAGAGGGGTAGAGGAGTTGGTGAAAAGGGGAGAGGGGGCGAGAGGGAGAGAGGAAGAGAGGGAGAGTGGAAAAGAGGGAGAGGGGGAGAGGGAGAGAGGTAGAGAGGGGGAGAGGGAGAGAGCTAGAGAGGGAAGGGGAGAGTGAGAGGGAGTTGTGATGAGGAGAGGGGGAGAGAGGGAGAGAGGGAATGGGGGAGAGAGGGAGAGGGGCGGAGAGGGGTAGAGGAGAGGGAGAAAAGGGGGAGGTGGCGAGAGGGAGAGAGGTAGTGAGGGAGAGAGGGAGAGAGTTGGTGGGGAGAGGGTGAGTGCTGGATCGGGAAGGAGTGAGTGAGAGAGGGGGGTAGAGAGGTGGAGTGGTGGAGGGTTAGATGAAGAGTGGGAGAGGGGGAGAGAGGGAGAGAGGGAGAGAGGGAGAGAGAAGGTGGAGTTGGTGAGGAGGAGAGGGAGAGAGGGAGAGAGGCCTAACTCGCCTGGGCAGCCTTATCAGCCTGACCTGCCTCATTAGCCTAAGTAGTCTGAGCGTCTAAATCGACTAAATCCCCTGGATAACCTGAGAGGGGTGAAAAGGAGTGTGTGGGCTGAGGGAAGAGAGGGGGAGAGGGGGCGGGAGAGGGGAGAGAGGGAGAGAGGGGAGAGGGAGAGTATGGAAGGGTGGGGAGAGGGCGAGAGGGGTTGGCGGTGAGGGAGAGAGGGGGAGGAGGAAGGAGAGCGGGTGAGAGGGAGAGAGGGGGTGGGGTGAGAGGGAGAGAGGTGGTGAGGGGGAGGGTGAGAGGGAGAGAGCCGGTGAGTGGGATGGGGGGGGGGTGAGGAGGAGTGTGGGAGTGGTGGTGAGAGGGAGAGGGGGAGAGGGAGAGAGTCGCCTGAGTAGCCTAAGACCAAGATAGCCTAATTGCCTGAGTAACCTAAGTCGCCTAAATCGCCGTAAGCTTCTAAATCTCCTGAGTAGCCTAAGTACCATGAGTCGATAAATCGCCAAAATCGACTGAGTTGCCTGAGTTGCATAAATGGCCTAAACCGCTTACACCGCTTGTGTCGCCTGATTCTTCTGAGTACCTTGAGACTAGCTTGAGTCGCCTAAGTCGAATAAATGCCTAAACCACCTAATTCGCCTGAGTAGCGAAAGTCGCCTAAATGCCCAAATTGCCTAATGCGCCTAACTCGCCTGGGCAGCCTGATCAGCCTGACCTGCCTCATTAGCCTAAGTAGCCTGAGGGTCTAATTCGACTAAGTCCCCTGGAAAACCTGAGAGCGGTGAGAAGGAGTGAAGGGGAGAGGGGGAGAGGGGGAGAGGGGGAGAGGGGGAGAGGGGGAGAGGGGGAGAGGGAGAGAGGGAGAGAGGGAGAGAGGGAGAGAGGGAGAGAGGGAGAGAGGGAGAGAGGGAGAGAGGGAGAGAGGGAGAGAGGGAGAGAGGGAGAGAGAGAGAGGGAGAGAGGGAGAGAGGGAGAGTGGGAGAGTGGGAGAGTGGGAGAGTGGGAGAGAGAGGAAAGAGAGAGGGAGAGAGAGGGAGAGAGAGGGAGAGAGAGGGAGAGAGAGGGAGAGAGAGGGAGAGAGAGGGAGAGAGAGGGAGATAGAGGGAGAGAGGGAGAGAGGGGAAGAGGGGAAGAGGGAAAGAGGGGAAGAGGGGGAGAGAGGGAGAAGTGAAGAGGGAGAGACAGGGGGAGAGGGAGACAGGGGAGAGGGAGACAGGGGAGAGTGAGAGAGGGAGAGAGGGTGAGTGGGAGAGGGGGAGAGGGAGAGAGGGCGAGTGGGGAGAGGGTGAGTGGGAGAGGGGGAGAGGGAGGGGGAGAGAGGGGAGAGGGGGAGGGTGAGAGGAAGAGATGGAGAGGGGGACAGTGGTGGTGGAGAGAGGTGGGTGAGAGTGGGTGAGAGTGGGTGAAATTGGCAGATAGTGGATGAGAGTGGTGTGGAGTGAGGAGTTGGGGGGGGTGGTGAGTGGGGGGGAGAGTATACATCGCCTAATTCGTCTGAGTATCCTGAGTCGCCTATGTAGCCTATATCACCTGAGTCGCCTGAGTAGCCTAAGACCAAGATAGCCTAATTGCCCGAGTAACCTAAGTGGCCTAAATCGCCGTAAGCTTCTAATCTCCTGAGTAGCCTAAGTACCATGAGTCGCCTAAATCACCTCATCGCATAAATCGCCAAAATCGACTGAGTTGGCTGAGTTGCATAAATGGCCAAAACCGCTTACACCGCTTGTGTCGCCTGATTCTTCTGAGTACCTTGAGACTAGCTTGAGTCACCTAAGTCAAATATATGCCTAAACCACCGAATTCGCCTAAGTAGCGAGAGTCGCCTAAATGCCCAAATTGCCTAATGCGCCTAACTCGCCTGGGCAGCCTGATCAGCCTGACATGCCTCATTAGCCTAAGTAGCCTGAGCGTCTAAATCAACTAAATCCCCTGGATAACCTGAGAGGGGAAGAGAAGAAGAGAAGAAGCGAGGGAGAGTGGAGAGAGGGAGAGGGGTGAGTGGGAAAGGTGGTGAGGAGGAGAGGAGAGGGCGAAAAGGGAGAGGGGGCGAGAGGGAGAGAGGAAGAGAGGAAGAGAAGGAGAGAGGGAGAGAGGAAGAGAGGAAGAGAAGGAGAGAGGGAGGGAGGTAGAGAGGGAGAGAGGGAGAGAGGGGGAGGGGGTGAGAGGGGAGAGAGGGAGAGAGGGAGAGAGGGAGAGTGGAAAAGAAGGAGTGGGAAGAGGGGAAGAGGGGAGGAGAGCTGAGAGGGGGAGAGGGAGAGAGGGAGAGAGGGAGAGAGGGTGAGTGGAAAAGAAGGAGAGGGGAAGAGGGGTAGAGGGGGAGAGGGGGAGAGGGGGAGTGGGTGGGGGGGTGGTGGCCTAAGTACCATGAGTCGATAAATCGCCAAAATCGACTGAGTTGGCTGAGTTGCATAAATGGCCTAAACCGCTTACACCGCTTGTGTCGCCTGATTCTTCTGAGTACCTTGAGACTAGCTTGAGTCGCCTAAGTCGAATAAATGCCTAAACCACCTAATTCGCCTGAGTAGCGAAAGTCGCCTAAATGCCCAAATTGCCTAATGCGCCTAACTCGCCTGGGCAGCCTGATCAGCCTGACCTGCCGCATTAGCCTAAGTAGCCTGAGGGTCTAAATCGACTAAGTCCCTGGATAACCTGAGAGGGGTTAGAAGGAGTGAGGGGGAGAGTGGGAGAGGGGGAGAGGAGGAGAGGGGGAGAGGGAGAGAGGTGGATGGAGTGGCGGCGGGGTGGGTGGAGAGGGGGTGAGAGGGTGAGGGAGAGGGGGACAGTGGTGGTGGAGAAAGGTGGTTGAGAGTGGGTGAAATTGGCAGATAGGGGATGATAGTGGTTAGGAGAGGGGTGTTGAGAGAGAGGGGGGGGGGGGGGGGAGAGATACAGTAACGGAGTATCCTGAGTCGCCTATGTAGCTTATATCACCTGAGTAACCTGAGTCGCCTGAGTAGCCTAAGACCAACATAGCCTAATTGCCTGAGTAACCTAAGTCGCCAAATCGCCGTAAGCTGCTAATCTCCTGAGTAACCTAAGTACCATGAGTCGCCTAAATCACCTCATCGCATAAATCGCCAAAATCGACTGAGTTGGCTGAGTTGCATAAATGGCCAAAACCGCTTACACCGCTTGTGTCGCCTGATTCTTCTGAGTACCTTGAGACTAGCTTGAGTCACCTGAGTCAAATATATGCCTAAACCACCGAATTCGCCTAAGTAGCGAGAGTCGCCTAAATGCCAAAATTGCCTAATGCGCCTAACTCGCCTGGGCAGCCTGATCAGCCTGACCTGCCTCATTAGCCTAAGTAGCCTGAGGGTCTAAATCGGCTAAATCCCCTAGATAACCTGTGTGGGGCGTGAGGTGGAGAGGGAATGGCGAAAAGCGGGTAGAGGGCGAGGGGCGCCGGAGAGAGGGAGAGAGGGAGACGAGCGGGAGTGAGCGAAGTGAGAGATGAGGGGAGAGTGGGAGAGAGAGGAAGAGAGAGAGGGAGAGAGAGGGAGAGAGAGGGAGAGAGAGGGAGAGAGAGGGAGAGAGAGGGAGATAGAGGGAGAGAGGGTGAGAGGGAGTGGCGAAGAGGGGAAGAGGGAAAGAGGGGAAGAGGGGGGAGAGAGGGAGAAGTGAAGAGGGGAACAGGGTGAGAGGGAGAGTGGGAGAGGGGGAGAGGGGGAGAGGGCGAGTGGGGAGAGGGTGAGTGGGAGAGGGGGAGAGGGGAGAGGGAGAGAGGGGGAGAGAGGGGAGAGGGGGAGGGTGAGAGGAAGAGATGGAGAGGGGGACAGTGGTGGTGGAGAGAGGTGGGTGAGAGTGGGTGAGAGTGGGTGAAATTGGCAGATAGTGGATGAGAGTGGTGTGGAGTGAGGAGTTGGGGGGGGTGGTGAGTGGGGGGGAGAGTATACATCGCCTAATTCGTCTGAGTATCCTGAGTCGCCTATGTAGCCTATATCACCTGAGTCGCCTGAGTAGCCTAAGACCAAGATAGCCTAATTGCCCGAGTAACCTAAGTGGCCTAAATCGCCGTAAGCTTCTAATCTCCTGAGTAGCCTAAGTACCATGAGTCGCCTAAATCACCTCATCGCATAAATCGCCAAAATCGACTGAGTTGGCTGAGTTGCATAAATGGCCAAAACCGCTTACACCGCTTGTGTCGCCTGATTCTGCTGAGTACCTTGAGACTAGCTTGAGTCACCTAAGTCAAATATATGCCTAAACCACCGAATTCGCCTAAGTAGCGAGAGTCGCCTAAATGCCCAAATTGCCTAATGCGCCTAACTCGCCTGGGCAGCCTGATCAGCCTGACATGCCTCATTAGCCTAAGTAGCCTGAGCGTCTAAATCAACTAAATCCCCTGGATAACCTGAGAGGGGAAGAGAAGAAGAGAAGAAGCGAGGGAGAGAGGGAGAGGGGTGAGTGGGAAAGGTGGTGAGGAGGAGAGGAGAGGGCGAAAAGGGAGAGGGGGCGAGAGGGAGAGAGGAAGAGAGGAAGAGAAGGAGAGAGGGAGAGAGGAAGAGAGGAAGAGAAGGAGAGAGGGAGGGAGGTAGAGAGGGAGAGAGCGAGAGAGGGGGAGGGGGTGAGGGGGAGAGAGGGAGAGAGGGAGAGAGGGAGAGAGGGAGAGAGGGAGAGAGGGAGAGAGGGAGAGAGGGAGAGTGGAAAAGAAGGAGTGGGAAGAGGGGAGGAGAGCTAGAGAGGGGGAGAGGGAGAGAGGGAGAGAGGGAGAGAGGGTGAGTGGAAAAGAAGGAGAGGGGAAGAGGGGTAGAGGGGGAGAGGGGGAGTGGGTGGGGGGGTGGTGGCCTAAGTACCATGAGTCGATAAATCGCCAAAATCGACTGAGTTGGCTGAGTTGCATAAATGGCCTAAACCGCTTACACCGCTTGTGTCGCCTGATTCTTCTGAGTACCTTGAGACTAGCTTGAGTCGCCTAAGTCGAATAAATGCCTAAACCACCTAATTCGCCTGAGTAGCGAAAGTCGCCTAAATGCCCAAATTGCCTAATGCGCCTAACTCGCCTGGGCAGCCTGATCAGCCTGACCTGCCGCATTAGCCTAAGTAGCCTGAGGGTCTAAATCGACTAAGTCCCTGGATAACCTGAGAGGGGTTAGAAGGAGTGAGGGGGAGAGTGGGAGAGGGGGAGAGGAGGAGAGGGGGAGGGGGACAGTGGTGGTGGAGAAAGGTGGTTGAGAGTGGGTGAAATTGGCAGATAGGGGATGATAGTGGTTAGGAGAGGGGTGTTGGGGGGGGTGGTGAGTGGGGGGGAGAGTATACATCGCCTAATTCGTCTGAGTATCCTGAGTCGCCTATGTAGCCTATATCACCTGAGTAACCTGAGTCGCCTGAGTAGCCTAAGACCAACATAGCCTAATTGCCTGAGTAACCTAAGTCGCCTAAATCGCCGTAAGCTTCTAATCTCCTGAGTAACCTAAGTACCATGAGTCGCCTAAATCACCTCATCGCATAAATCGCCAAAATCGACTGAGTTGGCTGAGGTGCATAAATGGCCAAAACCGCTTACACCGCTTGTGTCGCCTGATTCTTCTGAGTACCTTGAGACTAGCTTGAGTCACCTAAGTCAAATATATGCCTAAACCACCGAATTCGCCTAAGTAGCGAGAGTCGCCTAAATGCCCAAACTGCCTAATGCGCCTAACTCGCCTGGGCAGCCTGATCAGCCTGACATGCCTCATTAGCCTAAGTAGCCTGAGCGTCTAAATCGACTAACTCCCCTGGATAACCTGAGAGGGGAAGAGAAGAAGAGAAGAAGCGAGGGAGAGATGGAGAGAGGGAGAGGGGGAGAGGGGGGAGAGGGGTGGAGAGGGGGTGGAGAGGGTGAAAAGGGGAGCGGGGGCGAGAGGGATAGAGGAAGAGAGGGAGAGAGGGTGACTGGGAAAGAGGGAGAGGGGGAGAGGGAGTGATGTAGAGAGGGAGAATGGGACAGAGGGAGAAGGGGAGAGGGGGAGGGGGTGAGGTGGAGAGGGGGTGGTGGAGAGAAGGAGCGTGGGAGAGGGGGTGAGGGGGAGAGGGAGAGAGGCGCCTGAGTAGCCTAAGACCAAGATAGCCTAATTGCCTGAGTAACCTAAGTCGCCTAAATCGCCGTAAGCTTCTAAATCTCCTGAGTAGCCTAAGTACCATGAGTCGATAAATCGCCAAAATCGACTGAGTTGCCTGAGTTGCATAAATGGCCTAAACCGCTTACATCGCTTGTGTCGCCTGATTCTTCTGAGTACCTTGAGACTAGCTTGAGAAGCCTAAGTCGAATAAATGCCTAAACCACCTAATTCGCCTGAGTAGCGAAAGTCGCCTAAATGCCCAAATTGCCTAATGCGCCTAACTCGCCTGGGCAGCCTGATCAGCCTGACCTGCCTCATTAGCCTAAGTAGCCTGAGGGTCTGAATCGACTAAGTCCCCTGGATAACCTGAGAGGGGTGAGAAGGAGTGTGGGGGAGAGGGCTGAGAGGGGGAGGGGGAAGAGGGAGGGTGGGAAAGAGGGAGTGATGGTGGGAGGGAGAGAGGGAGAGAGGAAGAGAGGAAGAGAGGGTGAGAGGGAGAGAGGGTGAGAGGGTGAGAGGAAGAGAGTGAGAGAGGGAGAGAGGGAGAGAGGGAGAGAGGGAGAGAGGGAGAGAGGGAGAGAGGGAGAGGGGGAGAGAGGGAGAGAGGGAGAGAGGGAGAGAGGGAGAGAGGGAGAGAGGGAGAGTGGGAGAGAGGGTGAGTGGGAGAGTGGGGGAGAGGGGGAGAGGGAGAGAGGGAGAGGGAGAGAGTGGGAGAGGGGGAGGGAGAGAGTGGGAGGGGGAAGGAGCGTGGGAGAGAGGGAGAGAGGGAGAGAGGGAGAGAGGGAGAGAGTGAGAGAGGGAGAGAGGGTGAGAGGGAGAGCGGGAGAGAGGGAGAAAGGGAGAGAGGGCGAGCGGAGTGGGGAGGAGAGTGGAAGGGGGAGGAGGAGGATGGGGTGAGTGGTGGGGGGAGAGGGAGAGAGGAAGGCAAGGCGAGAGGGGGCGTGGGGGAGGGGAGGGGGTGGTGAGCGGTAGAGAGGGAGGAGAGGGAGAGAGGGAGACAGGGAGAGTGGGTGTGAGGGAGAGGGGGTGGTGGAGAGGAGGAGATGGAGAGAGTGGGTGAGGGAGAGGGGGAGAGGGAGAGAGTCGCCTGAGTAGCCTAAGACCAAGATAGCCTAATTGCCTGAGTAAACTAAGTCGCCTAAGTCGCCTAAATCGCCGTAAGCTTCTAAATCTCCTGAGTAGCCTAAGTACCATGAGTCGATAAATCGCCAAAATCGACTGAGTTGCCTGAGTTGCATAAATGGCTAAACCGCTTACACCGCTTGTGTCGCCTGATTCTTCTGAGTACCTTGAGACTAGCTTGAGTCGCCTAAGTCGAATAAATGCCTAAACCACCTAATTCGCCTGAGTAGCGAAAGTCGCCTAAATGCCCAAATTGCCTAATGCGCCTAACTCGCCTGGGCAGCCTGATCAGCCTGACCTGCCTCATTAGCCTAAGTAGCCTGAGGGTCTAAATCGATTAAGTCCCCTGGAAAACCTGAGAGGGGTGAGAAGGAGTGAAGGGGTGAGGGGGAGAGGGGGAGAGGGGGAGAGGGGGAGAGGGGGAGAGGGAGAGAGGGGGAGGGAGAGAGGGAGAGAGGGAGAGAGAGAAAGAGGGAGAGAGGGAGAGTGGCAGAGAGAGGGA
>JAWNKX010000599.1:0-57500 GCA_035041755.1 Cacoxenus indagator | reverse complement strand
GGGTGTGGCAGAGAGGGGTTAGGGGAAGGAGGGAGGGAAGAGAGCGGGAGAGAGCGTGGCGAGAGCGGGGAGAGAGCGGGGGAGAGCGGGGAGAGAGCGGGGTGAGAGCGGGGTGAGAGCGGGGTGAGCGGGGTGAGAGCAGGGCGAGAGCGGGGAGAGAGCGGGGTGAGAGCGGGCAGAGAGCGGGCAGAGAGCGGGCAGAGAGCGGGCAGAGAGCGGGCAGAGAGCGGGCAGAGAGCGGGCAGAGAGCGGGCAGAGAGCAGGCAGAGAGCGGGCAGAGAGCGGGCAGAGAGCGGGCAGAGAGCGGAGAGAGAGCGGGCAGACAGCGGGCAGAGAGCGCGCAGTGAAGAGTGAAGAGAGCGGGAGAGAGAGGGAAGAGAGTGGGAGAGAGGGAAAAGAGCGGGTGAGAGCAGGGAAAAGAGCGGGGAGAGAGCGGGCAGACAGCGGGCAGAGAGCGGGCAGAGAGCGGGCAGAGAGCGGGCAGAGAGGGTAGATAGCAGGCGGAGAGCGGGCGGAAAGCGGGAAGAGATCGGGTAGAGAGAGGGCATGGAGTTGGTGGGCGAGGGGGAGAGGTGGGCGCGTGGGAAGAGGGTGAAGAGGGAGAAGCGGGTGAAAAGGGTAAAGGGCGGTTGGGGAAGAGGGGGAAGAGGGTGGATAGGGGTGAGAGTTGGGGGAGAGGGGAGTGGAAGGAAAAGGAAGAAGAAGGGTTGAGGGGGAAGAGGGTGGAAGAGTGGTGAGAAGGGGGAAAAGTGTGGGAAGAGGTGGGTAAGGGGTGGAAGAGTGGGTGAGGCGGAGAGGGGGGAAGAGGGCGAAGAGGCGGAAGACGGGTGAAGAGGGTGGAAGAGGGTGAAGGGGGGTAGAGGGTGAAGAAGGGTTAAAGGGCGGTGAAGAGGGTTTTGAAGAGGTGGTTGAAGAGTGTGAAGGGAGGGGGAAGAGGGTGGAAGAGAGGGGAAGAGGAGGGGGAAGAGGGTGTAAGAGTGGCGTGGATGAAAAGAGGGTGGAAGAGGGGTGAAGAGGGTGGGAAGAGTGGCGAAGAGGGTGGAAGATGGGGTGGATGATGGGTTGGAAGAGGGCGGGAAGAGGGTGGAAGAGAGTGAAGTGGTGTTGTAGGGGGGAAGAGGATGGAAGAAAGGGAAGAGGGGGAAGAGGGAAGGTAAGAGGGGCGATGGGGGAAGAGGGGAAGAGGTTGGGAAGGGGGAAGAGTTGGGTGGTAAAGAGGGGAAGAGGTGTGATGATAGGGAAGGGGGTGGAGAGGGCGGTGGAAGGAAGAGGCAGGGGGTGGAAGAGGGTGGAAGAGGGGGAAGAGTGTGGGAAGAGGTGGGAAAGGGGTGGAAGAGTGGGAGATGGTGTAGTGTGGGAAGACGGCGAAGAGGCGGAAGAGGGGAAGAGGGGGAAGAGGAGAGAAGAGGAGTATAATGCGGTAAGAGGGGGAAGGGGGTGAAGAGGCTGAAGAGTGGGAAGAGGGGGAAGATTGGGAAGAGGGGGAAGAGTGGGAGGAATTGGAAAAGGGTGGCAGAGGGGGGAAGAGTGTGAAGAGGGGGAAGAGGGCCGAAGAGGTTTGGAAGAGGAGGGGTAGAGGGCCGAAGAGGTTTGGAAGAGGAGGGGAAGAGGCAGGAAGAGGGGGAAGAGGCAGGAAGAGGGGAAGAGGGGGAAGAGGGTAGAGGGGGTAGGAGTGGGAAGAGTGGGAAAGAGTGGGAAAGAGTGGGGAAGATAGGGTGGAAGATGGGGTGAAGATGATGAGGAAGAGGGGGAAGAGGGTGGGAAGAGTGGGGAAGAGGGTGGAAGATGGGGTGGATGATGGGGTGGAAGATGGGGTGGATGATGGGGTGGAAGAGGACGAAGAGGTTGGGAAAAGGGAAGAGGAGGGAAGAGGGGGAAGAGTGGGGAAGAGAGGGTAGAGAGGGGAAGAGGGATGGTAAGAGGGTGGGAGGGGGAAGAGGGGAAGAGGGGAAGAGGTGGGGAAGAGGGGGAATAGGGTGAGGGGGTGAAGAGTGGAAGGAAGAGGGGTGTGGGAAGAGTTGTGTGGTAAGGAGGAGAAGAGATTTGGAAGAGAAGGGGAAGAAGGTGAAGAGGTTGCGGAAGAGGGTGGAGGAGGGTGAATAGGGCGTAGAGTGGAAGGGGGTGAAAAAGGCGTAAGAGGGGATGAAGATTGGCGAAGAGTGGGAAGAGGGTGGAAGAGGGTGGTAGAGGGCCGAAGAGGGGGTGAACAGGGGTGAAGAGGTGGGAAGAGGGGCGAAGAGGTGTCGAAGAGGCAAGAAGAGGGGTGGAAGAGTGGGAAGAAGGGGAAGAGTGTAAAGAGAGGAGGAAGAGGGGGGAGAAGAGTAGAGAGGGTGGAGAGGGGTGGGAAGAGTGGTAAGAGTGGGTGAAGAGCGGTGAAGAGGGTGGAAGAGGGGGAAGATGGTCGAAGAGGGGGTTGAGGGGGAAGAGGGGAAGAGGAGTGATGAGGTGCGTAAAGGGGTAGTGGGGGTAGAGGGGGAAGATGGTGAAGAGGGGGAAGAGGGTGAAGAGGGGAAGAGGAGTGTAAAGGGGGAAGAGGGGTGAAGATAGTGAAGGGGGGTAGGGGGGTAGGGGGGTGAGGGGAAGAAGGGGTAGGGTGAAGAGGAGAAGAGGGGAAGAGTGGGAAGATGGGGGAAGAGTGGTGGGACTACCAGGTGACTACTAGGCAAACAGAAAAAAACAGCAAGCAACTGCAAGTGCCATTGTGTGAGTTACCTTGTTGTGTAAGTATAGTTCGTGTATAAGATTGTATTGGTTTCTTATTTTGTGTATGACTGGGAATATTTTTGTACGATTTTGCTTTGTTTTCATGCCTTCTTCTTTTGTTGGCCGCCTGGTATTTTCATTTCGTTCATATAAATGAATATATATAATAATAATAATAATAATTATAATAATAATAATTATAATAATAATAATTATAATAATAATAATTATAATAATAATTATGAAGGGGGTGAAGTGGGTGAAGAGGGGAAGAGGGGGAAGAGTGGCGAAGAGGGGGAAAGAGGGGTAGAGGGGGAGAGGGGGGAAGAGGGTGGCGTGGGGTGGAGTGAGTGAAGAGGGAAGGAAGAGTGGGAAGAGGAGTGGAAGAGGTGGAAGAGGTGGAAGAGGGGGAAGAGGTTGAAGAGGGGGTAGAGAGTGAAGAGGGTGAAGAGGGGTGAAGAGGGAGGGAGGGAGAGTATACATCGCCTAATTCGTCTGAATAGCCTGAGTCGCCTATGTAGCCTACATCAACTGAGTAACCTTAGTCGCCTGAGTCGGCGAAGATGGGGAGAGGGGTGAAGAGGGTGAAGAGTGGAGAAGAGGGAGAAGAGGATGGGATTGGTGTGGAAGGGGGTGAGAAGAGGGGAAGAGGTGGGAAGAATGGTGAAAAGGGTGAAGAGGGTGGAAGAGGGCGAAGAGGGGGAAGAGGCGGAAGATGGGGGAGAAGAGGTAGGATGATGGGGGCTGAAGAGGTGGGAAGAGGGGGAAGAGAGGTGGGAAGAGGTGGGAAGAGGGGGAAGAGGGTGGAAGATGGTGAAAAGGAGGAAGAGGGGTGAAGAGGGTTGAAGAGGGGGGAAGAGGGTTGAAGAGGGTTGGGAAGAGGAGGAAGAGGGTGGGAAGAGGGGTGGGACTACCAGGTGACTACCAGGCAAACAGAAAAAAACAGCAAGCAACTGCAAGTGCCATTGTGTGAGTTACCTTGTTGTGTAAGTATAGTGCGTGTATAAGATTGTATTGGTTTCTTATTTTGTGTATGACTGGGAATATTTTTGTACGATTTTGCTTTGTTTTCATGCCTTCTTCTTTTGTTGGCCGCCTGGTATTTTCATTTCGTTCATATAAATGAATATATATAATAATAATAATAATAATAATAATAATAATAATAATTATAATAATAATAATTATAATAATAATTATAAAGAGGGTTGAAGAGGTGGAAAAGGGGGAGAGGGTGATGAGGGTGAAGATGCGCCTAACTCGCCTTGGCAGCCTGATCAGCCTGACCTGCCTCATTAGCCTAAGTAGCCTGATGGTCTAAATCGACTAAGTCCCCTGGATAACCTAAGAGGAGCGAGAAGGAGTGCGGGAGTGGGCGAGAGGGAGAGTGGTGGGGTGGAAGAGGGGGAAGAGGGGGGAAGAGTGGGAAGAGAGTGAAGAGTGGGGAAGAGGTGAGAAGAGGATGATGAGGTGGAAGACGGGGAAGAGGGTGGAAGAGGTGGAAAAGGGGGGAAGAAGGTGGGTAGGGTGGTTGATGAATGTTGGGAAGACCAGAAGAGGGGGAAGAGGGGAAGGGGGAAGAGGGGGAAGAGGAGAGAAGAGGAGTGTAATTTGCGTAGAGGGGGAGAGGGTTGAAGAGGAGGTGAAGAAGGTGGTGAAGAGGGGGAAGAGTGGGAAGAGGGGGAAGAGTGGGTGGAATGGGAAGAGGGGGGTGAAGAGGGGGAAGAGTGGGAAGAGGGGGAAGAGTGGGAAGAGGGCGAAGAGGGGAAGAGGGGGAAGAGGGGATGAGGGGGTAAGAGTGGTGAAGATGGGGTGGTTGATGGGGTGGAAGAGGGGTGAAGATGGTGTGACGATGAGGTGGAAGAGGGTGAAGAGGGTGGAAGAGGAGGAGCAAGAGGGTGGAAGAGTGGGGAAGAGGGTGGAAGAGGGTGAGGGGGGTGAAGAGTTGCGGGAAGAGGGCTGTGGGAAGAGTGCTGTGGTAAGAGGGGGGAAGAGAAGGGGAAGAGGGAGAAGAGGGTGCGGAAGAGGGTGAATAGGGTGAAAAGGGAAGAGGGGGGGAAGAGTGGTAAGAGGAGGTGAAGAGGGGCGAAGAGTGGAAGAGGGTGAAAAAGGCGGAAGAGGGCCGGAAGAGTGGCGAAGAGGGCGAAGAGGGGAATAGGGTGAAGAGGAGTGAAGAGGGGTGTAATGTGGGAAGAGTGGGAAGGGGTTGAAGAGGGGGAAGAGTGTGAAGAGGGGGAAGAGTGGGAGGAATGGGAAGATGGTTGTGAAGAGGGGGAAGAGTTGGAAGAGGGGGGAAGAGTTGGAAGAGGGTGAAGAGGGGGAAGAGCGGATGAGGGGGTAAGAGTGGGGAAGAGTGGGGAAGAGTGGGGTAGATGGGGTGGAAGATGGGGTGGTAAAGCGGTGAAGATGGGGTGAAGATGGGGTGAAGATGAGGAGGAAGAGGGTGAAGAGGGTGGAAGCGGGGGAGGAAGAGGGTGGAAGAGGGGCGAGGGGGGAAGAGGGTGGGAAGAGTCGGAAGATGGTGGAAGAGGGTGAAGAGGTGGGGAAGATGGGAAGAGGGGGAAGAGAGTGGAGAGGGGGAAGAGGGGAAGAGAGAGGGAAGAGAGTTGTGAGAGAGAGGGAAGAGAGCGGGAGAGAGCGGGAGAGAGCGGGAGAGAGCGGGAGAGAGCGGGCAGAGAGCGGGCAGTGAGCGGGCAGAGAGCGGGCAGAGAGCGGGCAGAGAGCGGGCATACAGCGGGCAGAGAGCGGGTAGAGAGTGGCAGAGAGCGGGCAGAGAGTGGGCAGAGAGCGGGCGTAGAGTTGGTGGGTGGAGAGAGTTGGGCGAGAGGGAGAGGGGGCGCGAGAGAAGAAGGTGAAGAGGGTGAAGAGGGGGAAGACGGCGAAGAAGGGTGACAGGGTGAAGAGGAGGAAGGGGCGAAGAAGTTGAAAGAGGAGAAAGAGGGGCAGAGTGGCAGAGGGGATGAGGGCTGAAGAGGGGGGAAGAGGGGAAGAGGTGAGGGAAGCGTTGAGGAAGAGGGGGTAGGGGGAAGAGGGGGAAGAGGGTGAAGAGGTAAGAGAGGGGGTGAGGTGGTTGGAGGGTTGGGAAGGGGGTGAAGAGGTGGGTGATGGTGGAGTGGTGGTTGGGGTGGTGAAGAGGGTGGAAGAGGGGGAAGAGGGTCGAAGAGCGGGAAGAGGGGGAAGAGGGTGGGAAGAGGTGGAAGAGGGGGGAAGAAGGTGCGTAATAGGGGGGAAGAGGGCGTTTAAAGAGTGAAGGTGGCGGAAGATGGCGGAAGAGGGTGAACAGGGGGAAACACAGAAGAGGGGGAAGAAGTGGCGGAAAGGGTGGAAGTGGCGGCGAAGAGGGGAGAAAGAGTGGTGAAGAGGGTGAAGAGGGGAAAGAGGGGGAAGAGGGTGGTGGGAAGGGGCGGAAGAGGGGGAAGAGGGTGAATAGTGTGAAAAGAGGAGAAGAGTGGGAAGAAGGGGAAGAGGGGGTGAAGAGGGTGAAGAGGGGGAAGAGGTGGGAAGAGGTGGGAAGATGTGGAAGAGGGGGAAGAGGGGCGGAGGGAGAGTATACATCGCCTAATTCGTCTGAATAGCCTGAGTCGCCTATGTAGCCTATATCAACTGAATAACCTGAGTCGCCTGAGTAGCCTAAGACCAAGATAGCCTAATTGCCTGGGTAACCTAAGTCGCCTAAATCGCCGTAAGCTTCTAAATCTCCTGAGTAGCCTGAGTAGTCTAAGTACCATGAGTCGCCTAAATCACCTCATCGCATAAGTCGCCTAAATCGCCAAAATCGACTGGTGGCCTGAGTTGCATAAATGGCCTAAACCGCTTACACCGCTTGTGTCGCCTGATTCTTCTGAGTACCTTGAGACTAGCTTGAGTCACCTATGTCAAATATATGCTTAAACCACCGAATTCGCCTGAGTAGCGAGAGTCGCCTAAATGCCCAAATTGCCTAATGCGCCTAACTCGCCTGGGCAGCCTGATCAGCCTGACATGCCTCATTAGCCTAAGTAGCCTGAGCGTCTAAATCGACTAAGTCCCCTGGATAACCTAAGAGGGGCGAGAAGGAGTGTGGGAGAGTGGTGGTGGGAGAGGGGTGAGGGGAAGAGGTAGAAGAGGGTGAAGAGGGGGAAGAGGGTGAAGAGGGGCAAGAGGGGGAAGAGAGGGAAGAGAGGGAAGTGAGTGAAAGGGGTGGAAGAGGCGGGAAGAGTGGGTGAGGTGGAAGAAGGGGAAGAGGGGGAAGAGTGTGGGAAGAGTGGGTGATTGGGAGAGGGGGGAAGAGGGCGAAGAGGCGGAAGACGGGGAAGATGGGGCAGAAGAGGTGGGATGAGGGTGGCTGAAGAGGTGTGCGGAGGGGGATGAAGAAGAGAGTGGGAAGAGTGGGAAAAGGAGGAAGATGGGGGAAGACGGTTGAAGAGGGGGGGAGGCGGAAGAATTGCGAAGAGGGTGATGTTGGGTAGAGGGGGAAGAAGGGTTAAAGGGGGTGAAGAGTGGTTTGCAGAGGGGGTTGAAGAGGGTGAAGAGGGGGAAGAGGGTGAAGAGTGGTGGGGGTAAAGAGGGGAAGAGGTGGGAAGAGGGGGAAGAGGGGTAGAGGGGAAGGGGGTGGAGAGGGTGGTAGATGGAAGAGGGCAGGAGGGGGAAGAGGGTGGAAGAGTGGGAAGAGGGGGAAGAGTGTGGGAAGAGGTGGGAAAGGGGTGGAAGAGGGGGAGATGGTGTAGTTGGGGAAGACGCCGAAGAGGGGGAAGTGGGGGAAGAGGGTGAAGAAGGGGAAGATTGGAATAGGGGGAAGAGGAGTGAAGAGGAGTGTAATGTGGGAAGATGGGAAGAGGGTTGAAGAGGGGGGTGAAGAGGGGGGAAGATGGGGTGGAAGATGGTGTGGAAGAGGGGTGAAGATGGGGTGAAGATTTGGAGGAAGAGGGTGAAGAGGGTGGAAGAGGAGGAGAAAGAGGGTGGAAGAGGGCGAGGGAGGCGAGGGGGGGAGAGGTGGGGAAGATGGGAAGAGGGGAAGAGGGACGGTAAGAGTGGTGAAGGGCGAATAGGTCGAAGAGGGGGAATAGGATGAGGGGGGGTTGAAGAGTTGCGGGAAGAGGGGAGTGGGAAGAGTGGAGTGGTAAGAGGGGGAAGAGAAGGGGAAGAGAAGGGGAAGAGGGTGAAGAGGGTGCGGAAGAGGGTGAATAGGGTGAAAAGGGGTAGAGGGGGGGAAGAGTGGTAAGAGGTGGTGAAGAGTGGCGAAGAGTGGAAGAGGGTGAAAAAGGTGGAAGAGGGGGAAGAGGGGCGGAAGAGTAGGAAGAGGGTGGAAGAGGGAGGAAGAGGGGGGTAGAGGGCCGAAGAGGGGGGAAGAGGTGGGAAGAGGGGCGAAGAGGTGTCGAAGAGGCGTGAAGAGGGGGGTAGAGTAGGAAGAGGGGGGAAGAGTGAGATGAGAGGGGGAAGAGGGTGGTGAAGAGGGGGGAAGAGTGGTAAGATGGGGTGAAGAGTTAGGAAGAGGGGGAAGAGTTGGGAAGAGGGGTGGAAGAGGTGGGAAGAGGGGTGGAAGAGGGGGGAAGAGGGGGAAGAGGTGGAAAGAGGTGGGAAGAGGTGGGAAGAGGTGGGAAGAGGTGGAAGAGGGTGGGAGGGAGAGTATACATCGCCTAATTCTTCTGAATAGCCTGAGTCGCCTATGTAGCCTATATCAACTGAGTAACCTGAGTCGTCTGAGTCGCCTGAGTAGCCTAAGACCAAGATAGCCTAATTGCCTGAGTAACCTAAGTCGCCTAAATCGCCGTAAGCTTCTAAATCTCCTGAGTAGCCTGAGTAGTCTAAGTACCATGAGTCGCCTAAATCACCTCATCGCATAAATCGCCTAAATCGGCAAAATCGACTGGTTCCCTGAGTTGCATACATGGCCTAAACCGCTTACACCGCTTGAGTCGCCTGATTTTTTGTGAGTACCATGAGACTAGCCTGTGGTGATGGGTGGAGAGGGGAAGTGGGTGAGGGGAGGCGGTGAGGAGGGAAGGGTAGGTGAGAGGGAGAGAGAGGGAAGAGAGAGGGAAGAGAGCGGTGGAGAGAGGGAAGAGAGCGGGAGATAGGGAAAAGAGCGGGAGAGAGCGGGGAGAGAGCGGGCAGAGAGCGGGCAGAGAGCGGGCAGAGAGCGGGCAGAGAGCGGGCAGAGAGCGGGCAGAGAGCGGGCAGAGAGCGGCCAGAGAGTGTGTGGGGGAGAGGGTGGGAGGGAGAGAATACATCGCCTAATTCGTCTGAATAGCCTGAGTCGCCTATGTAGCCTATATCAACTGAGTAACCTGAGTAACCTGAGTCGCCTGAGTAGCCTAAGATCAAGATAGCCTAATTGCCTGAGTAACCTAAGTCGCCTAAATCGCCGTAAGCTTCTAAATCTCCTGAGTAGCCTGAGTAGTCTAAGTACCATGAGTCGCCTAAATCACCTCATCGCATAAATCGCCTAAATCGCCAAAATCGACTGTGTTGCCTGAGTTGCATAAATGGCCTAAACCGCTTACACCGCTTGAGTAGCCTGATTTTTTGTGAGTACCTTGAGACTAGCCTGTGGTGGTGGATGGAGAGGGGGAGTGGGTGAGGGGAGGGGGTGAGGGGGAAGGGTAGGTGGGAGGGAGAGAGAGGGAAGAGAGAGGGAAGAGAGAGGGAATAGAGAGGGAAGAGAGCGGGAGAGAGAGGGTGTGAGTGGGTGAGAGAGGGTGAGAGAGGGTGTGGTGGAGAGAGGGTGAGGAGGAGAGTTGGTGAGGGGTGATAGTGAGGGGAGAGTATACATCGCCTAATTCGTCTGAATAGCCTGAGTCGCCTATGTAGCCTATATCAACTGAGTAACCTGAGTCGCCTGAGTCGCCTGAGTAGCCTAAGACCAAGATAGCCTAATTGCCTGAGTAACCTAAGTCGCCTAAATCGCCATAAGCTTCTAAATCTCCTGAGTAGCCTGAGTAGTCTAAGTACCATGAGTCGCCTAAATCACCTCATCGCATAAATCGCCTAAATCGCCAAAATCGACTGAGTTGCCTGAGTTGCATAAATGGCCTAAACCGCTTACACCGCTTGAGTCGCCTGATTTTTTGTGAGTACCTTGAGACTAGCCTGTGGTGGTGGGCGGAGAGGGGTAGTGGGTGAGGGAAGGGGGTGAGGGGGAAGGGTAGGTGAGAGGGAGAGAGAGGGAAGAGAGAGGGAAGAGAGAGGGAAGAGAGAGGGAATAGAGAGGGAAGAGAGCGGGAGAGAGAGGGAAGAGAGCGGGAGTGAGCGGGAGAGAGCGGGCAGAGAGCGGGAAAAGATCGGGCAGAGAGCGGGCAGAGAGCGGGCAGAGAGTGGGCAGAGAGCGGGCAGAGAGCGGGCAGAGAGCGGGCAGAGAGCGGGCAGAGATCGGGCAGAGAGAGGGTAGAGAGCGGGCAGAGAGAGGCCCGAGAGCAGGTGGGTGGGAGAGAGGGTAGAGGCAGAAGAGGGGGAAGAGGCTGAAGTGGCTGAAGAGGCTGAAGAGGTTGAAGAGGGGAAGAGGGGGGGAAGAGTGGGAAGAGGGGGCGAAGAGGGTGGAAGATGCTAAAGAGGTGGGAAGATGGTGATGAGTTGTGAAGAGGGGGGTTAGAGTTGGGAAGTGGGTGTGAAGAGCGTGAAGAGGGCGAAGAGGGGGGAAGAGGGTGGGAAGAGGAGGAAGAGGTGGGGAAGAGGATGGGAAGAGGAGGGGAAGAGGAGGGGAAGAGGAGAGGAAGAGGTAGGAAGAGGGGGAAGACGTGTTGAAGAGGGTTGAAGAGGGAGGAAGAGGGTGAAGAGGTCGACGTGGGGGAAAAGGTGAAGGGGGGACGAGGGGGAGAGGTGGAAGAGGGGGAAGAGGGTGAAGGGGGAGGGGGAAGAGGGGAGAGGGATATAGAGGGGAAGTGGGTGTGAAGAGCGGGAAGAGGGGTGAAGAGGGTGGGAAGAGGAGGATGAGGAGGGGAAGAGGAGGATAAGAGGGGGGAAGAGGAGGGGAAGAGGGGAAGAGGGGGAAGAGCGTGGTAGGGAGGGAAGAGGTAGGAAGAGGGGGAAGAGGTAGGAAGAGGGGAACAGGGGGAAGGGGGGTGTGAGGGTGGTGAGGGGTGAGAGGGGAGAAGAGTATGAAGAGGGGGAAGAGAGTGGGCAGAGAGTGGCCAGAGAGTGGGTGGGGGAGGAGTGGGGGGAGAGTATACATCGCCTAATTCGTCTGAATAGCCTGAGTCGCCTATGTAGCCTATATCAACTGAGTAACCTGAGTCGCCTGAGTCGCCTGAGTAGCCTAAGACCAAGATAGCCTAATTGCCTGAGTAACCTAAGTCGCCTAAATCGCCATAAGCTTCTAAATCTCCTGAGTAGCCTGAGTAGTCTAAGTACCATGAGGCGCCTAAATCACCTCATCGCATAAATCGCCTAAATCGCCAAAATCGACCGAGTTGCCTGAGTTGCATAAATGGCCTAAACCGCTTACACCGCTTGAGTCGCCTGATTTTTTGTGAGTACCTTGAGACTAGCCTGTGGTGGTGGCCGGAGAGGGGTAGTGGGTGAGGGAAGGGGGTGAGGGGGAAGGGTAGGTGAGAGGGAGGGAGAGGGAAGAGAGAGGGAAGAGAGAGGGAATAGAGAAGGAAGAGAGCGGGTGAGAGCGGGGAGAGAGCGGGCAGAGAGCGAGCAGAGAGCAGGCAGAGAGTGGGCAGAGAGTGGGCAGAGAGTGGGCAGAGAGTGGGCAGAGAGCGGGCAGAGAGCGGGCAGAGATCGCGCAGAGAGAGGGAAGAGAGCGGGCAGAGATAGGGTAGAGAGCGGGCAGAGAGAGGCGAGAGAGCAGGTGGGTGGGAGAGAGGGTAGTGGCAGAAGAGGGGGAAGAGGGGGAAGAGGCTGAAGTGGTTGAAGAGGCTGAAGAGGTTAAAGAGGGGAAGAGGGGGGGAAGAGTGGGAAGAGGGGGCGAAGAGGGTGGAAGATGCTGAAGAGGTGGGAAGATGGTGAAGAGTTGTGAAGAGGGTTGGTAGAGTTGGGAAGTGGGTGTGAAGAGCGTGAAGAGGGCGAAGAGGGGGGAAGAGGGTGGGAAGAGGAGGAAGAGGTGGAGAAGAGGATGGGAAGAGGAGGGGAAGAGGAGGGGAAGAGGAGGGGAAGAGGAGGGGAAGAGGAGGGGAAGAGGTAAGAAGAGGGGGAAGACGGGTTGAAGAGGGTTGAAGAGGGAGGAAGAGGGTGAAGAGGTCGACGTGGGGGAAAAGGTGAAGAGGAGGACGAGGGGGAGAGGTGGAAGAGGGTGAAGACGGTGAAGAGGGGAAGAGGGTGGAAGAGGGTGAAGAGTGGGGAAGAGTGGGTAAGAGTGGTGAAGAGGGCGAAAAAGGGGAAAGAGGGGGGAAAGAGGGGAAAGAGGGGGGAAAGAGGGGGTGAAAGAGGTGGAAGAGGGAGGGAAGAGGGAGTGAAGAGGGGAAGAGCGGGGAAGATATGGTGGACGATGAGGGGAAGAGTGGTGAAGAAGGGCGGAAGAAGGGGAAAAGGGCGAAGAGTGGGATGGGAAGAGGGGGAAGAGGGGGAAGAGGCTGAAGGGGGGAAGAGGGGTGAAGAGGGGAAGATGGGTGAAGAGGGGGAAGAGGGGGAAGAGGGTGGGAGGGAGAGTATACATCGCTTAATGCGTCTGAATAGCCTGAGTCGCCTATGTAGCCTTTATCAACAGAGTAACCTGAGTCGCCTGAGTAGCCTAAGACCAAGATAGCCTAATTGCCTGAGTAACCTAAGTCGCCTAATCGCCGTAAGCTTCTAAATCTCCTGAGTAGCCTGAGTAGTCTAAGTACCATGAGTCGCCTAAATCACCTCATTGCATAAATCGCCTAAATCGCCAAAATCGACTGAGTTGCCTTAAGTGGAAGAGGGTGAAGAGGTGGGAAGAGGGGATAGAGAGGGGAAGTGGGTGTGAAGAGCGTGAAGAGGGGTGAAGAGGCGGGAAGAGGAGGATGAGGAGGGGAAGAGGAGGATAAGAGGGAAGAGGAGGGGAAGAGGGGAAGAGGTGAAGAGAGTGGGAAGTAGTGTGAAGGGGGAAGATGTGTGAAGGGGGAAAAGGGTGAAGGGGGAAGAGGGGGAAGAGTGTGGGAAGAAGGGTGATTAGGGGGATTAGGGGGAAGGGAGAAGAGGTGTGAAGAGAGGGCAAAGAGGTGGTGAAGAGGGTGATGAGTGGGAAGAGGGGGAAGAGTGTGAAGAGGGGAAGAGGGGTGTGGAAGAGGGGGAAATGGTGGTTGATGGTGAATAAGGTCGAAGAGGGGGGATGAGGTGGGAAGAGTAGGGCGGGGGAGGAGGGGGAAGGGGGGAAAGGTGCGAAGAGGGGGAAGAGAGTGGGCAGAGAGTGGCCAGAGAGTTGGTGGGGGAGATAGTGGGGGGGAAGGTATACATGGCCTAACGGGTGGAACGGGCGGAACGGGCAGAACGGGCGGAATGGTGGAACGGGCGGAACGGGTGGAACAGGTGGAACGGGATGGAAAGTGCGGAAAGGGTGGAACGGGTGGAACGGGATGGAAAGGGTGGAACGGATGGAAAGGGTGGAACGGTCGGAAGGGTGGAACGGGTGGAAAGGGTGGAACGGGTGGAACGGGATGGAAAGGGCGGAAAGGGTGGAACGGGATGGAAATGGTGGAAGTGGGGGAACCGGCGGAAGGGGTAGAACGGGCGAAACGTTCGGAACGGCTGGAACGGGCGGAACGAGTGGAACGGGTGGAATGGGTGAAACGGTAGGAACGGGTGGAACGAGAAACGGGTGGAACGGGTAGAACGGGTGGAATGGGTGAAACGGGCGGAACAGGTGGAACAGGAAGGGGTGGAACAGGAAGGGGTGAAACGAGTGAAACGAGTGAAACAGGGTAGTTGGGAAACGTGTGAAACGGGAGAAACTGGTAGAACGGGTAGAACGCGTGGAAGGCGTGGAACGAGTAGTGACGAAACGAGAGGAACGGCAAAAACGGGGGGTGCGGGCGGAACGATTGGAACGGGTGGAACGGGCGGAACGGGCGGATCGGGCGGAATGGGCGAAACGGGCGGAACGGGTGGAACGGGCGGAACGGGTGGAATGGGTGGAACGGGATGGAAAGTGTGGAAAGGGTGGAAGGGGTGGAACTGGTGGAACGGGATGGAACGGGCGGAAAGGGTGGAACGGATGGAAAGGGTGGAACGTTCGGAACGTTCGG
Source organism: Cacoxenus indagator (assembly GCA_035041755.1). Taxonomy (NCBI): domain Eukaryota; kingdom Metazoa; phylum Arthropoda; class Insecta; order Diptera; family Drosophilidae; genus Cacoxenus; species Cacoxenus indagator. The sequence continues at coordinate 43,674 of JAWNKX010000599.1, read as the reverse complement.
AACGGCTGGAACGGGCGGAACGAGTGGAACGGGTGGAATGGGTGAAACGGTAGGAACGAGAAACGGGTGGAACGGGTAGAACGAGCGGAACGGGTCGGAACGGGCGGAACGGGCGGAACGGGCGGAACGGGCGGCACGGGCGGAACGGGCGGAACGGGCGGAACGAGTGGAAAGGGTGGAACGGGTGGAACGGTTGGAACGGGCGGAAAGGGCGGAACGGGTGGAACGGGATGGAAAGGGCGGAAAGGGTGGAACGGGCGGAACGGGCGGAACGGGCGGAACGAGTGGAAAGGGTGGAACGGGTGGAACGGTTGGAACGGTTGGAACGGGCGGAAAGGGCGGAACGGGTGGAACGGAATGGAAAGGGCGGAAAGCGTGGAACTTGCGGAAGGGGCGGAACGGGCGGAAGGGGTGGAACGGGCGGAACGGGCGGAAATGGTTGAAAGGGCGGAAAAGGTGGAAGGGGTGGAACCGCCGGAAGGGGTGGAACGGCGGAAGGGGTAGAACGGGCGGAACGGGCGGAACGGCTGGAACGGGCGGAACGAGTGGAACGGGTGGAATGGGCGGAACGGGCGGAATGGGTGGAACGGGATGGAAAGTGTGGAAAGGGTGGAAGGGGTGGAAGGGGTGGAACGGGTGGAACGGGTGGAACGGGTGGAACGGGTGGAACGGGTGGTACGGGTGGTATGGGTGGTACGGCTGGAACGGACGGAACGAGTGGAACGGCTGGAACGGACGGAACGAGTGGAACGGACGGAACGAGTGGAACGGCTGGAACGGACGGAACGAGTGGAACGGCTGGAACGGACGGAACGAGTGGAACGGCTGGAACGGACGGAACGAGTGGAACGGTCGGAGAGGTGGAACGGGCGGAACGGGTGGAAAGGGTTGAAAGGGCGGAAAAGGTGGAATGGGTGGAACCGCCGGAAGGGGTGGAACGGCGGAAGGGGTAGAACGGGCGGAACGGCTGGAACGGGCGGAACGAGTGGAACGGGTGGAATGGGCGGAACGGGCGGAACGGGTGGAACGGGATGGAAAGTGCGGAAGGGGTGGAAAGGGTGGAACGGGTGGAACGGGCGGAACGGGTGGAACGGGCGGAACGGGCGGAACGCTAGGAACGTGGGAAACGAGCGGAACGGGCGGAACGCTAGGAACGTGGGGAACGGGCGGAACGGGTGGAACGGGTGGAACGGGAGGGAAAGGGGGGAACGGATGGAAAGGGTGGAACGGTCGGAAGGGGTGGAACGGGCGGAACGGGGGGAACGGGCGGAAAGGGTGGAACGGGTGGAACGGGATGGAAAGGGCGGAAAGGGTGGAACGGGATGGAAATGGTGGAAGGGGTGGAACGGGCGGAAGGGGTAGAATGGGCGGAACGTTCGGAACGGCTGGAACGGGCGGAACGAGTGGAACTTGTGGAATGGGTGAAACGGTAGGAACGGGTGGAACGAGAAACGGGTGGAACGGGTAGAACGGATGGAATGGGTGAAACGGGTGGAACAGGTGGAACAGGAAGGGGTGGAACAGGAAATGGTGAAACGAGTGAAACAGCTAGTTGGGAAACGGGTGAAACGGGAGAAACTGGTAGAACGGGTAGAACGCGTGGAAGGCGTGGAAGGCGTGGAACGAGTAGTGACGAAACGAGTGGAACGGCAAAAACGGGTGGTGCGGGCGGAACGATTGGAACGGGTGGAACGTTTGGAACGGGCGGAAGGGCGGAACGGGCGGAACGGGCGGAACGAGCGGAACGGGCGGAACGGGCGGAACGGTCGGAAGGGGTGGAACGGGCGGAACGGGCGGAAGGGGTGGAACGGGAGGAACGGGCGGAACGAGAAACGGGCAGAACGGGCGGAACGGGTGGAACGGGCGGAAGGGTTGGAACGGGCGGAACGGGCGGAAGGGGTGGAACGGGCGGAACGAGAAACGGGTGGAACGGGTAGAACGGATGGAATTGCTGAAACGGTCGGAACAGGTGGAACAGGAAGGGGTGGAACAGGAAATGGTGAAAGGAGTGAAACAGGTAGTTGGGAAACGGGTGAAACGGGAGAAACTGGTAGAACGGGTAGAACGCGTGGAAGGCGTGGGAACGAGTAGTGACGAAACGAGTGGAACGGCAAAAACGGGCGGTGCGGGCGGAACGATTGGAACGGGTGAAACGGGCGGAACGGGTGGAACGGGCGGAGCGGGTGGAACGGGCGGAACGAGTGGAACGGGCGGAACGGGCGGAACGGGTGGAACGGGTGGAACGGGCGGAACGAGTGGAAAGGGTGGAACGGGTGGAACGGGCGGAACGGGTGGAACGGGCGGAACGGTTGGAACGGGCGGAACCGGATGGAAAGTGCGGAAAGGGATGGAAAGGCGGAAAGGGTGGAACGGGTGGAACTGGCGGAAGGGGTGGAACGGGCGGAAGGGGTGGAACGGGTGGAACGGACGGAACGGACGGAACGGGCGGAACGGGCGGAACGGGATGGAAAGTACGGAAAGGGTGGAACGGGTGGAACTGGCGGAACGGGTGGAACTGGCGGAACGGGTGGAACGGGTGGAACTGGCGGAAGGGGTGGAACGGGCGGAACGGGCAGGGAACGGGCGGAACGTGAAGAGGCGGAAGAGGGGAAGAGGGGAAGAGGGTGGTGAGTGCGAAAAGGGTTGGGAAGACGGTGGAAGAGGGGGTGGGTGGAAGTGGATGAAGAGGGGGAAGAGGGTGAAGAGGTGGAAGAGGTGGAAGAGGGGAAGAGGGGGAAGAGGAAGGAAGAGGGGGAACAGGGGGAAGAGGGGGTGAGAGGGTGAGAGGGTGAGGGAGAGAGAGGGAAGAGAGAGGGAAGAGAGAGGGAAGAGAGAGGGAAGAGAGAGGGAAGAGAGAGGGAAGAGAGCGGGAGAGAGAGGGAAGAGAGCGGGAGAGACCGGGTGAGAGCGGGGAGAGAGCGGGCAGACAGCGGGCAGAGAGCGGGCAGAGAGCGGTCAGAGAGTGGGCAGAGAGCGGGCAGAGAGCGGGCAGAGATCGGGCAGAGAGAAGGTAGAGAGCGGGCAGAGAGTGGGCAGAGAGCGGGCGAAGAGCGGGCAGAGAGCGGGCAGAGATCGGCAGAGAGGGCAGAGAGCCGGCAGAGAGTGTCCAGAGAGGTTAGGAGAGAGGGGGGCGAGGGTGGAGAGGGGTCGAGCGGGAAGAGGGAGAAGAGGGGGAAGATGGTGGAGAGTGTGAAAAGGGGGAGAGGGGGCGAAGACGGGCGAAGAGGTGGAAAAGGGAAGAGGGGTGAAGAGGGCGGAAGAGGGGTGAAGAGGGTGGAAGAGGGGGAAGAGGGTGGAAGAGGGGGAAGAGGGTGGAAGAGGGGAAGAGTGGTGAAGAGGCTGAAGAGTGGTGAAGAGGGGGAAGAGGGGAAGAGGGGGAAGAGGTAGGAATAGGTGGATGAGGTAGGAAGAGGGAGGAAGAGGGGGAACAAGGGTGGAGAGGGGTGAGAGGGGAGAAGCGTATGAAGAGGGGGAAGAGAGTGGGCAGAGAGTGGCCAGAGAGTGGGTGGAGGAGAGGGTGGGAGGGAGAGAATACATCGCCTAATTCGTCTGAATAGCCTGAGTCGCCTATGTAGCCTATATCAACTGAGTAACCTGAGTAACCTGAGTCGCCTGAGTAGCCTAAGATCAAGATAGCCTAATTGCCTGAGTAACCTAAGTCGCCTAAATCGCCGTAAGCTTCTTAATCTCCTGAGTAGCCTGAGTAGTCTAAGTACCATGAGTCGCCTAAATCACCTCATCGCATAAATCGCCTAAATCGCCAAAATCGACTGAGTTGCCTGAGTTGCATAAATGGCCTAAACCGCTTACACCGCTTGAGTAGCCTGATTTTTTGTGAGTACCTTGAGACTAGCCTGTGGTGGAGGGTGGAGAGGGGGAGTGGGTGTGGGGAGGGGGTGATGGGGAAGGGTAGGTGAGTGGGAGAGAGAGGGAAGAGAGAGGGAAGAGAGAGGGAATAGAGAGGGAAGAGAGCGGGAGAGAGAGGGTGTGAGTGGGTGAGAGAGGGTGAGAGAGGGTGAGAGAGGGTGTGGTGGAGAGAGGGTGAGGAGGAGAGTTGGTGAGGGGTGATAGTGAGGGGAGAGTATACATCGCCTAATTCGTCTGAATAGCCTGAGTCGCCTATGTAGCCTATATCAACTGAGTAACCTAAGTCGCCTGAGTCGCCTGAGTAGCCTAAGACCAAGATAGCCTAATTGCCTGAGTAACCTAAGTCGCCTAAATCGCCATAAGCTTCTAAATCTCCTGAGTAGCCTGAGTAGTCTAAGTACCATGAGTCGCCTAAATCACCTCATCGCATAAATCGCCTAAATCGCCAAAATCGACTGAGTTGCCTGAGTTGCATAAATGGCCTAAACCGCTTACACCGCTTGAGTAGCCTGATTTTTTGTGAGTACCTTGAGACTAGCCTGTGGTGGTGGGCGGAGAGGGGTAGTGGGTGTGGGAAGGGGGTGAGGGGGGAAGGGTAGGTGAGAGGGAGAGAGAGGGAAGAGAGAGGGAAGAGAGAGGGAATAGAGTGGGAAGAGAGCGGGTGAGAGCGGGGAGAGAGCGGGCAGAGAGCGGGCAGAGAGCAGGCAGAGAGCGGGCAGAGAGCGGGCAGACAGCGGGCAGAGAGCGGGCTGAGAGTGAGCAGAGAGCGGGCAGAGAGCGGGCAGAGAGCGGGCAGAGATCGGGCAGAGAGTGGGTAGAGATCGGGCAGAGAGTGGGTAGAGAGTGGGCACAGAGTGGCCACAGAGCGGGAGGGTGGGAGAGAGGCTGTGGAGGGGGAGAGGGGGAATAGCGGAAGAGGGGGAGGCGGGTGAAGAGGGGGAAGAGGGTGAAGAGGGGGAAGAGGCTGAAGATGGGGAAGAGGCTGAAGATGGGGAAGAGGTAGGAAGAGGTGGAAGAGGTAGGAAGAGGGTGAAGAGGGGGAACAGGGGTGAAGAGGGGTGAGAGGGGCGGTGAGGGGAGAGAGGGGAGAAGAGTATGAAGAGGGGGAAGAGAGCGGTCAGAGAGTGGGCAGAGAGCGGGCAGAGAGCGGGCAGAGATCGGGCAGAGAGAGGGTAGAGAGCGGGCAGAGAGTGGTCAGAGAGCGGGCGAAGAGCGGGCAGAGAGCGGGCAGAGATCGGCAGAGAGGGCAGAGAGCCGGCAGAGAGTGTCCAGAGAGGTTGATAGAGAGGGGGGCGAGGGCGGAGAGGGGTCGAGCGGGAAGAGGGAGAAGAGGGGGAAGATGGTGGAGAGTATGAAAAGGGGGAGAGTGGGCGAAGAGCGGCGAAGAGGTGGAAAAGGGAAGAGGGGTGAAGAGGGTGGAAGAGGGGTGAAGAGGGTGGAAGAGGGGGAAGAGGGTGGAAGAGGGGAAGGGGGTGAAGAGGGGAAGAGGGGAAGAGGGGTAAGAGTGTGAAGAGGGGGAAGAGGTAGGAAGAGGTGGATGAGGTAAGAAGAGGGGGAAGAGGGGGAACAGGGGTGAAGAGTGGTGAGAGGGTGGTGAGGGGTGAGAGGGGAGAAGAGTATGAAGAGGGGGAAGAGAGTGGGCAGAGAGTGGCCAGAGAGTGGGTGGGGGAGAGGGTGGGAGGGAGAGAATACATCGCTTAATTCGTCTGAATAGCCTGAGTCGCCTATGTAGCCTATATCAACTGAGTAACCTGAGTCGCCTGAGTCGCCTAGGTAGCCTAAGACCAAGATAGCCTAATTGCCTGAGTAACCTAAGTCGCCTAAATCGCCATAAGCTTCTAAATCTCCTGAGTAGCCTGAGTAGTCTAAGTACCATGAGTCGCCTAAATCACCTCATCGCATAAATCGCCTAAATCGCCAAAATCGACTGAGTTGCCTGAGTTGCATAAATGGCCTAAACCGCTTACACCGCTTGAGTCGCCTGATTTTTTGTGAGTACCTTGAGACTAGCCTGTGGTGGTGGGCGGAGAGGGGTAGTGGGTGTGGGAAGGGGGTGAGGGGGGAAGGGTAGGTGAGAGGGTGGGAGAGGGAAGAGAGAGGGAATAGAGTGGTAAGAGAGCGGGTGAGAGCGGGGAGAGAGCGGGCAGAGAGCGGGCAGAGAGCAGGCAGAGAGCGGGCAGAGAGCGGGCAGACAGCGGGCAGAGAGCGGGCTGAGAGTGAGCAGAGAGCGGGCAGAGAGCGGGCAGAGATCGGGCAGAGAGTGGGTAGAGAGTGGGCACTGAGAGGCCAGAGAGCGGGAGGGTGGGTGAGAGGCTGAGGAGGGGGAGAGGGGGAATAGCGGAAGAGGGGGAAGAGGGTGAAGAGGGGAAGAGGGGGAAGAGGCTGAAGATGGGGAAAAGGCTGAAGATGGTGAAGAGGGGGAAGAGGCTGAAGAGGTTGAAGAGGGGAAGAGGGGGTGAAGAGGGTGAAGAGGTGGGAAGAGGGTGAAGAGGGGCGAACAGGCGGGAAGAGGAGGATAAGAGAGGTGGGAAGAGGATGGGAAGAGGAAGGGAAGAGGGGGGTGGAGCGGAAGAGGGGGAAGAGGGTGAAGAGGGGGAAGAGGGGTTGAAGAAGGGTGGAAGAAGGTGGAAGATGGTGAAGAGGGGCGAAGAGGGTGGAGAGTGCGAAGAGTGGGAGAGGGGGCGATGAGCGGTGAAGAGGTGGGAAGAGGGTGGAAGAGGTGGGAAGAGGGTGGAAGAGGTTGGAAGAGGGGGAAGAGGGTGGAAGAGGGGAAGAGGGGTGAAGAGGGGGAAGAGTGGGAAGAGGGGGAAGAGGTAGGAAGAGGTGGAAGAGGTGGAAGAGGTAGGAAGAGTGGTGAAGAAGGGAACAGGGGTGAAGAGGGGTGAGAGGGTGGAAGAGTGGGAAGAGGTTGAAGAGAGGGAAGAGGAGGAAGCGGTGGCGAAGAGGGGGAAGAGGGGGAAGAGTGGGAAGAGGGGGAAGAGGGGATTTGGGAAAGGGGGAAGGGGAAGATGGTGGTAAGAGGGGCGGAGAGGGGTGAGTGTTGGTGCGGGTGGAGAGGGGGGAGGGAGAGTATACATCGCCTAATTCGTCTGAATAGCCTGAGTCGCCTATGTAGCCTATATCAACTGAGTAACCTGAGTAACCTGAGTCGCCTGAGTAGCCTAAGATCAAGATAGCCTAATTGCCTGAGTAACCTAAGTCGCCTAAATCGCCGTAAGCTTCTAAATCTCCTGAGTAGCCTGAGTAGTCTAAGTACCATGAGTCGCCTAAATCACCTCATCGCATAAATCGCCTAAATCGCCAAAATCGACTGAGTTGCCTGAGTTGCATAAATGGCCTAAAGCGCTTACACCGCTTGAGTCGCCTGATTTTTTGTGAGTACGTTGAGACTAGCCTGTGGTGTGGTGGGAGAGGGGGATTGGGTGAGGGGGAAGGGTAGGTGAGAGGGAGAGAGAGGGAAGAGAGAGGGAAGAGAGAGGGAAGAGAGAGTGAAGAGAGCGGGAGAGAGAGGGAAGAGAGCGGGAGTGAGCGGGAGAGAGCGGGAGAGAGCGGGAGAGAGCGGGCAGAGAGTGGGCAGAGAGTGGGCAGAGAGCGGGCAGAGAGCGGGCAGAGAGCGGGCAGAGAGCGGGCAGAGAGTGGGCATAGATCGGGCGAAGAGCGGGCAGAGAGCGGGCAGAGGTCGGGTAGAGAGGGCAGAGAGCCGGCAGAGAGTGTCCACAGAGGGGGAGAGAGAGTGTGAGGCGAGGGAGGAGAGGGGTCGAGTGGGAAGAGGGCGAAGAGGGGAGAGAGAGGGGGAGATGTGTGAAGGGGGGAAAAGTGTGAAGGGGGATGAGGCCGAAGATGGGGAAGAGGTGAAGAGGGGGAAGAGCTTGAAGAGGGGGAAGAGCTTGAAGAGGGGGAAGAGTGCGAAGAGGGGAAGAGAGCGAAGAGGGGAAGAGGCTGAAGAGGGGAAGAGTGGGAAGAGGGCGAAGAGGGGTGGGAGAGTGGGAAGAGGGTGTGGCGTGGGTGGGTAGAGGGTGGGAAGAGGTGGAAGAGGGGGTAGATGGTGAGGAGAGGGGGTGAAGTGGGGGTGAAGAGTGGGGGAAGAGTGTGATGAGGGGAAGTGGGGAAGAGGGGAAGAGGGGAAGAGGGGAGAGGGGAAGAGTGGGAAGAGGGGTGAAGAGTGGGAAGAGGGGTGAAGAGGGGTGAAGAGGGGTGAAGAGGGGTGAAGAGGGAGAAGAGTGTAGAAGAGGGGGGAAGAGGGGAAGAGTGGGAAGATGGTGAAGAGTGGGAAGATTGTGAAGAGTGGGAAGATGGTGAAGAGTGGGAAGATTGTGAAGAGGGGGAAGATGTCGAAGATGGTGAATAGTGGGAAGAGGGTGAAGAGGGGGAAGGGTGCGAAGAGGGGGAATAGGTGGAATAGGTGGAAGAGGGGGGAAGAGTGGGGAAGAGTTGGGAAGAGTTGGGAAGAGTGGGGAAGAGTGGGGAAGAGTGGGGAAGAGTGGGGAAGAGGGTGAAAGAGGGAAAGAGGGAAAAAAGGGGAAAAGAGGGGAAGAGGGAGGGAAGAGGTTGGGAAGAGGGTGTGAAGAGGGGGGAAGATGGGTGGAAGATGGTGCGGAAGAGGGGTGAAGAGTGGGAAGAGGAGGAAGAGGGTTGAAGAGGGGAAGAGGGGGGAAGAAAGGCGGAAGGGGCGGCAGGGGGGTTGAAAAGAGGTGGAAGCGGGTGAAGAAGGGTGGAAGAGGGAGGAAGGGGTGGGGTGAGATGGAGAAGTGGTGCGGAGAGGTGGGGAAGAGGTGGGAAGAGGGGGAAGAGGAGGAAGAGGTGGTGAAGAGGGGGAAGAGGGGGAAGAGGGGAAGAGGGGAAGAGGGGAAGAGGGGAAGAGGGGATTTGGAAAGGGGGAAGGGGGAAGGGGGAAGATGGCGGTAAGAGGGGGTGGAGAGGGGTGAGTGTTGGTGCGGGTGGAGAGGGGGGAGGGAGAGTATACATCGCCTAATTCGTCTGAATAGCCTGAGTCGCCTATGTAGCCTATATCAACTGAGTAACCTGAGTAACCTGAGTTGCCTGAGTAGCCTAAGATCAAGATAGCCTAATTGCCTGAGTAACCTAAGTCGCCTAAATCGCCGTAAGCTTCTAAATCTCCTGAGTAGCCTGAGTAGTCTAAGTACCATGAGTCGCCTAAATCACCTCATCGCATAAATCGCCTAAATCGCCAAAATCGACTGAGTTGCCTGAGTTGCATAAATGGCCTAAACCGCTTACACCGCTTGAGTCGCCTGATTTTTTGTGAGTACCTTGAGACTAGCCTGTGGTGTTGTCGCGAGAGGGGGAGTGGGCGAGGCGGGTGGGTGAGGGGGGAAGGGTAGGTGAGAGGGTGAGAGAGGGAAGGGAGGGAAGAGAGAGGGAAGAGAGAGGGAATAGAGAGGGAAGAGAGCGGGAGAGAGAGGGAAGAGAGCGGGAGTGAGCGGGAGAGAGCGGGCAGAGAGCGGGAAGAGAGCAGGCAGAGAGCGGGCAGGGATCGGGCAGAGAGAGGCCAGAGAGCAGGTGGGAGGGAGAGAGAGTGTGGGGGCGGAGAGAGGGTAGGGGCGGAAGAGGGGGAAGAGGGGGAAGAGGCTGAAGAGGCTGAAGAGGTTGATGAGGGGAAGAGGGGGAAGAGTGGGAAGAGGGGGCGAAGAGGATGGAAGATGCTGAAGAGGTGGGAAGATGGTGAAGAGGCGGGAGGAGGGGTGGTAGAGTTGGGAAGTGGGTGTGAAGAGCGTGAAGTGGGTGAAGAGGGGGGAAGAGGGTGGGAAGAGGAGGAAGAGGTGGGGAAGAGGATGGGAAGAGGAGGGGAAGAGGAGGGGAAGAGGAGGGGAAGAGGTAGGAAGAGGGGGAAGACGGGTTGAAGAGGGTTGAAGAGGGAGGAAGAGGGTGAAGAGGTCGACGTGGGGGAAAAGCTGAAGAGGGGGACGAGGGGGAGAGGTGGAAGAGGGTGAAGAGGGGAAGAGGGTGGAAGAGGGTGAAGAGTGGGGAAGAGTGGGTAAGAGCGGTGAAGAGGGCGAAAGAGGGGGAAAGAGGGGTGAAAGAGGGGGAAAGAGGGGGGAAAGGGTGGTGAAAGAGGTGGAAGAGGGAGGGAAGAGGGTGTGAAGAGGGGGAAGAGTGGGGAAGATATGGTGGACGATGAGGGGAAGAGGGGAGAAGAAGGGCGGAAGAAGGGGAAAAGGGCGAAGAGTGGGAAGGGGAAGAGGAGGGAAGAGGGGGAAGAGGCTGAAGGGTGGAAGAGGGGTGAAGAGGGGAAGATGGGTGAAGAGGGGGAAGAGGGGGAAGAGGGGGAAGAGGGTGGGAGGGAGAGTATACATCGCCTAATTCGTCTGAATAGCCTGAGTCGCCTATGTAGCCTATATCAACTGAGTAACCTGAGTCGCCTGAGTCGCCTGAGTAGCCTAAGACCAAGATAGCCTAATTGCCTGAGTAACCTAAGTCGCCTAAATCGCCATAAGCTTCTAAATCTCCTGAGTAGCCTGAGTAGTCTAAGTACCATGAGTCGCCTAAATCACCTCATCGCATAAATCGCCTAAATCGCCAAAATCGACTGAGTTGCCTGAGTTGCATAAATGGCCTAAACCGCTTACACCGCTTGAGTCGCCTGATTTTTTGTGAGTACCTTGAGACTAGCCTGTGGTGCTTTCGCGAGAGGGGGAGTGGGTGAGGGGGGAAGGGTAGGTGAGAGGGAGAGAGAGGGAAGAGAGATGGAAGAGAGAGGGAATAGAGAGGGAAGAGAGCGGGAGAGAGAGAGAAGAGAGCGGGAAAGACCGGGTGGGGGCGGGGCGAGAGCGGGCAGACAGCGGGCAGAGAGCGGGCAGGGAGCGGTCAGAGAGTGGGCAGAGAGCGGGCAGAGAGCGGGCTGAGAGCGGGCAGAGAGCGGGCTGAGGGCGGGCAGAGAGCGGGCAGAGATCGGGAAGAGAGAGGCCAGAGAGCGGGCAGAGATCGGGCAGAGAGAGGGCAGAGAGCGGGCAGAGAGAGGCCAGAGTGTAGGTGGGTGGGAGAGAGAGTGGGGTGGGTGGGAGAGGGGGTAGAGGCGGAAGATGGTGAAGAGGGGGAAGAGGCTGAAGAGGCTGAAGAGGTTGAAGAGGTTGAAGAGGTGAAGAGGGTGGGGAAGAGTGGGAAGAGGGGCGAAGAGGGTGGAAGATGGTGAAGAGGTGGGAAGATGGTGAAGGGGTGAGAAGAGTGGTGGTAGAGAGGGGAAGTGGGTGTGAAGAGCGGGAAGAGGGTGGATGAGGCGGAAGAAGGGCGAAGAGGGGCGAAGAGGGTGGAAGATGGTGAAGAGGTGGGAAGAGTGGTGGTAGAGAGGGGAAGAGGGTGGCAGAGAGGGGAAGAGGGTGGAAGAGGGTGGGAAGACGAGGGGAAGAGGAGGGGAAGAGGAGGGGAAGTGGGGAAAAGGGTGAAGAGGGGGAAGAGGTGAAGAGGGGGAGAGTGGGAAGAGGGGGAAGAGGGTGGGAGGGAGAGATAATCGCCTAATTCGTCTGAATAGCCTGAGTCGCCTATGTAGCCTTTATCAACTGAGTAACCTGAGTCGCCTGAGTCGCCTGAGTAGCCTAAGACCAAGATAGCCTAATTGCCTGAGTAACCTAAGTCGCCTAAATCGCCATAAGCTTCTAAATCTCCTGAGTAGCCTGAGTAGTCTAAGTACAATGAGTCGACTAAATCACCTCATCGCATAAATCGCCTAAATCGCCAAAATCGACTGAGTTGCCTGAGTTGCATAAATGGCCTAAACCGCTTACACCGCTTGAGTCGCCTGATTTTTTGTGAGTACGTTGAGACTAGCCTGTGGTGGGGTGGGAGAGGGGGATTGGTTTAAGGGGCGGTGAGGGGAAGGGTAGGTGAGAGTGAGAGAGAGGGGAGAGAGCGGGAGAGAGCGGGAGAGAGCGGGAGAGAGAGGGAAGAGGGCGGGAGTGAGCGGGAGAGTGCGGGAGAGGGCGGGAGAGAGCGGGGAGGGAGCGGACCGAGAGCGGGAGAGATCGGGCAGAGAGAGGGCAGAGAGCAGGGAGACAGAGGCCAGAGAGTGGATGGGTGGGAGAGAGGGTGGTGAAGGGAGAGGGGCGCGAGGGAAGAGGGGAAGAGTGGCGAAGATGGTGAAGAGGGTTGCCAAGGGGGAAGAGGTGGAAGAGGGGGAAGAGGGCGAAGAGGGTGGGTAGAGGGTACAAGAGGGGTTGAAGAGGGTAGAAGAGGTAGGGAAGAGGGGTGAGGGGAAGAGGGGAAGAGGGAAGAGTGATGAAGAGGGGGAAGAGGGTGGGAGGGAGAGTATACATCGCCTAATTCGTCTGAATAGCCTGAGTCGCCTATGTAGCCTATATCAACTGAGTAACCTGGGTAACCTGAGTAACCTGAGTCGCCTGAGTAGCCTAAGACCAAGATAGCCTAATTGCCTGAGTAACCTAAGTCGCCTAAATCGCCGTAAGCTTCTAAATCTCCTGAGTAGCCTGAGTAGGTGAGAGAGGGTGTGGTGGAGAGAGGGTGAGGAGGAGAGTTGGTGAGGGGTGATAGTGGGGGGAGAGGATACATCGCCTAATTCGTCTGAATAGCCTGAGTCGCCTATGTAGCCTATATCAACTGAGTAACCTGAGTCGCCTGAGTCGCCTGAGTAGCCTAAGACCAAGATAGCCTAATTGCCTGAGTAACCTAAGTCGCCTAAATCGCCATAGCTTCTAAATCTCCTGAGTAGCCTGAGTAGTCTAAGTACCATGAGTCGCCTAAATCACCTCATCGCATAAATCGCCTAAATCGCCAAAATAGACTGAGTTGCCTGAGTTGCATAAATGGCCTAAACCGCTTACACCGCTTGAGTCGCCTAATTTTTTGTGAGTACCTTGAGACTAGCCTGTGGTGCTGCCGCGAGAGGGGGAGTGGGTGAGGGGGTGGGTGAGGGGGGAAGGGTAGGTGAGAGGGAGAGAGAGGGAAGAGAGCGGGAGAGAGGGGGAAGAGAGCGGGCAGAGAGCGGGCAGAGAGCGGGCAGAGTGCGGGCAGAGAGCGGGCAGAGAGCAAGCAGAGAGCAAGCAGAGAGCGGGCAGAGAGTGGGCAGAGAGTGGGCAGAGAGCCGGCAGAGAGCGGGCAGAGAGCGGGCAGAGAGCGGGCAGAGAGTGGGCAGAGTGTGGGCAGGGAGTGGGCAGGGAGCGGGCGAAGAGTGGGCAGAGAGCGGGCAGAGATCGGCAGAGAGGGTAGAGAGCCGGCAGAGAGTGTCCAGAGAGGGATGGAGAGTGGTCGGCGAGGGGGTAGAGGGTGAAGAGGGGAAGAGTGGGAAGAGGGGAAGAGGGGAAGAGTGTGAAGAGGGGAAGAGGGGGAAGAGGGGAAGAGGGGGAAGAGTGCGAAGAGGGGAAGAGGGAAAGGGGGAAGAGGGGGAAGAGGGGGAGAGGGGAGAAGAGGGGTGAAGAATGGCGAAGAGGGGTGAAGAGTGGTTGAAGAGGGGTGAAAAGTGTGAAGAAGGGTGAAGAAGGGTTGATGAGACTGAAGAGGGGGAAGAGTGGTAAGAGGGGGTAGAGGGGGAAGATGGTGAAGAGGGGGAAGATGGTGAAGATGATGAAGAGGGGAAGAGGGGGAATAGGTGGAATAGGTGGAAGAGGGGGTAGTGGGAAGGTGGGGAAGTGGGTGAAGGGGGTGAAGAGGGTGGAAGAGGGTGGAAGAGGGTGGAAGAGTGGGCGAAGAGGTGGGGAAGAGGTGGGGAAGAGTGGGGAAGATTGGTGAGGAGTGGGGAAGAGTGGGGAAGAGTTGTGAAGAGGGTGTGAAGAGGGGGGAAGATGGTGAGGAAGAGGGGTGAAGAGGGCGGAAGAGGTGGGGAGAGGGTGGAAGAGTGGTAAGAGGGTGAAGGGGGTTGAAGAGGGGAAGAGGGGGGAAGAAAGGTGGATAAAGCGGCAGGGTGGTTGAAAAGAGGTGGAAGAGGGTGAAGAAGGGAAGAGGGTGGAAGAGGGGGGGGTGGAAGAGTGAGGGAAGAGTGAGGGAAGAGGGTTGAAGAGGGCGAAGAGGGGGAAGAGGAGGAAGAAGGCGAAGAGGGGGAAGAGTGGGAAGAGGGGAAGAGCGCGAAGAGGTGAAGAGGGGGGAGAGAGGGTGAGAGGTGGAGAGGGGGCAGAGTGGTTGAGAGAGGGTGAGAAGTGGAGAGGGGTGAGAGAGGGTGAGAGGGGGAGAGGGGGAGAGAGGGTGAGAGAGGATGAGAGAGGGTGAGAGTGGGTGAGAGAGGGAGAGAGAGGGTGAGAGAGGCCGAGAGTGGCCGAGAGTGGGTGAGAGAGGGTGAGAGAGGGTGTGAGAGGTAGTGAGAGGGGGAGAGAGGGTGAGGAGGAGAGTAGGAGAGGGGCAGAGCGGGGAGAGAGCGGAGAGAGCGGGCAGAGAGCGGGCAGAGAGCGGGCAGAGAGCGGGCAGAGAGCGGGCAAGGATCGGGCTGAGAGCGGAAGAGAGCGGGCTGAGAGCGGGCAGAGAGCGGGTAGAGATCGGCCTGAGAGCGGGCAGAGAGCGGGCAGCGAGCGGGCAGAGCGGGCAGAGAGTGGTGAGAGATGGGTAGAGATCGGCAGAGTGGGAGGTGGAGAGGGGGAAGAGGTGAAGAGGGTGAAGAGGGTGAAAGAGGGTGAAGAGGGTGAAGAGGTGGAAGAGGTGGAGAGGGGGCGAAGAGGGCCGAAAAGTGGGATGATGGTGAAGAGGGGGAAGAGGGAGGAAGAGGGTGGAAGAGGGGAAGAGTGGTGAAAGGGGAAGAGGGTGAAGAGGAGGGAAGGGGAAGAGGGGAAGAGGGGGGAGGGAGAGTATACATCGCCTAATTCGTCTGAATAGCCTGAGTCGCCTATGTAGCCTTTATCAACTGAGTAACCTGAGTCGCCTGAGTAGCCTAAGACCAAGATAGCCTAATTGCCTAAGTAACCTAAGTCGCCTAAATCGCCATAAGCTTCTAAATCTCCTGAGTAGCCTGAGTAGTCTAAGTACCATGAGTCGCCTAAATCACCTCATCGCATAAATCGCCTTAATCGCCAAAATCGACTGAGTTGCCTGAGTTGCATAAATGGCCTAAACCGCTTACACCGCTTGAGTCGCCTGATTTTTTGTGAGTACCTTGAGACTAGCCTGTGGTGGTGGGCGGAGAGGGGTAGTGGGTGTGGGAAGGGGGTGAGGGGGGAAGGGTAGGTGAGAGGGAGAGAGAGGGAAGAGAGAGGGAAGAGAGAGGGAATAGAGTAGGAAGAGAGCGGGTGAGAGCGGGGAGAGAGCGGGCAGAGAGCGGGCAGAGAGCAGGCAGAGAGCGGGCAGAGAGCGGGCAGACAGCGGGCAGAGAGCGGGCTGAGAGTGAGCAGAGAGCGGGCAGAGAGCGGGCAGAGAGCGGGCAGAGATCGGGCAGAGAGTGGGTAGAGAGTGGGCACAGAGTGGCCAGAGAGCGGGGGGTGGGAGAGAGGCTGTGGAGGGGGAGAGGGGGAATAGCGGAAGAGGGGGAGGCGGGTGAAGAGGGGGAAGAGGGTGAAGAGGGGGAAGAGGCTGAAGATGGTGAAGAGGCTGAAGATGGGAAGAGGGTGAAGAGGCTGAAGATGGGAAGAGCGGAAGAGGGGGTGAAGAGTGGAGAAGGGGGGAAGAGGGTGAAGAGGGGAGAACAGGCGGGAAGAGGAGGATAAGAGAGGGGCGGGAAGAGGATGGGATGAGGAGGTGAAGAGGAGGGGAGGAGGGGAAGTGGGAGAAGACGGGGAAGAGGGTGGAAGAGCGGGAAGAGGGGTTGAAGAAGGGTGGAAGATGGTGGAAGAGGGTGAAGAGGGGGAAGAGGTGGAAGAGGTAGGAAGATGGTGAGGAGGGGGAACAGGGGTGAAGAGGGGTGAGAGGGTGGAGAGGGGAGAGAGGGGAGAAGAGTATGAAGAGGGGGAAGAGAGCGGTCAGAGAGTGGGCAGAGAGCGGGCAGAGAGCGGGCAGAGATCGGGCAGAGAGAGGGTAGAGAGCGGGCAGAGAGTGGTCAGAGAGCGGGCGAAGAGCGGGCAGAGAGCTGGCAGAGATCGGCAGAGAGGGCAGAGAGCCGGCAGAGAGTGTCCAGAGAGGTTGATAGAGAGGGTGGCGTGGGCGGAGAGGGGTCGAGCGGGAAGAGGGAGAAGAGGGGGAAGATGGTGGAGAGTGTGAAAAGGGGGAGAGTGGGCGAAGAGCGGCGAAGAGGTGGAAAAGGGAAGAGGGGTGAAGAGGGTGGAAGAGGGGTGAAGAGGGTGGAAGAGGGTGAAGAGGGTGGAAGAGGGGGAAGAGGGTGGAAGAATGGGTAGTGGATGTGGAGAGGGGGTGAAGTGGTGGTGAAGAGGGGGTGAAGTGGTGGAAGAGGGCGAAGAGGGGAAGAGGGGGAAGTATGGGAAGAGGGGCGAAGAGGGGGAAGAGTGGGAAGAGTGGGAAGAGGTTGAAGAGTGTGAAGAGGGGGAAGAGGGGAAGAGGGGGAAGAGGGCGAAGAGGGGGAAGAGGGAGAAGAGGGGGAAGTGGGTGGGAAGATGGGTAGAAGAGGTGTGAAGAGTGGGAAGAGGGGGAAGTGGGTGGGAAGATGGGTAGAAGAGGTGGGAAGAGGAGGGAAGAAGGGCGAAGTGGTGAAGAGTGGGAAGAGTGGGAAGAGTGGGTGAAGAGGGGTGAAGATGGAAGAGGGGGAATAGGTGGAATAGGTGGAAGAGGTGGTAGTGGGAGAGGGTGAAGGGTTGATGATGGGAAGAGCGGCAAAGAGAGGGTGCAGAGGGCGAAGAGTGAGAAGAGGGTGAAGAGGGTGAGGGGGGGAGAGGGTGAAGAGGGGGGAGAGAGGGTGAGAGGTGGAGAGGGGGCAGAGTGGGTGAGAGAGGGTGAGAAGTGGAAAGGAGTGAGAGAGGGTGAGAGGGGGAGAGGAGTGAGAGAGGGTGAGAGAGGATGAGAGAGGGTGAGAGAGGGTGAGAGAGGGTGATAGAGGCCGAGAGTGGTCGACTGAGGGTGAGAGTGGGTGAGAGAGGGTGAGAGAGGTAGAGAGAGGGGGAGAGAGCGGGAGAGAGGGTGTGGTGGAGAGAGGGTGAGAAGGAGAGTGGGAGAGGGGGAGAGCGGGGAGAGAGCGGAGAGAGCGGGCAGAGAGCGGCCAGAGAGCGGGCAGAGAGCGGGCAGAGATCGGGCAGAGAGCGGAAGAGAGCGGGCAGAGAGCGGTCAGAGATCGGCCTTAGAGCGTGCAGAGAGCGGGCAGAGAGCGGGCAGAGAGTGGGAAGAGATCGGGTAGAGATCGGGCAGAGTTTGGAAGAGGTTGGAAGAGGGGGTGAAGTTGGAGGAAGAGGGGGAGAGGGTGAAGAGAGGAAGAGGGGGAGAGGGCGTGAAGAGGGGGAAGAGGGTGAAAGGGGAGAGGGGGCGAAGAGGGGCCGAAAAGTGTGAAGAGGGGATGAGGGGGAAGAGGGCGAAGAGGGCGAAGAGGGGAAGAGGGGGAAGAGGTGGAAGAGCGGGAAGAGGGGGAAGAAGGGGTGAGAGGGGAGAGGGGGTGTGATGGGCGGAGAGTATGAAGAGGGGGAAGAGAGTATGCAGAGAGTGGTCAGAGAGTCGGCGGGGGAGAGAGTGGGGGGGAGAGTATACATCGCCTAATTCGTCTGAATAGCCTGAGTCGCCTATGTAGCCTATATCAACTGAGTAACCTGAGTCGCCTGAGTCGCCTGAGTAGCCTAAGACCAAGATAGCCTAATTGCCTGAGTAACCTAAGTCGCCTATATCGCCATAAGCTTCTAAATCTCCTGAGTAGCCTGAGTAGTGGTTGTGAAGAGCGAGAAGAGGGCGAAGAGGGGAGAAGAGGGTGGGAAGAGGATGGGAAGAGGAGGGGTAGAGGAGGGGAAGAAGGGTTGCAGCGGGGTGACGACGGATGAGGTGGGAAGAGGGTGGAAGAGTGGGGAAGAGGGTGGAAGAGTGGGGAAGAGTGGGTAAGAGTTGTGAAGAGGTTGAAAGAGGGGGAAAGAGGGCGGAAAGAGGGGGAAAGAGGGGTGAAAGAGGTGGAAGAGGGTGTGGAAGAGGGTGTGAAGAGGGGGAAGAGTGGGGAAGATATGGTGGATGATGAGGGGAAGACGGTTGAAGAAGGGTGGAAGAAGTGGAAAAGGGCATTGAGTGGGAAGGTGGAAGAGCGGCAAGAGGGGGAAGAGGGGAAGAGGGGGAAGAGGGGGAAGAGGGTGAACAGGGGGAAGAGCGGTGAGAGGGGAGAAGAGTATGAAGAGGGGGAAGAGAGTGGGCAGAGAGTGGCCAGAGAGTGGGTGGGGGAGAGAGTGGGGGGAGAGTATACATCGCCTAATTCGTCTGAATAGCCTGAGTCGCCTATGTAGCCTATATCAACTGAGTAACCTGAGTCGCCTGAGTCGCCTGAGTAGCCTAAGACCAAGATAGCCTAATTGCCTGAGTAACCTAAGTCGCCTAAATCGCCATAAGCTTCTAAATCTCCTGAGTAGCCTGAGCGGGAGAGAGCGGGAGAGAGCGGGCAGAGAGTGGGCAGAGAGTGGGCAGAGAGCGGGCAGAGAGTGGGCAAAGAGCGGGCAGAGAGCGGGCAGAGATCATCCAGAGAGTGGGCAGAGAGCGGGCAGAGAGCGGGCTGAGAGCGGGCAGAGAGCGGGCTGAGAGCGGGCAGAGAGCGAGCAGAGATCGGGCAGAGAGAGGCCAGAATGCGGGAGATTGTGATAGCGTGTGCGGAGGGGGAGAGGGGGAATAGGCGGTAGATGGTGAAGAGGGGGAAGAGCTGGAAGAGGCTGAAGAGGGCGAAGAGGGGGGGAAGAGGGGTGAAAGAGAGGGGAAGTACGTGAGAGTGAGTACGTTGAGACTAGCCTGTAGTGGGCCGGGAGAGGGGGATTGGGTGAGTGGGAAGGGTTGGTGAGTGGGTGAGAGAGGGAAGAGAGAGGGTAGAGAGAGGGAAGAGAGAGGGAAGGGAGAGGGTAGAGAGCGGGCAGAGAGTGGGCAGAGAGTGGGCAGAGAGCGGGCAGAGAGTGGGCAAAGAGCGGGCAGAGAGCGGGCAGAGATCGGCAGAGCGGGCAGAGAGTGTCCAGTGAGGGTGGGAGAGAGGGTGGCGAGGGTGGAGAGTGGTCGAGTGGGAAGAGTGAGAAGAGGGGGAAGAGTGGGAAGAGGTTGAAGAGTGGGAAGTGGGGAAGAGGTGAAGAGAGGGGGATGATGTGTGAAGGGTGAAATGGGTGAAGGGGGAAGAGGTGAAGAGGGGGGAAAGGCGAAGAGGGGAAGTGGGCGAAGAGGGGAAGAGGCCGAAGAGGGGTAGAGTGGGAAGAGGGTGAAGAGGGGTGGAAGATTGGGAAGAGGGTGTGGCGTGGGTGGGAAGAGGGCTAGAAGAGGTGGAAGAGGGGGAAGAGGTGGAAGAATGGGTAGTGGATGTGGAGAGGGGGTGAAGTGGTGGTGAAGAGGGGGTGAAGTGGTGGAAGAGGGCGAAGAGGGGAAGAGGGGGAAGTATGGGAAGAGGGGCGAAGAGGGGGAAGAGTGGGAAGAGTGGGAAGAGGTTGAAGAGTGTGAAGAGGGGGAAGAGGGGAAGAGGGGGAAGAGGGCGAAGAGGGGGAAGAGGGAGAAGAGGGGGAAGTGGGTGGGAAGATGGGTAGAAGAGGTGTGAAGAGGGGGAAGAGGGGGAAGTGGGTGGGAAGATGGGTAGAAGAGGTGGGAAGAGGAGGGAAGAAGGGCGAAGTGGTGAAGAGTGGGAAGAGTGGGAAGAGTGGGTGAAGAGGGGTGAAGATGGAAGAGGGGGAATAGGTGGAATAGGTGGAAGAGGTGGTAGTGGGAGAGGGTGAAGGGTTGATGATGGGAAGAGCGGCAAAGAGAGGGTGCAGAGGGCGAAGAGAGAGAAGAGGGTGAAGAGGGTGAGGGGGGAGAGGGTGAAGAGGGGGGAGAGAGGGTGAGAGGTGGAGAGGGGGCAGAGTGGGTGAGAGAGGGTGAGAAGTGGAAAGGAGTGAGAGAGGGTGAGAGGGGGAGAGGAGTGAGAGAGGGTGAGAGAGGATGAGAGAGGGTGAGAGAGGGTGAGAGAGGGTGATAGAGGCCGAGAGTGGTCGACTGAGGGTGAGAGTGGGTGAGAGAGGGTGAGAGAGGTAGAGAGAGGGGGAGAGAGCGGGAGAGAGGGTGTGGTGGAGAGAGGGTGAGAAGGAGAGTGGGAGAGGGGGAGAGCGGGGAGAGAGCGGAGAGAGCGGGCAGAGAGCGGGCAGAGAGCGGCCAGAGAGCGGGCAGAGAGCGGGCAGAGATCGGGCAGAGAGCGGAAGAGAGCGGGCAGAGAGCGGTCAGAGATCGGCCTTAGAGCGTGCAGAGAGAGGGCAGCGAGTGGGCAGAGAGCGGGCAGAGAGCGGGCAGAGAGTGGGAAGAGATCGGGTAGAGATCGGGCAGAGTTTGGAAGAGGTTGGAAGAGGGGGTGAAGTTGGAGGAAGAGGGGGAGTGGGTGAAGAGAGGAAGAGGGGGAGAGGGCGTGAAGAGGGGGAAGAGGGTGAAAGGGGAGAGGGGGCGAAGAGGGGCCGAAAAGTGTGAAGAGGGGATGAGGGGGAAGAGGGCGAAGAGGGCGAAGAGGGGAAGAGGGGGAAGATTCGGAAGAGCGGGAAGAGGGGGAAGAAGGGGTGAGAGGGGAGAGGGGGTGTGATGGGCGGAGAGTATGAAGAGGGGGAAGAGAGTATGCAGAGAGTGGTCAGAGAGTCGGCGGGGGAGAGAGTGGGGGGGAGAGTATACATCGCCTAATTCGTCTGAATAGCCTGAGTCGCCTATGTAGCCTTTATCAACTGAGAAACCTGAGTCGCCTGAGTCGCCTGAGTAGCCTAAGACCAAGATAGCCTAATTGCCTGAGTAACCTAAGTCGCCTAAATCGCCGTAAGCTTCTAAATCTCCTGAGTAGCCTGAGTAGTCTAAGTACCATGACTCGCCTAAATCACCTCATCGCATAAATCGCCTAAATCGCCAAAATCGACTGAGTTGCCTGAGTTGCATAAATGGCCTAAACCGCTTACACCGCTTGAGTCGCCTGATTTTTTGTGAGTACCTTGGGACTAGCCTGTGGCGGTGGGCGGAGAGGGGGAGTGGTTGAGGGGATGGGGTGAGGGGGGAAGGGTAGGTGAGGGGGAGAGAGAGGGATGAGAGAGGGAAGAGAGAGGGAAGAGAGCGGGCAGAGAGCGGTCAGAGAGCGGGCAGAGAGCGGGCAGAGAGCGGGCAGAGAGCGGGCAGAGAGCGTGTGGAGAGCGGGAAGAGATCGGGCAGAGGGAGGGCAGAGAGCGGGCAGAGAGCGGGCAGAGAGAGGCCAGAGAGTGGGAGGGTGGGAGTGTGGAAGGCGAGGGGGAGAGGTCAGAAGAGGGGGTGGAGGGTGAAGAGGACGGGCAGGGGGGAAGAGGTGTGGGAAAAGGGGGAAGAGAGGGTGAAAAGGGTGAAGAGGGTCGAAGAGGGGGGAAGAGTGGGGAAGAGGGTTTGGTAAAGAGGGGAAGAGTGGTGAAGAGGGCGGGAAGAGGGTGGAAGAGGGTGGGAAGAGGGTGGAAGAGGGGCGAAGGTGGTGAAGAGGGCGAACGGGTCGAAGAGGGTGAAGAGGGGAAGAGGGGGATGGGGGAAGAGGGGAAGAGGGGGATGAGGGAAGAGGGGGAAGAGGGGGAAGAGGGAAGAGGGGGAAGATGGAGAAGAGGGGGAAGAGAGGTGAGGGGGGAAGGGTAGGTGAGAGGGAGAGAGAGGGTAGTGAGCGGCCTACATCGCCAAAATCGACTGAGTTGCCTGAGTTGCATAAATGGTCTAAACCGCTTACACCGCTTGAGTCGCCTGATTTTTTGTGAGTACCTTGAGACTAGCCTATGTTGGTGGTCGGTGTGGTGGAATGGGTGAGGGGAGGGGGTGAGGAGGGATGGGTAGGTAGGTAGGTAGAGAGAAAATGAAGAGAGAGGGAAGAGTGTGGTCAGGGAGGGGTGGGTGGGAGAGAGGGGGGCGAGGGGGAGAGGTGGTGGCGAGGGAAGTGGTAGGAGAGGGGGAAGTGGTGGAAGTGGGGGAAGTGGGGTTAGAGGGGGAAGAGTGTGGGAAGAAGGGGGATTAGGGGGAAGGGGGAAGAGGTGTGAAGAGAGGGCAAAGAGGTGTGAAGAGGGGGAAGAGTGAGAAGAGGGGGAAGAGTGTGAAGAGTGGGTGGAGGGTGGTAGAGTGGGAAGGGGGAAAGGTGCGAAGAGGGCGGAAGAGGGGGAGAAGAGTGGGCAGAGAGTTGCCAGAGATTGGCAGAGAGTTGGGGGGGGAGTGAGTGGGGGGGAGAGTATACATGGTCTAACGAGCGGAACGGGCGGAACGGCTGGAACGGTATGGAAAGTGCGGAAAGGGTGGAACGGGTGGAACGGGATGGAAAGGGTGGAACGGATGGAAAGGGTGGAACGGTCGGAAGGGGTGGAACGGGTGGAAAGGGTGGAACGGGATGGAAAGCGCGGAAAGGGTGGAACGGGATGGAAATGGTGGAAGGGGTGGAACCGGTGGAAGGGGTAGAACGGGCGGAACGTTCGGAACGGCTGGAACGGGCGGAACGAGTGGAACGGGTGGAATGGGTGAAACGGTAGGAACGGGTGGAACGAGAAACGGGTGGAACGGGTAGAACGGGTGGAATGGGTGAAACGGGCGGAACAGGTGGAACAGGAAGGGGTGGAACAGGAAGGGGTGAAACGAGTGAAACAGGTAGTTGGGAAACGTGTGAAACGGGAGAAACTGGTAGAACGGGTAGAACGCGTGGAAGGCGTGGAACGAGTAGTGACGAAACGAGAGGAACGGCAAAAACGGGGGGTGCGGGCGGAACGATTGGAACGGGTGGAACGGGCGGAACGGGCGGATCGGGCGGAACGGGCGGAACGGGCGGAACGGGCGGAACGGGCGAAACGGGTGAAACGAGCGGAACGAGCGGAACGGGCGGATCGGGTGGAACGGGCGGAACGGGCGGAACGGGCGGAACGGGCGGAACGGCGGAACGGGCGGAACGGGCGGAACGGGCGGAACGGCGGAACGGGCGGAACGGGCGGAACGGGCGGAACGGGCGGAACGGGCGGAACGGGCGGAACGGGCGGAACGGGCGGAACGGGCGGAACGGGCGGAACGGGCGGAACGGGCGGAACGGGCGGAACGGGCGGAACGGGCAGAACGGGCGGAACGGGCGGAACGGGCGGAACGGGCGGAACGGGCGGAACGGGCGGAACGGGCGGAACGGGCGGAACGGGCGGAACGGGCGGAACGGGCGGAACGGGCGGAACGGGCGGAACGGGCGGAACGGCGGAACGGGCGGAACGGGCGGAACGGGCGGGAACGGGCGGAACGGGCGGAACGGGCGGAACGGGCGGAACGGGCGGAACGGGCGGAACGGGCGGAACGGGCGGAACGGGCGGAACGGGCGGAACGGGCGGAACGGGCGGAACGGGCGGAACGGTATGGAAAGGGTGGAAAGGGTGGAACGGGTGGAACGGGTGGAACGGGTGGAACGGTTGGAACGGGCGGAAAGGGCGGAACGGGCGGAACGGGCGGAAAGGGCGGAACTGGCGGAACGGGTGGAACGGGCGGAACGGGCGGAACGGGTGGAACGGGTGGAACGGCGGAAAGGGTGGAACGGGCGGAACGGGCGGAACGGGCGGAACGGGTGGAAAGGGCGGAAAGGGCGGAAAGGGTGGAACTGGCGGAAAGGGTGGAACTGGCGGAAGGGGTGGAACGGGCGGAAACGGGCGGAAGGGTGGAACGGGTGGAACGGGTGGAACGGCGGAACGGGTGGAACGGGCGGAACGGGCGGAACGGGCGGAACAGGCGGAAAGGGTGGAACTGGCGGAAGGGGTGGAACGGGCGGAACGGGCGGAACGGGCGGAACGGGTGGAACGGTTGGAACGGTCGGAACGGGCGGAACGGGTGGAACGGGTGGAAAGGGCGGAGGGAAGGGGGAAGGCGGAAAGGGCGGAACTGGCGGAAAGGGCGGAACGGGCGGAACGGGCGGAACGGGCGGAACGGGTGGAACGGGCGGAACGGTGGAACGGGCGGAAAGGGCGGAAAGGGTGGAACGGGCGGAACGGGTGGAAAGGGCGGAACGGGTGGAAAGGGCGGAACGGGCGGAACGGCGGGAACGAGTGGAAAGGGTGGAACGGGTGGAACGGTTGGAACGGGCGGAAAGGGCGGAACGGGTGGAACGGGTGGAACGGGAGGAAAGGGCGGAACGGGCGGAACGGGCGGAACGGGCGGAACGGGCGGAAAGGGTGGAACGGGCGGAACGGGCGGAACGGGCGGAACGGGCGGAACGGGTGGAACGGGTGGAACGGGCGGAAAGGGCGGAAAGGGCGGAACGGGCGGAAAGGGCGGAACGGGCGGAACGGGGTGGAACGGGCGGAACGGGCGGAACGGGCGGAACGGGTGGAACGGGCGGGAACGGGTGGAACGGGCGAGGGAACGGGCGGAACGGGCGGAACGGGCGGAACGGGCGGAACGGGCGGAACGGGCGGACGGGCGGAACGGGCGGAACGGGCGGAACGGGCGGAACGGGGCGGAACGGGCGGAACGGGCGGAACGGGCGGAACGGGCGGAACGGGCGGAACGGGTGGAACGGGCGGAACGGGTGGACGGGCGAACGGGTGGAACGGGTGGAACGGGTGGAACGGGCGGAACGGGCGGAACGGGTGGAACGGGGGAACGGGTGGAACGGGCGGAACGGGCGGAACGGGCGGAACGGGTGGAACGGGTGGAACGGGTGGAACGGGTGGAACGGGTGGAACGGGTGGAACGGGCGGAACGGGCGGAACGCTAGGAACGTGGGGAACGTAGGAACGTGGGGAACATGCGGAACGTGCGGAACGTGCGGAACGGGCGGAACGGGCAGAACGGGCGGAACGGACGGAACGGACGGAACGGGCGGAACGGGCGGAACGGGCGGAACGGGCGGCCGAACGGGCGGAACGGGCGGAACGGGCAGAACGGGCGGGAACGGGCGGCGGGGAACGGGCGGGAACGGGCGGAACGGGCGGAACTGGCGGAACGGGCGGAACGGGATGGAAAGTGCGTAAAGGGTGGAACGGGTGGAACGGTCGGAAGGGGTGGAACGGGTGGAACGGGCGGAACGGGCGGAACGGGTGGAGAGGGTGGAACGGGTGGAACGGGCGGAACGGGTGGAAAGGGTGGAACGGTATGGAAAGGGTGGAAAGGTGGAACGGGATGGAAATGGTGGAAGGGGCGGAACCGGCGGAAGGGGTAGAACGGGCGGAACGTTCGGAACAACTGGAACGGGCGGAACGAGTGGAACGGGTGGAATGGGTGAAACGGTAGGAACGGGTGGAACGAGAAACGGGTGGAATGGGTGAAACGGGTGGAACAGGTGGAACAGGAAGGGGTGAAACGAGTGAAACAGGTAGTTGGGAAACGGGTGAAACGGGAGAAACTGGTAGAACGGGTAGACCGCGTGGAAGGCGTGGAAGGCGTGGAATGAGTAGTGACGAAATCGGGTGGAACGTTCGGAACGGCTGGAACGGGCGGAACGAGTGGAACGGGTGGAATGGGTGAAACGGTAGGAACGGGCGGAACGAGAAACGGGTGGAACGGGTGGAACGGGTAGAAGGGGTGGAACCGCCGGAACGGGCGGAAAGGGATGGAAAGGGCGGAAAGGGTGGAACGGGTGGAACTGGCGGAACGGGTGGAATGGGTGAAACGGTCGGAACAGGTGGAACAGGAAGGGGTGGAACAGGAAATGGTGAAACGAGTGAAACAGGTAGTTGGGAAACGGGTGAAACGGGAGAAACTGGTAGAACGGGTAGAACGCGTGGAAGGCGTGGAAGGCGTGGAACGAGTAGTGACGAAGCGAGTGGAACGGCAAAAACGGTAGGTGCGGGCGGAACGATTGGAACGGGGGGAACGGGCGGAACGGGTGGAACGGAACGGCTGGAACGGGTGGAATGGGTGAAGCGGTAGGAACGGGTAGAACGGGTGGAACGGGTGGAAAGAGTGGAACGGG
This sequence comes from Cacoxenus indagator, assembly GCA_035041755.1. Lineage (NCBI taxonomy): Eukaryota > Metazoa > Arthropoda > Insecta > Diptera > Drosophilidae > Cacoxenus > Cacoxenus indagator. Next base: position 17,963 of record JAWNKX010000599.1, on the reverse strand, counting down.
TGGAATGGGCGGAACGGGCGGAAAGGGTGGAACGGGCGGAACGGGTGGAACGGGCGGAACGGGAGGAACGGGTGGAACGGGTGGACCGGGTGGAACGGGCGGAACGAGTGGAAAGGGTGGAACGGGTGGAACGGGCGGAACGGGCGGAACGGTTGGAACGGGCGGAACGGGCGGAACGGGATGGAAAGTGCGGAAAGGGATGGAAAGGGCGGAAAGGGTGGAACGGGTGGAACTGGCGGAACGGGTGGACCTGGCGGAAGGGGTGGAACGGGTGGAACTGGCGGAACGGGGTGGAACGGGCGGAACGTTCGGAACGTCTGGAACGGGCGGAACGGCTGGAACGGGTGGAACGGGTGGAACGGGTGGAACGGGTGGAACGGGTGGAAAGTGGGGAACGGGCGGAACGGGCGGAACGGGCGGAACGAGAAACGGGTGGAACGGGTAGAACGGATGGAATGGGTGAAACGGGCGGAACAGGTGGAACAGGAAGGGGTGGAACAGGAAATGGTGAAACGAATGAAACAGAAACGGGAGAAACTGGTAGAACGGGTAGAACGCGTGGAAGGCGTGGAAGGCGTGGAACGAGTAGTGACGAAACGAGTGGAACGGCAAAAACGGGTGGTGCGGGCGGAACGATTGGAACGGGTGGAACGGGCGGAACGGGTGGAACGGAACGGCTGGAACGGGTGGAATGGGTGAAGCGGTAGGAACGGGTAGAACGGGTGGAACCGCCGGAACGGGTGGAACGGGCGGAACGGGTGGAAAGAGTGGAACGGGTGGAATGGGCGGAACGGCCGGAAAGGGTGGAACGGGCGGAACGGGAGGAACGGGCGGAACGAGTGGAACGGGTGGAACGGGCGGAACGGGTGGAACGAGTGGAACGAGTGGAACGGGTGGAACGGGTGGAACGGGCGGAACGGGTGGAACGGGTGGAACGGGTGGAATGGGTGAAGCGGTAGGAACGGGTGGAACGGGTGGAACGGGTGGAACGGGTGGAACGAGGGAGGAACCGCCGGAAGGGGGGAACGGGCGGAACGGGCGGAAAGAGAAACGGGTGGAACGGGTAGAACGGATGGAATGGGTGAAACGGGCGGAACAGGTGGAACAGGAAGGGGTGGAACAGGAAATGGTGAAACGAGTGAAACAGGTAGTTGGGAAACGGGTGAAACGGGAGAAACTGGTAGAACGGGTAGAACGCGTGGAAGGCGTGGAAGGCGTGGAACGAGTAGTGACGAAACGAGTGGAACGGCAAAAACGGGTGGTGCGGGCGGAACGATTGGAACGGGTGGAACGGGCGGAACGGGTGGAACGGAACGGCTGGAACGGGTGGAATGGGTGAAGCGGTAGGAACGGGTAGAACGGGTGGAACCGCCGGAACGGGTGGAACGGGCGGAACGGGTGGAAAGAGTGGAACGGGTGGAATTGGCGGAAAGGGATGGAGAGGGCGGAAAGGGTGGAACGGGTGGATCTGGCGGAACGGGTGGAACTGGCGGAAGGGGCGGAACGGGTGGAACTGGCGGAAGGGGTGGAACGGGCGGAACGTTCGGAACGGCTGGAACGGGCGGAACAAGTGGAACGGGTGGAACGGGTGGAACGGGCGGAACGAGTGGAAAGGGTGGAACGGGTGGAACGGGCGGAACGGGCGGAACGGTTGGAACGGGCGGAACGGGATGGAAAGTGCGGAAAGGGATGGAGAGGGCGGAAAGGGTGGAACGGGTGGATCTGGCGGAACGGGTGGAACTGGCGTAAGGGGCGGAACGGGTGGAACTGGCGGAAGGGGTGGAACGGGCGGAACGTTCGGAACGGCTGGAACGGGCGGAACGAGTGGAACGGGTGGAACGGGTGGAACGGGTGGAACGTGTGGAAAGGGTGGAACGGGCGGAACGGGCGGAACGAGAAACGGGTGGAACGGGTAGAACGGATGGAATGGGTGAAACGGGCGGAACAGGTGGAACAGGAAGGGGTGGAACAGGAAATGGTGAAACAAGTGAAACAGGTAGTTGGGAAACGGGTGAAACGGGAGAAACTGGTAGAACGGGTAGAACGCGTGGAAGGCGTGGAAGGCGTGGAACGAGTAGTGACGAAACGAGTGGAACGGCAAAAACGGGTGGTGCGGGCGGAACAATTGGAACGGGTGGAACGGGCGGAACGGGCGGAACGGGCGGAACGAGTGGAACGGGCGGAACGGGCGGAACGGGTGGAACGGGCGGAACGAGTGGAAAGGGTGGAACGGGTGGAACGGGCGGAACGGGCGGAACGGTTGGAACGGGCGGAACGGGCGGAACGGGATGGAAAGGGCGGAACGGGCGGAACGAGTGGAACGGGCGGAACGAGTTGAACGAGTTGAACGGGCGGAACGGGTGGAACGGGTGGAACGGGTGGAACGGGTGGAACGGGTGGAACGGGTGGAACGGGTGGAACGGGTGGAACGGGTGGAACGGGTGGAACGGGTGGAACGGGTGGAACGAGTGGAACGGGTGGAACGGGCGGAACGGGTGGAACGGGCGGAACGGGTGGAACGGGCGGAACGGGTGGAACGGGTGGAATGGGTGAAGCGGTAGGAACGGGTGGAACGGGTAGAACGGGAGGAACGGGCGGAACGGGTGGAAAGGGTGGAACGGGTGGAATGTGATGGAAAGGGTGGAAAGGGTGGAAAGGGTGGAATGGCGGAAGGGGGGAACGGCGGAACGGGCGGAACGGGCGGAACCGGCGGAAAGAGAAACGGGTGGAACGGGTAGAACGGATGGAACGGGATGGAAAGTGCGGAAATTGATGGAAAGGGCGGAAAGGTTGGAACGGGTGGAACTGGCGGAACGGGTGGAACTGGCGGAAGGGGTGGAACGGGTGGAACTAGCGGAAGGGGTGGAACGGCAAAAACGGGTGGAACGGGTGGAACGGGTGGAACGTTCGGAACGGGTGGAACGGGCGGAACGGGTGGAATGGGTGGAGCGGTAGGAACGGGTAGAACGGGTGGAACCGCCGGAACGGGTGGAACGGGTGGAACGGGTGGAAAGGGTGGAACGGGTGGAATGGGCGGAACGGGCGGAACGGGTGGAACGGGCGGAACGGGTGGAACGGGCGAAACGGGTGGACCGTGTGGAACGGGTGGAAGGGGTGGAACGGTCGGAAGGGGTGGAACGGGTGGAACCGGCGGAAAGGGTGGAAAGAGCGGAAAGGGTGGAACGGGTGAAACGGGTGAAACGGGCGGAACAGGCGGAACAGGAACAGGCGGAACGGGTGGAATGTGTGGAACGAGTGGAACGGGTGGAACGGGCGGAACGGATGGAACAGGTGGAACGGGCGGAACGGGTGGAACGAGTGGAGCGTGTGGAACGGGTGGAACGGGTGGAACGTGTGGAACGGGTGGAACGGGTGGAACGGTCGGAAGGGGTGGAACGGGTGGAACCGGCGGAAAGGGTGGAAAGAGCGGAAAGGGTGGAACGGGTGAAACGGGTGAAACGGGAGGAACAGGCGGAACAGGAACAGGCGGAACGGGTGGAATGTGTGGAACGAGTGGAACGGGTGGAACGGGCGGAACGGGCGGAACGGATGGAACAGGTGGAACGGGCGGAACGGGAGGAACGAGTGGAGCGTGTGGAACGGGTGGAACGGGTGGAACGTGTGGAACGGGTGGAACGGGTGGAACGGGTGGAACGGGTGGAACGGGTGAAACGGGTGAAACGAGTGAAACGGGTGGAACGAGTGGAATGTGTGGAACGTGTGGAACGTGTGGAACGGGTGGAACGTGTGGAACGTGTGGAACGGGTGGAAGGCGTGGAACGTGCGGAACGGGTGGTAAGGGCGGAACGGGTGGAACGGGTGAAACGCGTGGAACAGGTAGTTGGGAAACGGGCGAAACGATTGAAACGGGTAGAACGGGTAGAAAGCGTGGAATGGGTGGAACGGGTATAACGGGTGGAAAGAGTGGAGCGTGTGGAACGTGTGGAACGGGTGAAACGTGTGGAACGGGTGGAACGGGTGGTAAGGGCGGAACGGGTGGAAAGGGTGGAACGGGTGGAATGGGCGGAACGGGCGGAACGGGTGGAACGGGCGGAACTGGTGGACCGTGTGGAACGGGCGGAACGAGTGGAAAGGGTGGAACGGGTGGAACGGGTGGAACGGGTGGAAGGGGTGGAACGGTCGGAAGGGGTGGAACGGGTGGAACCGGCGGAAAGGGTGGAAAGGGCGGAAAGGGTGGAACAGGTGGAACGGGTGAAACGGGCGGAACAGGCGGAACAGGAACAGGCGGAACGGGTGGAATGTGTGGAACGAGTGGAACGGGTGGAACGGATGGAACAGTTGGAACGGGCGGAACGGGTGGAACGAGTGGAGCGTGTGGAACGGGTGGAACGGGTGGAACGTGTGGAACGGGTGGAACGTGTGGAACGGGTGGAACGGGTGAAACGGGTGAAACGAGTGAAACGGGTGGAACGAGTGGAACGAGTGGAATGTGTGGAACGTGTGGAACGTGTGGAACGGGTGGAAGGCGTGGAACGTGTGGAACGGGTGGAAGGCGTGGAACGTGTGGAACGGGTGGAAGGCGTGGAACGTGTGGAACGGGTGAAACGCGTGGAACAGGTAGTTGGGAAACGGGCGAAACGATTGAAACGGGTAGAACGGGTAGAAAGCGTGGAATGGGTGGAACGGGTATAACGGGTGGAAAGAGTGGCGCGTGTGGAACGTGTGGAACGGGTGAAACGTGTGGAACGGGTGGAACGAGTGGTAAGGGCGGAACGGGTGGAAAGGGTGGAACGGGTGGAATGGGCGGAACGGGCGGAACGGGTGGAACGGGCGGAACGGGTGGAACGGGTGGAACGGGTGGACCGTGTGGAACGGGCGGAACGAGTGGAAAGGGTGGAACGGGTGGAACGGGAGGAACGGGTGGAACGGGTGGACCGGGTGGAACGGGCGGAACGATTGGAAAGGGTGGAACGGGTGGAACGGGCGGAACGGGCGGAACGGTTGGAGCGGGCGGAACGGGCGGAACGGGATGGAAAGTGCGGAAAGGGATGGAAAGGGCAGAAAGGGTGGAACGGGTGGAACTGGCGGAACGGGTGGAACTGGCGGAAGGGGTGGAACGGGTGGAACTGGCGGAAGGGGTGGAACGGGCGGAACGTTCGGAACGGCTGGAACGGGCGGAACGAGTGGAACGAGTGGAACGGGTGGAACGGGTGGAACGGGTGGAAAGGGTGGAAAGGGTGGAACGGGTGGAACGGGTGGAACGGGTGGAACGGGTGGAAAGGGTGGAACGGGCGGAACGGGCGGAACGGGCGGAACGAGAAACGGGTGGAACGGGCGGAACGGGCGGAACGAGAAACGGGTGGAACGGGTAGAACGGATGGAATGGGTGAAACGGGCGGAACAGGTGGAACAGGAAGGGGTGGAACAGGAAATGGTGAAACGAGTGAAACAGGTAGTTGGGAAACGGGTGAAACGGGAGAAACTGGTAGAACGGGTAGAACGCGTGGAAGGCGTGGAACGAGTAGTGACGAAACGAGTGGAACGGCAAAAACGGGTGGTGCGGGCGGAACGATTGGAACGGGTGGAACGGGTGGAAGAAGAGGGGTAGAGGGAAGAGGGGGAAGGTGGTTGAAGGGGGAAGAGTGTGGAAGAGGGGGTTGAAGGGGGAAGAGTTGGGAAGAGTGGGGAAGAGGGGTGAAGAGTGTGGAAGAGTGGGAAGAGGGGGGAAGAGTGGTGGGACTACCAGGTGACTACCAGGCAAACAGAAAAAAACAGCAAGCAACTGCAAGTGCCATTGTGTGAGTTACCTTGTTGTGTAAGTATAGTGCGTGTATAAGATTGTATTGGTTTCTTATTTTGTGTATGACTGGGAATATTTTTGTACGATTTTGCTTTTTTTTCATGCCTTCTTCTTTTGTTGGCCGCCTGGTATTTTCATTTCGTTCATATAAATGAATATATATAATAATAATAATAATAATTATAATAATAATAATTATAATAATTATAATTATAATAATAATAATTATAATAATTATAATTATAATAATAAGTATAAAGAGGTGAAGAGGGGGAAGAGGGAGAAGAGGGGGAGAGGGGTGAATTGGGTGATGAAGGGAGAAGAGGGCGAAGAGGGTGGGAAGGGGTCGGGAAGGGGCGAAGAGGGGAAGAGGTAGGAAGAGGCGGGAAGAGGTGCGAAGAGGTGCGAAGAGGTGGGAAGAGGTGGGAAGAGGTGGGAAGAGGTGGGAAGAGGTGGGAAGAGGTGGGAAGAGGTGGAAGAGGTGGGAAGAGGGGGAAGAGGGGGAAGAGGCGGAAGAAGGGTGAAGAGGGTGAAGAGGGGCGAAGAGGTGTGAAGAGGGGGAGAAGGGTTGCAGAGGGGGTGAAGAGTGTGAAGAGGGCGAAGAGAGTCGAAGAGGGGGAAGAGGGGGACGAGAGGGAAGATGGGGAGGGGGGAAGAGGGGAAGATTGCGAAGAGGGGTTGAAGAGGCGGTGAAGAATGGAATAGGGGGAAGGGGGAAGAGGGTGTGGAGAGGGGGAGAAGAGGGGGTGAAAATGGTGAAAAGGTGGTGAAGAGGGGTTGAAGAGGGGGGAAGAGGTTGGGAAGAGGTGTGGAGAAGTGGTGAAGAGGGCGAAGAGGGTGGCGAAGATTGGGAAGAGGGGGAAGGGGGAAAGGGGGAAGGAGTGGTGAAGAGGGTGTTAAGAGGGGGGATGAGGGAGAAGAGGGGAGAGAGGTCGGTGAGGGGGGAGAGGGAGGGAGGGAGAGTATACATCGCCTAATTCGTCTGAATAGCCTGAGTCGCCTATGTAGCCTATATCAACTGAGTAACCTGAGTCGCCTGTGAGGGAAGGGTAGGTGAGAGGGAGAGAGAGGGTAGAGAGAGGGAAGAGAGAGGGAATAGAGTAGGAAGAGAGCGGGAGAGAGAGGGAAGAGAGCGGGAGAGAGCGGGGAGAGAGCGGACAGAGCGTGGGCAGAGAGCGGGCAGAGAGTGGCCAGAGAGTGGGTGGGACGGAGAGTGGTGTGGCGTGGGGGAAGAGGGTGAAGAGTGTGATGAGTCGGAAGAGGGTGGGAGGGAGAGTATACATCGCCTAATTCGTCTGAATAGCCTGAGTCGCCTATGTAGCCTATATCAACTGAGTAACCTGAGTAACCTGAGTCGCCTGAGTAGCCTAAGACCAAGATAGCCTAATTGCCTGAGTAACCTAAGTCGCCTAAATCGCCGTAAGCTTCTAAATCTCCTGAGTAGTCTAAGTACCATGAGTCGCCTAAATCACCTCATCGCATAAATCGCCTACATCGCCAAAATCGACTGAGTTGCCTGAGTTGCATAAATGGTCTAAACCGCTTACACCGCTTGAGTCGCCTGATTTTTTGTGAGTACCTTGAGACTAGCCTATGTTGGTGGTCGGTCTGGTGGAGTGGGTGAGGGGAGGGGGTGAGGTGGGAAGGGTAGGTGAGAGGGAGAGACAGGGAAGAGAGAGGGAAGAGTGTGGCCAGAGAGGGGCGGGTGGGAGAGAGGGTGGCGAGGGAAGTGGTGGAAGAGGGGGAAGTGGTGGAAGAGGGGGAAGAGTGTGGGAAGAAGGGGGATTAGGGGGAAGGGGGAAGAGGTGTGAAGAGAGGGCAAAGAGGCGGGGAAGAGGGGGAAGAGTGTGAAGAGGGGGAAGAGTGTGAAGTGGGGGAAGAGTGTGAAGTGGGTGAAGAGGGGTTGGAAGAGGGGGGAAATGGTGGATGATGGGAATAGGAGTGAAGAGGGGGGATGAGGTGGGAAGAGGTGGTGGAAGGGTGGTGGAGGGGGGAAGGTGCGAAGAGGGTGGAAGAGGGGGAGAAGAGTGGGCAGAGAGTTGCCAGAGATTGGCTGGGGCAGAGAGTGCTAGAAGAGGAGGTAGAAGGGGAAGAGTGGAGAAGAGGAGGAAGAGGGGGTGAAGAGGTGGGGAAGAGTGGGAAGAGAGGGGGAAGAGGGGGAAGAGGGGCTAAGAGGGCGAAGAGGGGCGAGTGGGTGGAGTGGGGTGAGAGGGGAGAAGAGTATGAAGAGGGGGAAGAGAGTGGGCAGAGAGTGGCCAGAGAGTTGGTGGGGGAGAGAGTGGGGGGGAGAGTATACATGGCCTAACGGGCGGAACGGGCGGAACGGGCAGAACGGGCGGAATGGCGGAACGGGCGGAACGGGTGGAACGGGATGGAAAGTGCGGAAAGGGTGGAACGGGTGGAACGGGATGGAAAGGGTGGAACGGTCGGAAAGGGTGGAACGGTCGGAAGGGGTGGAACGGGTGGAAAGGGTGGAATGGGTGGAACGGGATGGAAAGGGCGGAAAGGGTGGAACGGGATGGAAATGGTGGAAGTGGTGGAAACGGCGGAAGGAGTAGAACGGGCGGAACGTTCGGAACGGCTGGAACGGGCGGAACGAGTGGAACGGGCGGAACGGGCGGAACGGGCGGAACGAGAAACGGGTGGAATGGGTAGAACGGGTAGAACGGGTGGAATGGGTGAAACGGGCGGAACAGGTGGACCAGGAAGGGGTGGAACAGGAAGGGGTGAAACGAGTGAAACAGGTAGTTGGGAAACGTGTGAAACGGGAGAAACTGGTAGAACGGGTAGAACGCGTGGAAGGCGTGGAACGAGTAGTGACGAAACGAGAGGAACGGCAAAAGCGGGTGGTGCGGGCGGAACGATTGGAACGGGTGGAACGGGCGGAACGGGCGAAACGGGCGAAACGGGCGAAACGGGTGGAACGGGTGGAACGGGCGGAACGGTTGGAATGGGTGGAACGGGATGGAAAGTGCGGAAAGGGTGGAAAGGGTGGAAAGGGTGGAAAGGGTGGAAAGGGTGGAAAGGGTGGAAAGGGTGGAAAGGGTGGAAAGGGTGGAAAGGGTGGAAAGGGTGGAGAGGGTGGAAAGGGTGGAAAGGGTGGAACGGGTGGAACGGGTGGAACGGGTGGAAAGGGTGGAACGGGTGGAACGGGTGGAACGGGTGGAACGGGTGGAACGGGTGGAACGGGTGGAACGGGTGGAACGGGTGGAACGGGTGGAACGGGTGGAACGGGTGGAACGGGTGGAACGGGTAGAACGGGTGGAACGGGTGGAAAGAGTGGAACGGGTGGAATGGGCGGAACGGGCGGAAAGGGTGGAACGGGCGGAACGGGTGGAACGGGTGGAACGGGAGGAACGGGTGGAACGGGTGGAACGGGTGGACCGGGTGGAACGGGCGGAACGAGTGGAAAGGGTGGAACGGGTGGAACGGGCGGAACGGGCGGAACGGGCGGAACGGGCGGAACGGGATGGAAAGTGCGGAAAGGGATGGAAAGGGCGGAAAGGGTGGAATGGGTGGAACTGGCGGAACGGGTGGAACTGGCGGAAGGGGTGGAACGGGCGGAACGTTCGGAACGGCTGGAACGGGCGGAACGGCTGGAACGGGTGGAACGGGTGGAACGGGTGGAACGGGTGGAACGGGTGGAACGGGTGGAACGGGTGGAACGGGTGGAACGGGTGGAAAGGGGGGAACGGGCGGAACGGGCGGAACGAGAAACGGGTGGAACGGGTAGAACGGATGGAATGGGTGAAACGGGCGGAACAGGTGGAACAGGAAGGGGTGGAACAGGAAATGGTGAAACGAATGAAACAGGTAGTTGGGAAACGGGTGAAACGGGAGAAACTGGTAGAACGGGTAGAACGCGTGGAAGGCGTGGAAGGCGTGGAACGAGAAGTGACGAAACGAGTGGAACGGCAAAAACGGTCGGTGCGGGCGGAACGATTGGAACGGGTGGAACGGGCGGAACGGGAGGAACGGGCGGAACGAGTGGAACGGGTGGAACGGGCGGAACGGGTGGAACGAGTGGAACGAGTGGAACGGGTGGAACGGGTGGAACGGGTGGAACGGGTGGAACGGGTGGAACGGGTGGAACGGGTGGAACGGGTGGAACGGGCGGAACGGGCGGAACGGGATGGAAAGGGCGGAACGAGTTGAACGAGTTGAACGGGTGGAACGGGTGGAACGGGTGGAACGGGTGGAACGGGTGGAACGGGTGGAACGGGTGGAACGGGTGGAACGGGTGGAACGGGTGGAACGGGTGGAACGGGTGGAACGGGTGGAACGGGTGGAACGGGTGGAACGGGTGGAACGGGTGGAACGGGTGGAACGGGTGGAACGGGTGGAACGGGTGGAACGGGTGGAACGGGTGGAACGGGTGGAACGGGTGGAACGGGTGGAACGGGTGGAACGGGTGGAACGGGTGGAACGGGTGGAACGGGTGGAACGGGTGGAACGGGTGGAACGGGTGGAACGGGTGGAACGGGTGGAACGGGTGGAACGGGTGGAACGGGTGGAACGGGTGGAACGGGTGGAACGGGTGGAACGGGTGGAACGGGTGGAACGGGTGGAGAACGGGTGGAACGGGTGGAACGGGTGGAACGGGTGGAACGGGTGGAACGGGTGGAACGGGTGGAACGGGTGGAACGGGTGGAACGGGTGGAACGGGTGGAACGGGTGGAACGGGTGGAACGGGTGGAACGGGTGGAACGGGTGGAACGGGTGGAACGGGTGGAACGGGTGGAACGGGTGGAACGGGTGGAACGGGTGGAACGGGTGGAACGGGTGGAACGGGTGGAACGGGTGGAACGGGTGGAACGGGTGGAACGGGTGGAACGGGTGGAACGGGTGGAACGGGTGGAACGGGTGGAACGGGTGGAACGGGTGGAACGGGTGGAACGGGTGGAACGGGTGGAACGGGTGGAACGGGTGGAACGGGTGGAACGGGTGGAACGGGTGGAACGGGTGGAACGGGTGGAACGGGTGGAACGGGTGGAATGGGTGGAACGGGTGGGAACGGGTGGAACGGGTGGAACGGGTGGAACGGGCGGAACGGGTGGAACGGGCGGAACGGGCGGAACGGGTGGAACGGGTGGAATGGGTGAAGCGGTAGGAACGGGTGGAGCGGGTGGAACGGGTGGAACGGGCGGAACGGGTGGAAAGGGTGGAACGGGTGGAATGTGATGGAAAGGGTGGAAAGGGTGGAACGGCGGAACGGGCGGAACGGGCGGAACCGGCGGAAAGAGAAACGGGTGGAACGGGTAGAACGGATGGAACGGGATGGAAAGTGCGGAAATTGATGGAAAGGGCGGAAAGGTTGGAACGGGTGGAACTGGCGGAACGGGTGGAACTGGCGGAAGGGGTGGAACGGGTGGAACTGGCGGAAGGGGTGGAACGGCAAAAACGGGTGGAACGGGTGGAAGGGGTGGAACGGGTGGAACGGGTGGAACGGGTGGAACGTTCGGAACGGGTGGAACGGGCGGAACGGGTGGAATGGGTGGAGCGGTAGGAACGGGTAGAACGGGTGGAACCGCCGGAACGGGTGGAACGGGCGGAACGGGTGGAAAGGGTGGAACGGGTGGAATGGGTGGAACGGGCGGAACGGGTGGAACGGGCGGAACGGGTGGAACGGGCGAAACGGGTGGACCGTGTGGAACGGGCGGAACGAGTGGAAAGGGTGGAACGGGTGGAACGGGTGGAACGGGTGGAACGGGTGGAACGGGTGGAGCGGGTGGAACGGGTGGAACGGGTGGAAGGGGTGGAACGGGCGGAAGGGGTGGAACGGGTGGAACCGGTGGAAAGGGTGGAAAGAGCGGAAAGGGTGGAACGGGTGAAACGGGTGAAACGGGCGGAACAGGCGGAACAGGAACAGGCGGAACGGGTGGAATGTGTGGAACGAGTGGAACGGGTGGAACGGGCGGAACGGATGGAACGAGTGGAAAGGGTGGAACGGGTGGAACGGGCGGAACGGGCGGAACGGGATGGAAAGTGCGGAAAGGGATGGAAAGGGCGGAAAGGGTGGAACGGGTGGAACTGGCGGAACGGGTGGAACTGGCGGAAGGGGTGGAACGGGCGGAACGTTCGGAACGGCTGGAACGGGCGGAACGGCTGGAACGGGTGGAACGGGTGGAACGGGTGGAACGGGTGGAACGGGTGGAACGGGTGGAACGGGTGGAACGGGTGGAACGGGTGGAAAGGGGGGAACGGGCGGAACGGGCGGAACGAGAAACGGGTGGAACGGGTAGAACGGATGGAATGGGTGAAACGGGTGGAACAGGTGGAACAGGAAGGGGTGGAACAGGAAATGGTGAAACGAATGAAACAGGTAGTTGGGAAACGGGTGAAACGGGAGAAACTGGTAGAACGGGTAGAACGCGTGGAAGGCGTGGAAGGCGTGGAACGAGTAGTGACGAAACGAGTGGAACGGCAAAAACGGTCGGTGCGGGCGGAACGATTGGAACGGGTGGAACGGGCGGAACGGGAGGAACGGGCGGAACGAGTGGAACGGGTGGAACGGGCGGAACGGGTGGAACGAGTGGAACGAGTGGAACGGGTGGAACGGGTGGAACGGGTGGAACGGGTGGAACGGGTGGAATGGGTGAAGCGGTAGGAACGGGTGGAGCGGGTGGAACGGGTGGAACGGGCGGAACGGGTGGAAAGGGTGGAACGGGTGGAACGGGCGGAACGGGCGGAACGAGAAACGGGTGGAACGGTAGAACGGCTGGAATGGGTGAAACGGGCGGAACAGGTGGAACAGGAAGGGGTGGAACAGGAAATGGTGAAACGAGTGAAACAGGTAGTTGGGAAACGGGTGAAACGGGAGAAACTGGTAGAACGGGTAGAACGCGTGGAAGGCGTGGAAGGCGTGGAACGAGTAGTGACGAAACGAGTGGAATGGCAAAAACGGGTGGTGCGGGCGGAACGATTGGAACGGGTGGAACGGGCGGAACGGGCGGAACGGGCGGAACGAGTGGAACGGGCGGAACGGGCGGAAAGGGTGGAACGGGTGGAATGGGTGGAACGGGCGGAACGGGTGGAACGGGCGGAACGGGTGGAACGGGCGAAACGGGTGGACCGTGTGGAACGGGCGGAACGAGTGGAAAGGGTGGAACGGGTGGAACGGGTGGAACGGGTGGAACGGGTGGAGCGGGTGGAACGGGCGGAACGGGTGGAAGGGGTGGAACGGGCGGAAGGGGTGGAACGGGTGGAACCGGTGGAAAGGGTGGAAAGAGCGGAAAGGGTGGAACGGGTGAAACGGGTGAAACGGGCGGAACAGGCGGAACAGGAACAGGCGGAACGGGTGGAATGTGTGGAACGAGTGGAACGGGTGGAACGGGCGGAACGGATGGAACGAGTGGAAAGGGTGGAACGGGTGGAACGGGCGGAACGGGCGGAACGGGCGGAACGGGCGGAACGGGATGGAAAGTGCGGAAAGGGATGGAAAGGGCGGAAAGGGTGGAACGGGTGGAACTGGCGGAACGGGTGGAACTGGCGGAAGGGGTGGAACGGGCGGAACGTTCGGAACGGCTGGAACGGGCGGAACGGCTGGAACGGGTGGAACGGGTGGAACGGGTGGAACGGGTGGAACGGGTGGAACGGGTGGAACGGGTGGAACGGGTGGAAAGGGGGGAACGGGCGGAACGGGCGGAACGAGAAACGGGTGGAACGGGTAGAACGGATGGAATGGGTGAAACGGGCGGAACAGGTGGAACAGGAAGGGGTGGAACAGGAAATGGTGAAACGAATGAAACAGGTAGTTGGGAAACGGGTGAAACGGGAGAAACTGGTAGAACGGGTAGAACGCGTGGAAGGCGTGGAAGGCGTGGAACGAGTAGTGACGAAACGAGTGGAACGGCAAAAACGGTCGGTGCGGGCGGAACGATTGGAACGGGTGGAACGGGCGGAACGGGAGGAACGGGCGGAACGAGTGGAACGGGTGGAACGGGCGGAACGGGTGGAACGAGTGGAACGAGTGGAACGGGTGGAACGGGTGGAACGGGTGGAACGGGTGGAATGGGTGAAGCGGTAGGAACGGGTGGAGCGGGTGGAACGGGTGGAACGGGCGGAACGGGTGGAAAGGGTGGAACGGGTGGAACGGGCGGAACGGGCGGAACGAGAAACGGGTGGAACGGTAGAACGGCTGGAATGGGTGAAACGGGCGGAACAGGTGGAACAGGAAGGGGTGGAACAGGAAATGGTGAAACGAGTGAAACAGGTAGTTGGGAAACGGGTGAAACGGGAGAAACTGGTAGAACGGGTAGAACGCGTGGAAGGCGTGGAAGGCGTGGAACGAGTAGTGACGAAACGAGTGGAATGGCAAAAACGGGTGGTGCGGGCGGAACGATTGGAACGGGTGGAACGGGCGGAACGGGCGGAACGGGCGGAACGGTGGAAAGGGCGGAACGGGCGGAAGGCGAGTGGAACGGGCGGAACGAGGCGTGAACGGGTGGAACGGGTGGAACGGGTGGAACGGGTGGAACGGGTGGAACGGGTGGAACGGGTGGAACGGGTGGAACGGGTGGAACGGGTGGAACGGGTGGAACGGGTGGAACGGGTGGAACGGGTGGAACGGGTGGAACGGGTGGAACGGGTGGAACGGGTGGAACGGGTGGAACGGGTGGAACGGGTGGAACGGGTGGAACGGGTGGAACGGGTGGAACGGGTGGAACGGGTGGAACGGGTGGAACGGGTGGACGGGTGGAACGGGTGGAACGGGTGGAACGGGTGGAACGGGTGGAACGGGTGGAACGGGTGGAACGGGTGGAACGGGTGGAACGGTGGAACGGGTGGAACGGTGGAACGGGTGGAACGGTGGAACGGGTGGAACGGGTGGAAAGGGCGGAACGGGCGGAACGGTGAACGGGTGGAACGGGTGGAACGGGTGGAACGGGTGGAACGGGTGGAACGGGTGGAACGGGTGGAACGGGGGACGGGTGGAACGGGTGGAACGGGTGGAACGGGTGGAACGGGTGGAACGGGTGGAACGGGTGGAACGGTGGAACGGGTGGAACGGGTGGAACGGGTGGAACGGGTGGAACGGGTGGAACGGGTGGAACGGGTGGAACGGGTGGAACGGGTGGAACGGGTGGAACGGGTGGAACGGGTGGAACGGGTGGAACGGTGGAACGGGTGGAACGGGTGGAACGGGTGGAACGGGTGGAACGGGTGGAACGGGTGGAACGGGTGGAACGGGTGGAACGGGTGGAACGGGTGGAACGGGTGGAACGGGTGGAACGGGTGAACGGGGAACGGGTGGAACGGGTGGAACGGGTGGAACGGGTGAAGCGGTAGGAACGGGTGGAACGGGTGGAACGGGAGGAACGGGTGGAACGGGCGGAACGGGTGGAAAGGGTGGAACGGGTGGAATGTGATGGAAAGGGTGGAAAGGGTGGAATGGCGGAAGGGGGGAACGGCGGAACGGGCGGAACGGGCGGAACCGGCGGAAAGAGAAACGGGTGGAACGGGTAGAACGGATGGAACGGGATGGAAAGTGCGGAAATTGATGGAAAGGGCGGAAAGGTTGGAACGGGTGGAACTGGCGGAACGGGTGGAACTGGCGGAAGGGGTGGAACGGGTGGAACTGGCGGAAGGGGTGGAACGGCAAAAACGGGTGGAACGGGTGGAAGGGGTGGAACGGGCGTGGAACGGGTGGAACGGGTGGAACGGGTGGAACGTTCGGAACGGGTGGAACGGGCGGAACGGGTGGAATGGGTGGAGCGGTAGGAACGGGTAGAACGGGTGGAACCGCCGGAACGGGTGGAACGGGCGGAACGGGTGGAAAGGGTGGAACGGGTGGAATGGGTGGAACGGGCGGAACGGGTGGAACGGGCGGAACGGGTGGAACGGGCGAAACGGGTGGACCGTGTGGAACGGGCGGAACGAGTGGAAAGGGTGGAACGGGTGGAACGGGTGGAACGGGTGGAACGGGTGGAACGGGTGGAACGGGTGGAACGGGTGGAAGGGGTGGAACGGGCGGAAGGGGTGGAACGGGTGGAACCGGTGGAAAGGGTGGAAAGAGCGGAAAGGGTGGAACGGGTGAAACGGGTGAAACGGGCGGAACAGGCGGAACAGGAACAGGCGGAACGGGTGGAATGTGTGGAACGAGTGGAACGGGTGGAACGGGCGGAACGGATGGAACAGGTGGAACGGGCGGAACGGGTGGAACGAGTGGAGCGTGTGGAACGGGTGGAACGGGTGGAACGTGTGGAACGGGTGGAACGGGTGGAACGGGTGGAACGGGTGAAACGGGTGAAACGAGTGAAACGGGTGGAACGAGTGGAACGAGTGGAATGTGTGGAACGTGTGGAACGTGTGGAACGGGTGGAACGTGTGGAACGTGTGGAACGGGTGGAAGGCGTGGAACGTGCGGAACGGGTGGTAAGGGCGGAACGGGTGGAACGGGTGAAACGCGTGGAACAGGTAGTTGGGAAACGGGCGAAACGATTGAAACGGGTAGAACGGGTAGAAAGCGTGGAATGGGTGGAACGGGTATAACGGGTGGAAAGAGTGGAGCGTGTGGAACGTGTGGAACGGGTGAAACGTGTGGAACGGGTGGAACGGGTGGTAAGGGCGGAACGGGTGGAAAGGGTGGAACGGGTGGAATGGGCGGAACGGGCGGAACGGGTGGAACGGGCGGAACGGGTGGAACGGGCGGAACGGGTGGACCGTGTGGAACGGGCGGAACGAGTGGAAAGGGTGGAACGGGTGGAACGGGTGGAACGGGTGGAACGGGTGGAACGGGTGGAAGGGGTGGAACGGTCGGAAGGGGTGGAACGGGTGGAACCGGCGGAAAGGGTGGAAAGGGCGGAAAGGGTGGAACAGGTGGAACGGGTGAAACGGGCGGAACAGGCGGAACAGGAACAGGCGGAACGGGTGGAATGTGTGGAACGAGTGGAACGGGTGGAACGGGCGGAACGGATGGAACAGTTGGAACGGGCGGAACGGGTGGAACGAGTGGAGCGTGTGGAACGGGTGGAACGGGTGGAACGTGTGGAACGGGTGGAACGTGTGGAACGGGTGGAACGGGTGAAACGGGTGAAACGAGTGAAACGGGTGGAACGAGTGGAACGAGTGGAATGTGTGGAACGTGTGGCACGGGTGGAAGGCGTGGAACGTGTGGAACGGGTGGAAGGCGTGGAACGTGTGGAACGGGTGGAAGGCGTGGAACGTGTGGAACGGGTGGTAAGGGCGGAACGGGTGGAACGGGTGAAACGCGTGGAACAGGTAGTTGGGAAACGGGCGAAACGATTGAAACGGGTAGAACGGGTAGAAAGCGTGGAATGGGTGGAACGGGTATAACGGGTGGAAAGAGTGGAGCGTGTGGAACGTGTGGAACGGGTGAAACGTGTGGAACGGGTGGAACGGGTGGTAAGGGCGGAACGGGTGGAAAGGGTGGAACGGGTGGAATGGGCGGAACGGGCGGAACGGGTGGAACGGGCGGAACGGGTGGAACGGGTGGAAAGGGTGGAACGGGTGGAATGGGCGGAACGGGTGGAACGGGTGGAACGGGCGGAACGGGTGGAACGGGCGGAACGGGTGGACCGTGTGGAACGGGCGGAACGAGTGGAAAGGGTGAACGTGTGGAACGGGCGGAACGGGTGGAACGGGCGGAACGGGTGGAACGGGTGGAAGGGTGGAACGGGTGGAATGGGCGGAACGGGTGGAACGGGTGGAACGGGCGGAACGGGTGGAACGGGCGGAACGGGTGGACCGTGTGGAACGGGCGGAACGAGTGGAGCGTGTGGAACGTGTGGAACGGGTGAAACGTGTGGAACGGGTGGAACGGGTGGTAAGGGCGGAACGGGTGGAAAGGGTGGAACGGTGGAATGGGCGGAACGGGCGGAACGGGTGGAACGGGCGGAACGGGTGGAACGGGTGGAAAGGGTGGAACGGGTGGATGGGCGGAACGGGTGGAACGGGTGGAACGGGCGGAACGGGTGGAACGGGCGGAACGGGTGGACCGTGTGGAACGGGCGGAACGAGTGGAAAGGGTGGAACGGGTGGTAAGGGCGGAACGGGTGGAACGGGTGAAACGCGTGGAACAGGTAGTTGGGAAACGGGCGAAACGATTGAAACGGGTAGAACGGGTAGAAAGCGTGGAATGGGTGGAACGGGTATAACGGGTGGAAAGAGTGGAGCGTGTGGAACGTGTGGAACGGGTGAAACGTGTGGAACGGGTGGAACGGGTGGTAAGGGCGGAACGGGT
>JAWNKX010000598.1:0-238238 GCA_035041755.1 Cacoxenus indagator | reverse complement strand
AGATCTCGCCAAAGGCTTTCATCAAATACCGGTAAGAGCCGAAGATAGAACGAAAACAGCGTTCTCCACCCCAAGGGGCCACTACGAATTTATTCGTATGCCGTTCGGACTAAAAAACGCACCATAAACCTTTCAAAGATTGATGAATACAGTCCTGAAGGACTATATAAACAAAAGCTGCGTTGTCTACATGGACGACATTCTTATATTCAGCACTACCTTACAAGGACATATGTGCAGTTTGAGTAAAATATTCTAAGCGCTCCGAAGAACACAGTAAAAAATACAAGTCGACAAGTGTGACTTTCTGAAAAAAGAAACACAATTCTTGGGACACGTATTAACAACACAAGGAATAAAACCAAACCCCGACAAGGTTTCAATATTCAAAACCTTAAACTACCCATAACACAAAAACAAATAAAATCCTTCCTCGGAATGACAGGGTTTCACAGAACATTCGTCTGGGACACGCTAAAATAGCATACCCTATGACGAAATATCTAAAAAAAGACCAATAAGAACGATCCGATTTTTATATCGGCTTTCAAAAAACTAAAAGAAATTATTACTTATTCACCCATTTTACACTAACCAAATTTTTTGAAAACTTTTAAAATAGTAACTGATGCTAGCAATTTCTCAATCGGAGCAGTCCTATCCCAAGACGGACACCCCATTGCCTTCGCATCAAGAACATTAAGTAAACACGAAATCCACTATGCAGCTATTGAAATAGAACTACTAGCGATTGTATGGGCAGTAAACTATTTCAGATCATATATCTATGGAAGAAAATTTGATCTCGAAAGTGATCACCAACCACTTAAGTGGCTTACTAAAAACATTCGTGTAAAATTATAAGTCCTCGTTTACAACGATATCTAATTTTTTTAGGAGAATACAATTTCAAACTCGAATACATCAAAGGAAAGGACAATCGTATAGCAGAATTTCTAAGTAGAATTAAGAACGACGAAATATACCATTGGGAAGATGAGCTATATAGAAGCGAAGCTATCGATGCCCAGAGGGAACTAGACAATCAAGAATAATCCGCCCAACCCCAAGAAGCAAACACCATTAATATTATACCCACCCTCGCCACTATAGTTAGATTCAAAACACAACTCATATTAATTAAAGAAAAGCACACCACACTAACGAACATATTTCAAAACAAGAGAATTTTTATCGACCAAAAACACATTAATAGTAACGTACTCTTTAACATCATTCGCAGGGAAATAACAGAAGGAAAAATTTAAATATATTCAGAACTCGAAACTAAGCAATATAAAAAATATAAAAATTCTTATTGGAAAAATAATCCGGAAACGAACAAATAAAATTTTACACAAAACTGGCAAGAGATATAGAAACCGAGGAAGAATTAAACAAACAAATCGCTTTATACCACAAATTCGAAAGCGGTCATTGCGGCATTGTATCAACATATGAAATACTAAAACAAATAATTTATAACCCAATGCTAAGAATTAGAATAAATCTTATAATTAATAACTGCGATATATGCACAAATATAAAAACAAATTCGTTAACACTGAAACCCCGAAAACAAACAACGAAATAGTGCATATCGACACCTACGTTAACAGCAAACAATCACACATCATCTTCATAGACAAATTCCCTAAACACGCCATATGCCTAACATTACCAGACGGTACTAACCACACTATAATAAGCCATATCCAACAGTACATGGCAATTAAAGGAAAACCCAAAAAATTCAACGGAAAAAAAACGTATTCAATTCCGCAACAGTTCCACTCTAAACTTTGAGGAGTAAAAACGTGTCACTTTATACCTGCCCAAATCGATAGTAATTTGCGACAACAAAACCATAACAGTAAACCGAATATACAAACAATTTCATAAAGAAGAATTAAAATAAAACGATACCAACAACCATACATAAAAACAGTTACAACAGTTAAACGACAGGCCTTCGGCCTAAAAACAACAAAAACAATGTCTGATCCACCAGACAAAAACACACGCAACAACAACAACGATAAGAGTAAATTTCTCAAAAATGATTCAAACTGTCCTAAATACCTGATTATAATTAGAATCAACAGCAACGAAACTTTGTCTAACGTCTCTCCCTTTCTCCTTAAGAAAGTCATCGATAATGTGTACAACGGCGAAGTTGACGAATGTAAGCCACCGCGTAACGGTACAATTCGTATCAAAACAAAATAATTAGCACAAGCTAAAAAACTTATTAAACTCACCTATCTCACCCACGAAATACAACTCGAAGTAACACAAAGGTGTTATTTACTGCAACAACCTGAGGGACATTCCTGAAGACGAAATCGCTAACGAGCTCAAAATCCAAAGTATTACAAAAAAATTCTAAAAAAAGAGAATAACACTTTAAAGAAAAATTGACTTATTATGATAACTTTCGCCTCTCCAAACTTACCATACGACATCAATATTGGCTACCAAAAAGTTCTCGTACGACCATACATTCCTCTACCACTCAGATGCAATAACTGTGGTAGACTTGGATACACAACTAAAGCATGAAAACGCGTTAAGCTCCGCCTAAACTGCGGCCTACCGGACCACGTCGACCCAGAAGCAATGGAACCATGTACCAACTTTCATTGTTGCATTAATTGCAGAGAAAACAACGTCCACAATTACCACCACAATCCTCGTGATCGACAATGCCCTACCTTTATCAAGCATAAAGAGATTCAAACCAGCAGGGTCCTCGAAAAAACTGACATAAAATCTGCGCACAAAATATACAATGATCGCCACCAACTATCCTTATCACCATCCTTTTCTGCAATTGCCCGATCTTCCCAGACAACAACAAACACTAACCACAACAATACTCCAATCCAACGTCAATTACAAAACTAGGCTGACATCGATACGCTGCCTTCTACCAACATCACCAGCGAGCAACCACCCATCACCTCACATCATCCAGAGCCTATCAATGACGATACTTTGAACTAATCATCGCCGGGCGACGCTAAACTTTTAGCCTCTCCAAAGGCCACAAATTCTGTAAGGAAAACCCCACTAAAATCTAAACCCCCTCTAAAACCAATTATAAAAAAGGGGAGATATTAGAAAACTTAATATAATTTAATATACTTCCTCAGACCGAGCTATGCCTCAGTCAACCTATCCCCAGGACGTCTTGTAATAGCTAGATACTGCAGCAAAAGTATCCACTTAACAACACTTCAAGTCGATAGTAATCTGTGGCGCAGCTCGGTCAACTTACTCTCCCACAACGTTGAGTGACCTGAGTGGTTTCTTCATTTATTGTCACACTATATCTCAACGCTACTAATTGATCACTACTGTCTTTTATTTCCATTATTATGGTTCTTAAGATCTTACAATGGAACTGCAATGGTTATTCTAACAAGTATGATCAATTACAAATTCTCTTAAATAAATATAATCCAAAAATCATCACCATCCAGGAAATATATTTTAACTCATTGTCTTATATTACAAATCCTATCAACTATAAAAGTTATACCTACAACTCATCATCTGGTTCATCAAGAGGCGTTGCCATCCTTATTCATTACTCTCTAAAGCACAAAAACTTTAGGTTGATAATAGAGAAATAGAATGTTACTCCAATCGAATCAAAATCTCCTCCCTCAAGATTTTGATTCGATTGGAGTAACAGTCTACTCAATAATTAAGTTCAACGTTATCTGCTCATAGATTACCCCAAGCAAACCATTCTCTATTAACAACCTACGTAATGCATATGATTATCTCACACTTTCTTCGTTAACCTCTGGAGACTTTAACAGCTGGAACTCTTTATGGGGCTCGCCCGCAAACAATTGTAGAGGAAACACAATTTTCAAATTTTTAGCTCAACCGCCGTTCTCCATCTTAAACGACGGATCACCCATTCACTTCAGCATCCATCATACCTTCACTCATATAGATCTCACCTTTGCTACAACTACCCTTGCGTTAGAATTAACATGGAAAATAGAATCTAATAGCTTTTCCAGCGATTACTTCCCAATAACTATAAATCTTATTGAACACTCCACCTCCCTTCCTTCACATCAGCAAAATTCAAAACTGATTTTGCAAACTGGACACTATAAAATGAAGCCACAAATATCTATCACCTTCAACGCCCTGTAAGCAGTAACTTAAACAAAGAATCAGTCAGTATCAAATCATCCGCAAACGCACTAATATTTCTATCCCACAAAGTACATCTAAACCACATCATAAACGTTCCCTTGGTGGAACGCAAACCTCCAAAAACTCAAAGATGTTAAAAATCATCAATGGTACGCCTTTAAGAGCAATATATCCACTGAGAATATTTTAAAATTCAAAAAGGCGAACGCACTCCTAAAGCGCGAAATAAAAATCTCTAAACGCCTCTCACTAGATACATAAACTTCATCAATAAACCCAAACACGTCCACATCAAAAATCTGGAGTACCATTCGTACCTTTTGGTGCTTAAAACCGTACCACTCTATACACGCCATACATAGCGCCAACTTACAAACCCCAATCACTGACCTTATAGCAGAAGAATTCGGCACTAACTGGTCGAACGTTTAAACGACATAAACTTTTCGACAACTTTTCGCATATACAAAACAAACCCACTCCCTACCCCCACTCCCTATACACCATCATCCTTAGCAAAAATAATTGAAACCCCAATTACTCCTCTTGAACTAAAATCCGCACTATCAAAATTAAAGGTAAAACTCCAGGTATGGACAGAATCTCCTACCTCATGCCAAATAATGTTCATCCAGCAGTCACATCACGTCTCCTCGACCAATATAATAACATATTCAATAAATTCCTCCCACAACACTATAAACTGAGCAAAATCATCCCCATAAATAAACCTAACTCGGACAAAACTGAACTCAATAGCTACCGACCCATTTCGCTAAACTCTTGCTGCGCCAAAACTCTAGACAAAATAATTTCTAACCGTCTATGGTGGTTTGTGTCCCAAAACAAATTAGTCAACAGTTGTCAAACCGGCTTCAAGAGGGGCAAATCGGTGTCTGATAATCTAGTGGCGTTAGATTTGCTGATCACGTCAGCCCTCTCCTCCAATAACCACCTCTCTATCATCTCACTCGACTTCACCAAGCGTTTGACAAGGTAGGAATCCACTCCGTCATAGATGAGTTACATTCGTGGAAAATTGGCCCTAAAATCATCAACTATGTCACTAGCTTCATGTCTAATAGAAAAATGGTAGTATATGCAACCAACCACTTCTCTTCAGTTCTTCCTCATTTAAACGGCATTCCGCAAGGCTCTCCCTTTCTGTCAGCCTGTTCCTTATCGCATACCACGAACTAAATAGATTAATCCTTGAACATAGACATTTCGACTTCTACGCCTACGGCGATGATTACCTCATTGTCAAAAAAATAAACAAGTGTATCTCAATAAATATATAACCATTAATAACATATATCCTCTCCTGGTGTGATTATTCGCGTGCAACTCTCTCGGTTTCAAAATGCAAACATTTGCACATTTGTAGGAATCAGTCTTGTCAAGTCAAAATCTCTTCCTCTCTAGCTCCGATTGCAGACGTCAAAATCCTCAAAATCTTAGGAATCACCTTCAATCACATATACAAATGGAACAATCCCATTCTAAACCTTTTAACCTCCCTCAACTCCAGGCTAAATATAATCAAATGCCTCTCAAATTACAAATACAACTGCAACCAACTATCTGTGATAGATGTCATAAAACTTTTGATTATGTCAAAAATAGATTACGGCCTTTACCTCTATGGAAACTCACCACCCCCCTTTTAAACAAGATCAAAATAATTTACCTCTCAGCCATTAGATTTGCCCTAGGAGCTTTTAGATCTTTTTTTTTTATTTTTTTTATTTCCCATATGTCGTGTACATATGTCTTTATTTTTTATTAAGACTATTAGTACATGGTTTAAAAGTTATTTCTGGGTTGTAACTAATTTATGTGAGCAGATCACAAAAGTTTTTTATTTTTGTAAGGATGTAGGGGAAATAATCAAAATAGTAATAAAAATAATATACATTTAAATTAAATTAATACAATTATAGAGCAAAATATAGTAAAGTAAACATAAATGTAATAAAAATATAAAATACAAAAATAAACACATTAAACAAAAGCAAAGAAAAAAAGTGGTATTGAGATATATATATATATAATTTCGAATTTATTCAACCAGATCCACTGGCCTTGTCCTCTGTAACCTGCGTCTGCATTGTAGTTCCTGTATTGGTAGTAGATTGACACCAACATTTGGGTGTTTGGTAAGCTTGGTGTGGTAGATACGACTTATTTTTGTAATCTCCTCTGTTACTGTTGGAATATTAAGATCACGATGCAGATCATTGTTAGTTATATACCACCCAGCCTTGGTGATCATGCGAATTATTTTTGATTGTTGTCTTTGTATTATGTCTGTATTTGATTTTTTGGCCGTTCCCCAGATTTGTGCTCCGTACGTCCAGATTGGTCTTATAATAGCTTTGTAGATCAGTATTTTGTTTTCTAATGTTAATTTTGATTTGAGCAGCCAATATAATTGACTAATCCTCAGCTTGATTTGATCCCGTTTTTTAAGTATATGGTATTTCCAGTTGAGTTTGTTATCAATATATAATCCTAGGTATTTGACTACGTTTTCAATTTTTACGTCAGCTCCGTCAATCTTTATACGAGGTGGTGTGAATTTAGTTTTAAAAAAAAAAAAAAAAAAAAATCCATCACCAAAAATTCCCTCTGCTCTACACCGTTCCCTGCTACTCAACAGAAGTTTTGGCCTTCCAACCAAACCAATACAATTAATCAAAAGCATATCCCCAACCTTTACACTAAACCTCCACTCCTCAGTCAACCATACCTATCTTCACCAACTTCCGAAGTCTTCCACCCCACCTGTCATTTACCAAAAATAATTCCTACGCCTTAAAGAATCCCTACACTCTCATGTATTCGTATACACAGACGGTTCCAAGTCGGACTCGGGTTCCTCCTTCAGTTTAGTAATGAATAGAGCACATGATATATTCCTCCTTCCCCACTACAGCTCGTCTTTCTCAACGGAAATCATAGCCATTCACAACGCAGTGCAGAGGGCCAAAGAAGCACAACCCTTCCTTGCTATTTGTACCGACTCATTTTCG
Organism: Cacoxenus indagator; assembly: GCA_035041755.1. Classification (NCBI taxonomy): domain Eukaryota; kingdom Metazoa; phylum Arthropoda; class Insecta; order Diptera; family Drosophilidae; genus Cacoxenus; species Cacoxenus indagator. The sequence continues at coordinate 231,021 of JAWNKX010000598.1, read as the reverse complement.
CCATTACAAGCTGTAGCCAATACTTCCAATCATTCATATTACCCCTTAACAATCAGGCAGACTCTTGCGAAAAATTCACCAAAAATCAAAATTGTCTGGACCCCTGGCCACTGCAACATCACCGGGAACAAAGAAGCAGATAAAGCTGCTAAAGATGCATTTAAATTCCCTCTCATTTTCCAAGAAAACTAAAATGTACCTGATATCATAAAACACATTAAAACCCACTTTAAAATAGAACTGAACTCACTCATTGCTTCCACTAATAACCACTACAAATTGTACAAAACTCCAAAAAACACAATTTCCGATTACGGTCGACTACTACTTGATCAGCCTACACATCGTCGTTTACTCTCAAAAATCATTCGGCTACGTCTCGGCCACACCAATCTTACCCACTCCCACCTTTACGACCGCTCCAACTCTTCATCCAATATCTGTAAATTCTTCAAATCGAATACACCTATCTCAGTAAAACATTTCTCTCTGATTGTCACTTCTTCCATAGAAATAGAATCAAAACTCTTAGCCACCTTGACCCTCCTTCAATCCTCTTCAATCCTTCCGAAGATAATTTTCCCAAGCTCATTAATTTCCTATAATCATGCAACTTATTAAGCCAATTATGAAATCAAATATAAATATTATTAATAAAAGTAGTTTATAAGTTCTAATGCTACATTGCACATACCCACAAACATATAATATTACTATTAATTATATTGCTAAGTCTTTTAACTATTACTATTATCACTATTATTGTTAATATCTTGATTAGTAATTAAGCTTAAGGCCTCGAAGCTATAGCTTTGTGTAAATTTATCTGTAATTTGACATTGCATTTAAACTGTCCATAAATAAATAAATAAAAAACTTGCATCCAACTACAGACCAAGTTGGCGAAATGATTGATAAACTCGAAACTAAAATAAATGAAGCAATCGAGAAGGCTGTCCCTAAGCACCCGATAAAGTACTTCAGCACCCAACTCCCAAATCATGTTCTTGAGCTGTTCAAGCTCCGTAATATGACGCGACGGCAACGGTTCAGAACACGATTGTCAATCCTCAAATTGCGACTTGCTCATTTTAACTGTTCTGAATTACTTATACACAACAACAACTGCTGGAAAACTAAACTTGCTAAACTAGACAAATATTCTAAGCCTTTTTGAAAAACAACCAAAATAAATAAGAAAAAATCACAGTTCATTCCTTGTTTAAACTACCTTAACGAATCATACACTACTTGTGAACAAAAAGCCGACATATTAAGTAAAGTTTTCGAGGAAAAGCACAAACTTACTCGAGCGCTATCTGATTCAAGTTCAATGTCTTTAGTCAATGACTCCATAAGTATGATCGATTCTACACGTGTGCAGAACATGAGCTTTCCATTAATTTGAACTTTTGAACATCAAAAACATACCAAAGAAAGCAGTTGAATATGTTAGTCGAATATTCAATGCATGCCTCAGCTTAGGTTATTTTCCTTACTGGTGGAAAGTTTCTAAAATCATCCCCATTCAATAACAGGGAAAACCGCTTGACTCACCAAATAGATATCGCCCAATTAGTTTGCTAAGTGGCTTATCCAAAATTTTTTAAAAAATTATAAAAGTTAGTCTCACTTGGATGCAAATCATATCTTGCCCAGTGATCAATACGGATCCAACTTAGCTGCATTCACCCACTTCTTAAACTAAAGAGATTTGTTAAGGATAATCTCCAAAATAAAATGTAAGTTATTATGGTCACTCTTGACATTGAAACTGCATTTGATACAGTATGGCACAATGGACTAATCCATAAGATTATGTCCATCAACACTCCTTTATACCTAACAAAAATAGTCCAAAGTTTCCTTGCTGATTGGTATTTTCGTACTGTTTTAAGCGGGACAAAATCAAATCTCACACCTGTATGCTGCTGTTCCCCAAGGTTCTGTCCTTGGACCCACACTATACAACACATTTATATATGGCATACCATATTTTGAAAACTGTGTCATGTTTATGTTTGCAGATGATACGGCCGTTTAATGTGCATCGAAAACTTTTCTAGATACACATAGAAACTTCCAAAATGTTTTAGATATCGTAGCTGCTTATTACAGAAAATGGAAAATCAAACTAAACTGTAATAAAAGTACCTCCATTTTCTTTACTAGAAAGCGCAATCCTTGCTTTTTACACAACGCTAAACTTGTCATTGACAACGTGGGCATACAATGGGAATCTAGTGTACTATACCTATGTCTCTCTCTTTTTTTTTTTTTTACATTGACCTAGTAGGTACGCAATGACCACACACTGATCTCACATGGACCAGGCCCAAGTGGCATCAAAATTCACCCAGTCACATAGACTGGGCTCAGCTGGTGTTAATTGCTAATTTATTTGGTGAACATGCGGTACCAAAGCTAATGTCTACGTACTAAATATTTGGCTACAGATAAAAACATCATCAGCCTCTAACAAATAAGCATGCAATTTTAAATTAAAGCTAAGATTTAATTTAGAATTCAATACCTACAATGACATAGACGATTAAAACAAAAATTTAGGTTTCAAGTTTAGAAAGTGAGTTATGCATTAAATAAACGACGCCAACAATTTAAAGGTGGAAATTTCAGAGTTTAGAAAATTAGGGCGAAGCAAAGTCTCGAAAAAAACAATAATGTCAACGAAAACAATAATGTCAAAACTGAAAGAAAAACTTCTAAGATAAAATGAAAAAAGTTTACACTTTAGCCCTCTAACATTTTGAAAATGTAGTGTTAGTTTTTTGGAGCACTGGAAGAAGCAGAAGATGAAGGTGGAGCAGTGACTGGTAAGGTAACCTGCAAAGGCCTAGTTTTTTTCCTAGGAATAAACTCATGGACCAACATATGGGCAGGCCAGAATTTAGCGTCACATATGACATATGAAGGAATATAGGAAGACGAACAAATAATGGGGGGAAAGTTGAGAGCAACAGTTAAAGTAATAGTAAAGGGGATAATGGTTGAAGGAGCTATTGGAATTGGAGGGGGATGGTACGATTGGGCGGATATGGAAGAAATTTTAGAAGAGTAAGTCGGTAAAGGTTGGGTAGAAGTAGAACAAGTGGGTGGGGAATGACAAGAAAGAGGTTTAGGAAACCAAAAAGGAATAAGTGGCGCTGTGGTAGGCGCAAGATTGTGAGGGGGTAATGGCGGCAGTTGTACTGCATTAGCCGTTGGAGTCGAGTCAAAGAGTACTCCATAAACATTTTTTCCCCAGCATCAAACTCTGAGGCGAACTCAGTGAATAGTTTTTTAAGTTTGTGGTATTTATTTTGCATACGGTGGCACATAATTGAGAAGTCCCCTTGGCGTTTGAAGCAGGTGGCAAGACCACCTGATGCCACCAGACGCAGGTTTAGCCGTACTGTAAAGTCGGTCATGGTAACGACCAGTCAACCCAGCGCACTTAAGGTGGGCGATGTTATCGCACATCCAACAAGAGACCCATCTAAGCTTATCATTATTAAAGTTGTCTTTGTTGGTGGAAGCCCGTATACAGCAACTCATTTTGCGCGAAACCGTAGGTAACAAATTATAAATTAAATTAAAGCAAAATAAAACCAATAAGATTTTTTTTTTGATAAATTTATAAAAGCTTAAAAATTAATGAACATATCAAATAAATAATAAATAAGCAAAAATAAAATAAATAAATACAATAATAATAATAATGATTTATTTTTTTTTTTTTCATAATTAAATTATAACATTTAACGTAGTAAACTGCATAACACATTTGTCGGATTTAAGAAATAATGACGTGAGAAAAAATAAAAAAAAAAACAAAAAAAAAACAAGATTAGACTTATACTAAATTAAAAACGATGTAAATTTCGCCGAAAAGGCAATGATATAGTTGGCTGTATCCTTCTTAGGGGGAGATCATGCGGGTGTAGCCTCTTCAGTCTACGCCATTTTGAGATACGGGTGAGGGAGGAAGCTAGCGGATTTGGACGCGACAAAAGTCTGTTGTGATAGCGGCAGCTGTGAGAATTAATCACCTCCATAACAGTTGGCACGGCAAGATCCCTATGCAGCGTGGAGTTGCGGACGTACCAAGGGGCGCCCGTCAATCTTCTGAGAGCCTTGCTCTGACACGCCTGCACTCTTCTGATGTTGTAGGCAGCAGTAGTGCCCCAAATTTGTAGGCCGTAGCGCCAAGCAGGTGCCACTACTTGCAGATAGATGAGCCTTTTATTAATTAAAGATAACTTATTCGATGGACGGAGGAGCCACTCCAGTTTCTTGAGCTTTTGGTATCAGCGCGCTGTAACTACCTTAATGTGTGCACGCCAGGTAAGACGCTTATCCAGGATCAAACCGAGATACCGGATTTGCTCCATTTCCGGAATGATGCTTGTGTTGTAAGTAACAACCGGACAGATGCCTTGCCTTAATGTGAAGGTGCAGTGAGCTGATTTCTCAGAGTTTATGGCTATATTCCAGCGCCTGGCCCATGAGTGGAATATATCCAGGTAGCTGCACAATTTCTCCGCAGCTTCGTTCAGAGAGGCAGAGTTGAATAATAATGAACTTGAAAGTGAAAATTTTTAAAATTGATTTTCAAAATTTTTTGTTGGGGTATCAACACACTCTGCACACACTCGAGCACAACGACTTAAGCTCGAATGTTTACACTCTCAGCTAGACAGAGATGAAATAGGAAAGAGAAAAGTGAGGTGAATTATTAGTTTTTATAAAAGACTTTCCAAAAGAGCAAAGAGGAAATACCGTTATTCAAAAATAAAAACTGCTTATCGAGAGCAAGAAGGAAACAGAGAAAGACTAAAATAGCAAAAACAATTTAAAGAACAAAGCAGGAAAAATAAAGATATTTAACTCAATATTCAGGAAAGCCAATTTTAAATGTTGTACTGGCCAAAAGAATTACACAATGTTAAGCACAAAATGTATACGGGTGAAATGAGTTATACACCACAAATAAAGTCACTTAAAACAAAACACCGGAAAGAATATAAATAAAAGCAAAGATCAAAAATGAACAATAGACAAATCAATTGCCAATTGCTAGTCAAACTGTGGAGCACAAACACAACTTGGGTAACTCTTCCTTGACAAAAAATTGAACTTTATTTTTTATGTAAGTAAAACAATTATTAAAGTCAACAAAACAATTAGACTTCTATACCCGTTCATAAACCGCAAGTCAAAACTATCATTACACAATAAGTTTACTAATTATAAATCCATATTTGTGTCAATTATGCTCGATCGATAGTCTGGGTTGATTGTGCCCAAATCTATCTGATAGCCAGTTTAAATTCCAATTATTATCAATACAATAACTCTGTAAACCAACATTAAAGCGTGTATATCACACTTAATTGTTCTTATGTGCATTTGACTTATGTAAATAAAAAAAAAAAAACTTCAAATTTTGTTTGCCAAGGCCAGTACTCGTAAAACTAACTAGTGTTAGTTTGACTGAGCCCCAGTCCCCTAGTTATAAGTTTTACTTCCTAACCCCTATAATTTCAACGGTTTTTCTTTTCCCATTTTCATTGTTGTTTTGTAGGTTCTATGTTTAAATAACAGTTTGATGATGAAAGTTAATTTAATTCGAAATTGTGACGCTTCTGATTGCTTTGGCGCTTGCCTTTCAAGTGCTTTTTATTTAGGCAAGCCAGCAGTTCTATCCCATCTCTCCCGTTCCATCACATATCTGGACGATGGTGAGAAAAACGTGTGGTCTGCCTGTTTGACCTGTGCGTTCTTACCCAACATACTTCCCCGTTGAAAGCAACAACTTTCCAGCAGCATCGTTTGAGGGTAAAGGCGCAATCTTGTGTATTGGCCGTCGAAACGACCCGGTCGATGTTTGTAGGTCGACTACTCTGACCTCTGTTGCTGGGATGGCTCTTGTGAGTTTTGACTACATTCATTTCTGTGGTGGCAAGTTGTCTTCATGAACTAACACTAATTGTCCTACCTTTACGTTAGGTTGCGATTTAAACCATTTCGTTCGCTTTTGCAGCTCGTGAATGTAATCGCGTGACCATACCTTCCAAAACTGGTGCTTCAGGTACGTCACTTGCTGCCATCTAGTTAGTGAGGAACTACGGCGGCCCTCTACAACTTCATCGGGTACCGCCTTTAGTGCATCGCCAATGAACAGATGTGCTGGCGTCAATGCTAGGAGAAGCCACCTACTCTAATGACTTTATTCACTTTTTTGCCAACCTTTTCCATTTTTTGAATGGAGTAAGTTTTTGAAAACTGGTTTGAATTCACTTGCCTGAGCGAATGCAGTGCACCTCATTAATTAAATATGTATATTGGATGGCTGCAACGATTCGAATAAAGGTGTCTTCCAATTCCTTTGCCGGTAGGTGAAGAATTCGCTCTGCTGTGAGCGATCTCTGAATTGGTTCTCTGTTAAACATGCGATATATATAAGAAATGATGCGCAGAACACGCTAATACGATGAATTAGCACCGATAACATTTTCCATGACCATCTTAGTGAAGGTTGCTGTGCACGCCAAAGTAGTGGGCCGACGGGCCTCTTCGTTTGTGACTGACGATGTTTGAATGATGTCAGTTACGGGCCAAGATTTCGAGTCTTCAAGCAGGAACATTGGACACTGAAATCAAATTGAAGATGGAAGCTCCATTGCACTGCATCCGCGAGATACTATGTCTGCATAATTTTGCTTCGACGGTATATGTCTCCATTCCTTCTGGGATGTATTCTCTTGCAGCTCACTCACTCTGTTAGCCACAGAACTGTTTAGTGTTGAAGCATGCATCTTGAGCAAATGACGAACTATTTTTAAGTCCGTCCAGAAGTAGATCCGTCTTGAATATGGCTCAACCTTATCCTTGATGGATTGCCATACACGACGAAGTAATAATGCAGCACAGATTTCCAACTGAGGTAGCGATTGTGCTCGAATTGGAGCTACCTTTGATTTCGCAAACCAATAAATTGATATCTACCCCTTTGTTTGAATGTGTTCGTACGTATAAACAACAACCATACGCCCGCTGTGAAGCGTCCGCGAAGCCATGCACCTGTTGTGAATGTGATCGAAGTCATTTTGTAATTGAAGCCACAATTTATCTAAGTTGACTGGAAGCGGGTCATCCCACCCAAGCTGCTGTAACCATATTTCCTGTATGAGTATTTAGCTCCGAACAATGATTGGGCTTAGAAGACCCATCAGGTCGTAAATACAAGCGACTGCAGACAGCACGGATCGTTTCACAGCGGAAACAAAACATGTCCGATTTCGGTTTCCACGATATGCCCAAAGCCTTTGTGATGTCATCGCTGTAGTTAATCGGAACTTCGCCATTTGCTTCTGAAATGATGTCTGTATTAGAATTCCATTTTGTAAGATTTACTCCGTGGAGTCCAAGAATATAAGAAATTTCTTTTGCTTCATCTTCAACCCTTCTAATGTTTCAGCACCAGTAAGCAAATCGCCAACTTATAAATCTTTTAACACGTTTGCTCCAACTGGATACCTTTTGCTATGCAGCTCTGCAATGTAATGCAAGCATCGAATTGCCAGAAAAGGCGACGATGCCATTCGGTACGTAACAATGTTAAGCTCATAAAATTGAATTGGTTGACTTTGATTGAATCCCCAAAAAACCATATGGAATCTTCGATCAACCTTGTCTATCAAAAATTGTCTGTAAATTTTCGAAATGTCTGCTATCAATTCAAACTTGTGCAAACGAAACGCCGTGATCGTTAGAAGCAACGGATCTTGAAGTGTTGCACCAACTAAAAGAATATCGTTTAATGTGGTTTAACGATTCGATGTTGTCTTTGCCGACGCCTCAATACCACCCGCAGTTTGGTAGTTTCACTCTGGGGACGCAACACGCAGTGATGCGGAATACCGTAGTATGGTTTACTGAAGTCGACTGTGTTTACTGAGGACATGGGCCCTAGTTACTTATATTCATGCATGAATTCATCATACATTGTATACAGCCTTGGTTCCTTAACCAAAAGCCGTTCTATGGCCAAATAGCGTCGTTTAGCAATCAGTTGGCTCTACGAAAGGAAGTCTCACACATAAACGCCCATCGGGTTGACTGTTGATATGAGAGGCAAACAACTCCTCACATAACTGTTCATTAGGATTCAGAGGGACAACTTTCGGAAATGCTTCTTCGATTTCCCAAAATTTCTTCAAAAGATCGCCCACCATGTACGGTCGTGATTCTAGAGATAGATTGCATGTTAATGGTCGTGGATGACTGTTCTTCTGGTAATTTCCACCAACGATCCATCCAAGTTGTCTATTGAGAATTCACGGTGAACGGGTGTCAAGCGATATTTTACCCTCACCCAATAAATCAAAGAATACCTAGCAACAAATCTATTTTATGAGGTTTGAAGAACTCGGGATCAGCAAAAAGAATTGAATTTGGAATATTCCAATCAGTTGCATTAATCGGCTCAGTTGGCTGTTGCGAAGTGATTGATCTCGTAACTAAAAAATGCGTGGTGCGTTGAAATTGGCCCATTCTTGATTTGCTTGTCGCTACCACAACGTGTTTCAGTGATGCACGAATTCTCCTATGCCAGCTACTTCATTATCTGCGCGAAGCAATTTTAACTGGAGACGTTTGGCTGTCCCTTCGTTGATGAAGTTAAATTTTTATTTTTTTTTATTTTTTTTTACATTGACTTAGTAGGTACGTAATGACCACACACTGATCTCACATGGGGCAGGCCCAAGTGGCATCAAAATTCATCCAGTCACATAGAATGGGCTCAGCTGGTGTTAATTACTAATTTCTTTGGTGAACATGCGATATCAAAGCTAATGTGTGCGTACTAAATATTTGGCTACAGATATAAACATCATCAGCCTCTAACAATTAAGCATGCAATATTAAACGCGATTATATCAACTACTTGCAACAACGCATCAAGTAGTCAATTAAACAACCAAACTTGAGGGCAGGTCAACTTGTTATCGTGCACAAAGACAACGCGCCGCCCCAGATTTGGCTGGTACCCTGGACAACGTCAGCTATTCCAGTCAAAGAGGGCAGTATTTCTCTTACTTAACTGACACCTATATAATTCTGCCACTAATTTTGTGGTGATGAAACTTTTTCTCATAAAATATTTGTCTCATATTTGTGTCTCAGTTCGTAAGGGCAAATTGTCTTGTAAATCCATATTTTCAGAAACCGAAGACAAATTTTCTTGTAGGTTCACCTGCGTAACTTATTATAAACTGCGAGCAACTTGACTTGCCTCCGCAGCATACGAAAGTTGACTAACTAAATCAAACTGCTTGATCCGTCGTATACAGAACAAACGCCGTTCGCGCGTTTCTTGCAATTTTATTTTCCCCCCCGATTTGTGTATGTGATTTATCACACACACCGATTTATTACCGTCCTCTTTTTGTTGGTTGCCGCCGTTGTGCAACAAATGGTGTTTATCTAGGGTACAGAGATGGTTACTTGCATCTTAGTATACAAGCATTGTCATGTTTCGATGCAAGTCGGCATGGGTTGCCGTCGTTTTTAGTACATGGAAAATTACTGGTAGTTGTTTTAACACCATTCATATAAAATTAGAGGGTATGCGTTGCAAAAATAGAACTTTTACTTTTTGGGACACCCTACTATTTACACTCAAACACTGTCTCCGACCGATTTATTTTTTATTTTATATAACTCATCTTTTAATTTTACTGTTATTGTTTCACGTCATTATTTTTTAAATCCGACAAATGTTTTATGCAGTTTACTGCGTTTAATGTTATAATTTAATTTTAAAAAAAAAAAAAAAAAAAAAGTTATTGTAGAACAACTTCAATTACATTTAAGGTATATAAAGAAATACGAATAAATTAGTAAAGAGTGCGCTTACTAGTTTGTTTTAAATTAATTGAGATTGCATCCAAAGTTTTTTCAGTGACACACAAAGGCGGATATAAATCAATTTGACTAATCAGACGTATCTCCGACTGAATAAATAATTTTGCTGTTCGTTTCATTTTTGCGTGTAGTTCTACATACTTTTGTTTTTCCGTTAAAGCAAATGCTTCTGCATTCTTCTCAAAATCATGGAACCACTGTTTGACCTCTATTGTTTCTCCATTGAAATCAGGAATGTTTAGATTCACTTCTTGCTCTGATCTCATCGTTTTGTATTTTCAAATATGTACAGCACTATGGCGACCTCTATAGGGTATAAACATCATCAGTAACTCATCACGAACTCACCAGTTGCTCGCTTTTCTCAGTAGGACGGTTAATTCATGCTCAGCGTGTATTTGTTTACAGTGTCTTTTTCACGTTCGTCCTTTGGTTCATTGGTAAAATTGACGGAAAAAACCGACCAGCGAATTTGCATAAAATTTTGTTTTGATCTTTGAAAATGTTGTGCGAAAACTATGGAAATGTTGCAAAAGGTCGCAATGGCCGCCCATGGCCGCACATCTGTTGACAGTGATTCTCGTTCTGGTCGACCTCCGGCGGCAAAAACATCGGATAATGTTGAGCATGTGCGAGTGCCAATTGAACTAGATGGTAATTTGTCTGTGAGGGAACTAGAAAATTACCTTGGAATATCAAAAAGTACTATTTGCCAATTTTCAAGCGTGAATTTGGTCATGAATTGTATGTGTGCTAAATTCATCCCAAAACTGCTCTCAGAACAGCAAAAAACTCTTCGATTAGAAATCGCTCAGGACAATCTGGAAATGTTCAATAGCGATAAAAATTTGTTCAAAAATATTATGGTGATGAATAATGTGTTCATGGTTATGATCGTGAAAAAAACCAACAGTATTCGCAGTGGAAGCTTCCATCCGATCCTCGGCCGAAAAAAGCCCGTCAACGCCGAAGCAACGTCAAATCAATGTTGATTGTTTTTTTCGATTATGAAGGCGTCGTGCATCACGAATATGCTCCTTCAGGTCAAACGATTAACAAAGAGTACTACTTTGAAAATTTCAAAAGGTTGCGTGATGAAATCAGAAGAAACCGACCGCTCTTTTGGCAAACCGGTAACTGGCTTCACCACGATAATGCTCTAGCGCATGATTCTTGCTTCCCTGGTAGTAAAAGTAGAATTGGCTTTATTCAACTTAAATTTTTCGACATACCTATCACAAAAAATCGTACTTCATTATTTATTGCGTACTACATGAATTTTAAATCATTATGCATTGACTGCATAGAGTTCCTATTTCCAGCGCCAACGTACTAAACCTACCCCTTGCCATTGTGCAGGCTCCTAATATGTTTCTTACGTCTTTTTTCAGCCTATCAACTATTTATCACCTATCCATTTATACCGAAAAATAGCACAAAAAAACCTGACATTACTTTACCATGGAAAGATATCGAAGTCATGTTCCTTTTTCGCTATCATTTCCACAGCAATATCAATACATCAAAATACAAATGAGTGACGACAATTAAAACAACAAAAACAAAGGTGATATACAGAAATTCCTTTTCACGTTAATTCGCGCCAAGAATTCGCATTCAGTAATTAGCAGAATTAGGTTGCTACACAGCGACCTGCGCTGCTACTTCGATGCTAATAACAGAAAACTAATATTACTAGCATAGCTTCTCCTTTTTGGAAAAAAGCTCAAAAAGCTTTTGAGAGAATTGTAACCTCTATATATTTCATACTCTTTGGCAAGGTCAGTCACCCCATACGAGTTAGTAGTGGTCGCAGCAGAAGGAGAAGGTAAACAGCAAACAGACTGCCAATGAGCAAAAGTAATATACAAAAATGCTGATTTCTCGCTCACCACAATCTACCGAACCCACAGCAAAGAGAAAAGCCGGTGAACTATCCTCCAAATTGTCGCTGAAGCACATTTTTGTTGCGATCAACAACAGCGAAGGAAGATTCGAGCGAAACCTTTAAAATCTTGCTTCTAGAGAGGCAAAATGTGGACAAGGAGTAGACGACAAGATAGCGGCCAAAGTTGCGTAACTTGGATGGATGTAATTTTTTTAGTTCCCTTTGAAATGTACCTGTCAACACAATTTGGACCCTTAGTACTATGTTTTCACAATGTATTGAGGGGTAACAGTAAAACTTATATGGTTACTCCATATAAGAACAGATAAAATATAGGTGTCTTTAGCATAATGTTTGTTGTGATAATTATTGAGTAGTTCTAATGATAAATATATACATATAAACGCCTGCTTATACTATTGCTACAATGATTTATGTTCTATTTTAGATTAGGTCTACGTCTTTACTGGAACTCGCGCAGAGGCAGTGTATTCACCTCATTGTTAGTATGTTGGCTTATTTCTGTTTGGTATATCCGACTTAAACTAGTTATTTCTTCAGCCAATGTGGAAATCTGAAAGTCTCTGTGTATGTCGAAATTTGTGATATACCCCTCAGCGTTTGTACGTAGAATTTTCGATTGTTGTCTTTGCATTAATTGTAGATTTGATCTTTTCGCAGGCCCCATATTTGCGCTCCATACGTCCAGATAGGTTTGATGATTGTTTTATATATGAATAGTTTGTTGTTCAGTGCCACTTTAGATTTTTTGTTTAACAACAAGTCCAACTCATTTATTTTAAGTTTCATTCGATTTCGTATTTTAAAAATATGGTGTTTCCATGTCAGTTTGCTGTCAAGGTAAATTCCGAGGTACTTAGCTACGTTTCCGATTGTTATATCTCTTCCGTCCATTATTAGGTGAGCTGGTCTAATTTTGTTTTGGTAGTGAAAATTACTTGGACTGTTTTGCTGTTGTTAATTTTTATTCTCCATTTCCGAAACCACACTGGGGTTTTATTTAGATTTTTTTGTAGAGTGGATGTTGCTGCATTTATGCTTTTACGGGCGGATAGAAGAATGGTTTCATATGCAAACGTACCTGTCATTGTAGAGTCCTGTGTTGGTTGAGGTAGGTCTGCGGTGAAAATAGTGTAAAGGAGTAGCCCAAGAATGGAAACTCCTGTGCATACCGGGCGTAGTGTAGAGTATTCATTTTTATACTTAACATACAAGTATCTGCCTTCTGTATAGCTTGACAGAATTTGAGTCACATTGGTTGGGAAAATCGAGAGGATCTTATGTATTAGGCCTTTGTGCCAAACTTTATCAAAGGCTTTCGCGACATCTAGGAATAGTACAATACAGAATTTGTTGTCATCTACATCGTTAGGTATTTTATGGGTTACGCGGTGAATCTGTTGAATCGTAAAAAAGCCAGGGGCTTTTTTATGTTTAATGTCGTATTTTATAGTTGCAATTATTTCTTTCGTAGAGATCTTCATTAGTGCTACAGCCTCCTTTCAGAGAAGGTAATAAGTCATCTTGTTTGTCTTGTTTCTAATTTTTTTAGTCGCTTTTCAAAGAGAATAGTCCGAGTACCTTTTCGGGTTTATGTTTTGGAGATACTTTTCTAGTTGTTCTCGTTTTTGTTCGATTAAATATTTTTTCAGTTCCTTGTTCGCTTTGTTGTAGTTTTATTAGCAGATGGGGTTCTGATTGTTTGCCAAATTTTCTTAAGTTTTCTCTTTTTGTTGGTAAGCCGTCGGAGAGAAGGTGGAGTGAAAGCATCGCGTTGTGTGGTCTTATGTCTAGATGTCGACTGTAGTGCACCTTTCTCGATCACATCATTAAAGAGAATCACTGCTGATTCTATATCGCTATTAGTTGTAATTGAAATGTTTAGAGGCAGCGATCGCTTAATATAATCTCTGTAAGTTTCCCAGTCAATGGGATGATTGTATATCTTGTTGATTATACGTTCAGTTAATACGTTGTTTTGGTAGTCAAGTTGAATCGGAATATAGTCTGAAGGTAAATCTAGTCGTGATTTTCTTGCGAGCTTTCGTATATCAATATTTTTAATTATATAGAAGTCGATGAGGTCAGGTATTTTTTTTGTCAGTAGGCCAAAAGTTGGTTCGCCGGTGCTTAGTGTGTCGCCTTTACTGTGTATATAGCCCTCAGTAGGTCAGTACCTTTTTTGTTTGACATTCTAGAGCCCCAAAACCGTGTTTTTTGCGTTAAAGTCTCCACCGACAATAAAGCGTGGTCCAAGAAAGTCATTATATTGTGTCTTATGTTTAGATAAACTCTAGGCAGCTGCTATAGTTAGAGATCCCAAAGAATCCGGGATTTGTATATTAATTGATTGTATGTGCTCTAAATTATAATTTTCGAGTTCTATATGTTTGAGTGTGTTTTTAATAATGACCGCTGTGCCTCCGTGGCCAGTTCCATAAGGGTGATTTGTAGTATAAGTAACGTAGCCATTTATCTGAAAGCTATGTTTACGTGTTAGGTGCGTTTCAGATATTAGGGCGTTGTCAATTAGGTTGTTGTCTAAGAATGTCTTGAATTCGAGTTTATGGTTCTTGATTCCATTGGCATTCCATGAAATTATTCGTAGTTTATCGTCCATTTTTGTTGTCGGGTTTTGTCAATAGTACTGTCATGATATTCATCATGTTATTCATTTGCTGCGCTAGTTGTGTTATTAGGTGTTTTATTTCTGCCAGTTCGTTTGAAAAATTAATCTTATTTTTTGCGTTTTTATTGGTCTCGTTTTTGCTGGGTTTCTTTCTCTCTTAGTGAGGGAAATCTTTTAATTTTTAAGTGTTTGTATACTTCACATCCCTTGTAGTCGGCTGTCTCTGAGCTGCCACAAATAGCTCATTTAATTGCATCTGCACTTATAGTGCTTTTGTAGTGTGGTGTCTCAAAGATGATTTTTGTGTAGAGAAGGGTGGTGATGTTGTATAATTCTCTATTATTCGCGTTGGCTTTTAATTCGATGAAAAATAGCTTCAGGGGTTCCTTTGACAGCTTTTGTAGTACGTTGTGGACATTAGTAACATCGTGGGCTACTTCCGATAGTTCATTCGCGGCTCAGCTGGTCCTAATTGCTAATTTGTTTGGTGAATATGCTATACCAAAGCTAATGTCTACAAACTACCTATTTGGCTACAGATAACAAGCATATAAGATGAACTAAAGTTAAGATTCAACTTAGAGTTCATTACACATCATAACAAAGATTTAATAATAAAGACAACGTTACATATTTGAGAACTTTGAATTCATTGAAAAGAACATTACTTTCTAAGTGTTTAGGTAAGATAATAGGATAGATTTTAAATTATCAGAAGATTTAGAGATGGATATTAGGTTATAGTGCAAATTGTATGATTGACATAACACACGAAATGGATCATGCAGTAGATAAATAGTTCTACAGAAACCAATAGAAATTGGAATATGACTTCTAGTAATCCGAGAAGAAACGGTAAAATTTATGCTACCAAGCAAAAAATGAGAATAGACACTAATAAATAACAATTAAATTATGTAGAAACATCACACCCAGAGTAGTTCTACGACTGGCCAACGAAGCTGGTTGGATAAGCTTTAGGCGGCATCGATAGGATGGAAGGTGGACATTTGGATCCCAGTGCATGTTACGCAGTACAAACAGTATCAAAAACGTTGATACGATAATTATTTACAATCACATTTTTACGATAGAACGACATAAACTTACAGGGGCACAAGGTGCCTGCCCTGAGGGACACCGAAGGTTACAAAAATAGTCTCGGATGTGACTGTGTTAAACAAAACATTTAAAGTTCTTGACGTTAGGTAGGAAGTAATCTAACTGACCAAGTTGGGTGAAATGCCAAAGGCATCCAGTTTATGAAGAAGTAAGGAATGACAAACACTGTCGAAGGCATTTCTGAAATCAGTGTAAATGACGTCCATTTGTTGACAAAAACTAATATTAACTAGAGAAGTAAATTCTAGAAAATTGGTCGTAGTTGACCGCTTTTTAGTTTTTAGTTCGTTGCTAGTTCGACATTTTCGCAGCAATACAAATAGGACCAGTAAGTAATAATAAGCAGACGGTTGAGTTTAACGTAGTCAGTATTTTTGAATCAGAATACACGTTTTGAAGAAGCTGCGAATTAGAGACATTATTAATTTGACGGCCTCACATATTTAGAATGATATTCAATTCCACGGTGGGGTGATATGCATCCTTAGGAGTATAAAAAGGATGACTTCTGAACAACGAGACATCATCAATACTGTCGTTAAAGACCAGATCTAGAATTCGGTTTTTGCTATTTGTTACGTAGTTGACTTGCTGAAAGGAAAGATCCAGCAATGAGTCAACAAATTCGCAACTCGTTGATGATATAACTGAGTTGCAATTATCGGAAGCGGACCAAGAAATATAAGGAAGGTTGAAGTCTCCCATAATTAGGACTTTATCGGAATCTTTGACCATTGAAATTACTTCTTTAATAGCAGTTTAATGGGCATAATTAATCGGATGTAGGTGCAATATAGGAGCAAGTTAAAAATAGGTGTGAATTAGTAAGCGATACTTTTACACAGATGAACTCAATGTCGAACCTATTGCTAATACACACTGTGTCTTAGGAATACGATGCCTTGACAGAGATCAACACTCCGCCACCCATGAGTCCAATACGATCTTTTCTATAAGTTGTGAAACTACTGTTAAAGAACTCAGAATTTAAAACGTCCGGACGCAGCCAAGTTTCTACGAATAAAATTGACATAGACATCCTAACAAACTGTATTGTTGAAGCAGCAAAATGTATGCAGCCTGGGCGCATATCTGCTTTCAAACAGCCGTATTATGACACAGAGTGTGAATGCGCAAGGCGAAAATCGCCTATTCGTCGGGTAAGACGCTACAGTGGAAACGAAGGAAAAATATAAATGTGTGAACTCAAATTATAAACGCTTCTGCGAAAGCAAGAGAAAGCATTACTATTACAGGCTCGAAGTTTACATTCGCAACATTAATGATAGCAAAACCCTCTCGGCAATTAAATGGCACAGCGTGCAGGACAGCTATACAAGTCCCTCCTGAAAAACTAGCTAATTACTTTCAAGAACTGCTTTATATAGCGAACCCAGAAGTGGAGCATAGTTTCGCCATGACGATAGTCGAAGAGTTAGACTGCAACTTCACAAGCACTGAAATTCAAATTTCCATTAAACGAAGCAAGCGTAACAAAGCACCAGGTGTAGACCGGTTACCAGCAGAATTTTTTATAAACGCATCTCCACTACTGCTGGAAAATTTATGAAAGTTTTCAACAATATATTCAACAGAGGAATCGTGCCGAATAGTTTTCAAAAAAATATTATATATCCCATATATAAAATAGGCACATAATTTCTGAACTCCACAATGAAAGTATTTACAGCGACATTGTTAAGGCGCATTACAGACTTTGTAAATGCAAATCGGCTACTAAGCGAAAACCAATCAGGCTTTAGAAGTGACTATTCAACAGTAAACAGCATTTTTGTACTCACGTCAATAGCGAAAGACTATCTGATCCGGGAAAGGTAAATGTTTTTTTTTACATGTTTTTTATAGATTTTAAAGCAGCGTTCGACACAATAGACAGAAGGTGCCTCATGTTTAAGCTCAGTAATATAGGGCTATCCACTAAAATGTTGAATACGTTGCGCAGTCTATTTGAACAATGCTACAGCGGTATGGGATGGAAGCAGACTGACTACCAGGAGGAGTAAAACTGGGGAATAATAGCTTCAAAATCCTGGTGTACGCCGATGACATGGTGATTCTTAGTGAGATCCGGATATGGTGCAGAAAATGATCAATTGCACACACCGGTATTGCTAAACGTGGAGCTTAAAAATAAACACTGAAAAATCAAAGGTTATGGTTGTGCGAGCTGACAGAGGCCGATATGCAGCGAACGAGAGGTGGAGTTTAGAAGGTAAATATCAAGAAGTAGTAAAGAGCTACAAATATTTCAGGCGGCCGTGCGTGCCATTTTGTACTGCTGCCCACCATATGAGGATGTAGAGAAATGTCGAAATTTTTTTAAAAAAGAATGTTCCATCTACCCAACAACACATCAAACTATGCTATCCATTTAGAGACGGGACTACAGACTATAGTCCTATAGTTCGTGTACACGTTGAAGTTAAATTTGGAATACATCACCAAAGTTGTGGAGCTTTTTTCAGAGCTATTTTATTTTATATATTAAAGTTTTAAGCGAATTTGAACAATTTTGTGAATTTATTTGATATAATTTAGTTTACAATGTTTAAAGAACTTGGAAGAAGCCGTATTGCTCTTCACCACCGAACTTAAGCGAACGAACCAAAGGTATGATAGCGAAATTATCAAAGGTATAATAGCTAAATGATCTAAGGTATAATAGCGAATGATCAAAAGTATAATAGCGAAATGATCAAAGGTATAATAGCGAATGATAGTAACAGAATAATTAAGATGTGCAAATAGCGATGGGATAAAGAGATTAAATCTATGGGAGCAGCGAATAAGGTTAACGGAAGAAACAAAAAATATATGCACGCTTGCTCTCGTCGTGCTTACAATTAAAATTTATGATGGACAGAGTTCGGGCTCCTGTACTTAACATTAAAATGAAAGTTATGCTAATGGGTTCAGGGATCCTGAACCGAATAGTTATTAAAAAGGATTCATAAAATTCGTATAATATTTACTTAAGACCTAAACGTTTTTATAATAATAATAAAGATACTACTACTACTAAAAAAAACAATGTCACCTGTATTGTCAATAGAAACAATGTCTGATGTATATGCGGACTTGACAGAGATCAATACTCACCATCAGTATGGCCAATACGACCTTCCCCCTTTTTTTTTTAATAAGAGTATAACATTTATCGCAGCAAACTGCATAACACATTTGTCGGATTAAAAAAAAAAATAATGACGTGAAAAAAAAAATTTGACTTTGACTAAAATAAAAGTGATGCTAATTGCGCAGAAAAGGCAATGACATAGAAGGCTGATTCCTTCTTAGAGGGAATCTTCCCTAAAAGTGAAAAAATTACTGTTCAATAATTTAGAATTTAGAATGTCCGGTTAAAGTCTAGTTTCAACAAACAAAATTATGTCTGAACGAAAGGAAAAACTATTTCAAAATAATCTATTAGTCATAGAGTTTAGACCTCTGATATTCTGGAAGTGTATGATTAAGTTATGTTTAGAAGATATAGGAGTTGGAGTGATTCTCTGAGGAGAGTAAGGACTCAGTTTTTTGGAGCAGTATCAGCGGTGCCGATGTTTGAGATTGAGGAAATTCGAACATTCTTGCGTCGAGGTTTAAATTCATGAATAACAACATTCTCTGGCCAACATTTTGGATCACAAATTATAAGGAAATTATAGACCGGAACGATACTTTTGAAGGACCCAATGTAACGATGGTTAGAAGAAGAAAATTTCTGAATAAACGCCTTAACATTAATTTTTGCTCCAATATAAGAAATTATATCTTCAGTGGTTGTATTGAATACCAACCTCGAAACGAAGATGTGTCGCCGGGGAGCAACCACCGTACGAACGGGAGGGGACTTAGGAGCCATAGGAAAATTATTAAATGTAAAATAAAAATAGTTGCAAATTTAATTTGTGCAGCCAAATACACTGAAAATTCAACTTCGAAATGCAGAAATCGCAAATTGGTGTAAGCGAAGTCGATCTACGATACAACATGAAATTTTTCGTTACAAGTATGAAGGTCGCGTTGAAAATAAGAGAAGATGTGGGTGTCCAGCCAGACTTACAGACAATGATAAACGCAAAATTAAACGAATAGTAGACAAAAAACCATTTCAAAGCGCCGTTAAAATTAGTGAAAAGGTCGCAAATTCTTTAAACAATGATTTGCATCCTGAAACCATACGCAGAGCAATCAAACAATTTGGCTACAAGTCCCGCACACCCCGCAAAAAGCCAATGATTTGTAATGTAAACAGAAAGAAACGCCTGCAGTTTGCTCGACAGTACCGAAACCACCCAGTGGAATTCTAGCGGAAGGATATCTTTTGCGATGAGTCGAAGTACAATATTTGGTGGTCAGATGGGCGTTATAAAGTTTGGCGAAAGAGTAGGGAGGCGTCTAACCCAAAAAATATAGTTAAAACAGTTAAGTATGGCGGGGCGGTTTGATGGTATGGAGCTGTATGGCTGCTATGGGTGTTGGAAAGATTTAAATTATTGATGGTATTATGGACCACAAATTGTACATTGAGATACTAAAGCAAACTTTAGTCCAGAGTGCAGATAAGTTCGATATTCGGTATAATTATTATTTTTATCACGATAATGACCCGAAGCACACAGCAACGAATATGCGCTTATGGGTCATTTATAATGTTCCCGACGCACTTTCATCCCCCCCCCCCCCCCCTCACCAAGATATCAGTCTTATTGATGGAACAAATTGGAAGAAATTCTAAGGGGACGCGAAATTCGAATCAAAACGGAACTGATGATGAGTATACTGGGGGAGTGGGAGGAAATTGACCCCACTTACATTGAAAACTTGGTGGCATCAATGCCAAATAGACTGAATGAGGTCATAAAAATGAAGGGTTATCCAACCCGATACTAAAAAAGTATTTTGAGTATTCAGAGTTCAAGATATTACCTCTCTATATCAGCTGTACGATGACTTTTATGGAGGGGACTTTTCAAGGTCTTCTTAATTTTTACTTATTATTAAGGATACAACTATTCCAAATGAATATTTTTTAAATAAATACATTTAAAAATATTCAATTAACACTACTGTGTTTTAATTATAATAAAATATTAAAAATCGAGAAAGGTATGAAGCTTAAAACACAAAAATTCATGATAATTCTTTCTGTATGATAACTTAAGTGACACACTGTATGTAGCGCGCTCACGCTCTTTTCGCAAACTCATTAACACAAAAATGAAGGAGAGGCATAGCAGAAACAGTAGAATACATTTCTAGGTTTTAATGCTCTTTACCTGTGCTCACTGTATACATAAGAGCGCACTCGCTGTATAAATATATTAAAATTATTTTCAAGTATATCACAAGAACAACTTTGTTAAAATGTTTCATTTTTTTCAATTTTTTCAAGTTTTTTTGATTTTGTGCATCCTTTAAATGCGGAATAAGATTGGGGCCACTTGACTCTTTCTGTAAAAAAACAGAGTTTCTATATATTTTTGGATATTTTGGTATTTTGGCCAGATACCGAAAGAAATCGGTCGAAGCAAAACTGTTTTTGGAAATTTCTCAAATATCGTGAAAATTCTGGCAAAAATTACTAACTGGCCTGCCATTGACGGTGACAAGAGCCGAAAAATGCCGATCGCTTCGTAGTGCTGGCAACAGTTTTGTCACTTCCTTAAAATAAGTTATACCTTGGTGTGTGATGTATTTAACAACTGTTGAGCTTAAGACACAAAAAAATTGAGGGTAAGACAATGTTATCAAAAGTTAACATTGCAGGCCGGCTGAAATTCGCATTTGACCACTTGCTTTGGATAGACGAATGGCAGAAAATTATATTTTCCGACGGAAAGAATTTAATTTTGATGGTCCAAATGAATTCGATTACTACTGACATGATTTGTTCACCAAACCACGGCCTTTCAAACCGTGCTATTCTGGTTGTGGTTCTGTCATGGTTTACGGTCCTGTTGGATACCTCAAAAAGATGCCACTGTCATTCATTTCCACCAGAATGAATACAGTAAAATATCAGCAGATGTTCTGCGGTATTTCTCATCATATGGCCTTGAGTGTGCTGGTATTGACTGGAACATCAGCTAGATAATGCACCAATTAACAATTACCAATGCCAGGTCAACAGCAGCCTTTTTTCGTGAACACGGAATCCCCGTTTTGAATAATTTCAATTTCAATTTATTTCTTCTATAATAATAATTATTCATATTTGTTATGTTATCATATATAATGTACAGAATTTGGCCCTTAATTTAAGGCCTTCTACTTAGAAGGAAAGAAAGATTTAAACAAATTGCTCTTAAAGTAAATGTAAATATAATCAAGGAAACGGAGAAAAAAACCTTAAAACAGTGTTAGGAGTAAATATTATAATCATTTTGTTGATATGTAAGTTAAATAACATTTTTGTATCTAAAAACAATCCGAGGTAACGGACGCAATTTTCCCAGCATATGTCCTGGTTAACCAGACGTAAATTTGAGGAGGGTAAAGAGCACGCCATACGATTTCTAGTAAAAAAGATACACTTTGCTTTATCACAGTTTAACTTGAATTGCCACTTGTGATAATAAGTAGGTAAGGTATTAAAAGCAGTTCTCAAATTAATTTTAATAGAGTTAAAACTTTCAGTTGAACAGTAGACTGCAGTATCATCAGGAAACATTGAGATGACAGAGTTGTCGAAATGAGGAATATCAAACCTGTAGATGTTATAAAGTAATGGCCCAAGCACTGAACCCTGAGGCACTCCGGCCATGATAGGTGAGGATTTTGTTGTCATCAAGAAAACTTTGAATCATTTTAGTCATATAACCTGGTGTGTTCGTGATATGCAACTCGTGTCGTAGACGGTCATTCCAAACGGTATCGAAGGCGGCTTGAATGTCTAACGTAAGCAAGCCGACAGATTTTTTGTTCTAAAGGTTAAGCTTGAGAAAACTTTAAGTCTTTAGAAGTGGATGGCTGGAATTGAGTTTTGGTCTAAACCGAAAGTGGTCAGCCGGAATTATGGAGATTGCTTCAAGATAAAAGTACAGCCTTTTCTTAAGAATTTATAAAAAAAAATTTAAGAAGCAACATAGCAGACTGATTGGCTTATAGCTTTCAGGAGAATCAGTTGGTTTGCCTGGTTTATGAATAGCTCTTACTTTGCCCAATTTCCAAATAGTTGGGAAATAAGCTAGCTAAAGGCAAGCATTGTATAACTTAGACAGATAAGCGATAACCGTGTTTGGTAGGTTTTTTATACAAATATTTTGAATACAATCAGGACCAGCAGCCTTTTTTGGTTTGAGCGAACTTATTATTGTATTTATCTCAGAGATTGTGATCTCCGTAAAACTGAAGGTCTCAGGAATTAGCGCATTAATTTGAAGTAAAGAATGTTCGACAGCGGTTTTAGTTGCACTGTCAGAAAGGGACTCAGTAAGCTTGTGTTTGTCCACAAAAATTGTGTTTAGTAGATTTGCTTTTTGTTCATTCGTGGCAAATCTCTAATTTTTGTGACTTAAGCACGGTCTAAACTGAGTTTTATTTTTAATGGCTTTGGTTACCTTCCAGAAGGCTTCGAGTGGTTATCAAGTTCCTTGATTTTTGCATTCCAATTAATAGTGTGAAGTTGAAAATTTCAAACTTTATAAGACGATTAAAGTGATCCAGCCGTGCTTTAAAAATGGGTAGACGAGTTCTGCACCACTGTCTTTGAACGACATTCCGTATTTTTGTAAGTTCACGGATGTGATTAGAAAAATTTATTTTAGGGTAGTTGATAGGTAACCTAGGAATGCTTTTTTCGGTGGCCTCTTCAATTTTTGAATTTAAAGCGTTGATAATGTTGTCAATTTGATCTTTATCAGTTGTTGAGTCAAGACTGGCTCAGGAAAGCAACATTTGAAAGTCAGTAGTAAGTAGGCGTCTAAAGCGCTTCCAGTTTGCTTTAGAAAACTTTAAGTAGGTTTTATGTTTCAATGCAATAGTTGTAGATACCGTTACCATTAGAGGAAGATGGTCATATGAAAGATCGTAAAGTTTTGCTAGGCGTACTCAAAATATTCGGTACATACGTAAGAAACAAGTTTAAAGTAGAGGACTTCAAATTATGCTTAGGTGGTATATAGGTAGGCTCACTTGGAAAGAGCAGTGTGAAATTACCTAGTACAGACAAGTTGTGCAAAACATTACACCATCAATTAGATTTAGCACAATTCCAATGCCGACTTCTCGAGTTAAGGTCTCGAGTTAAGGTCACCGATCAGGAATACGTGAAAATTTAATTAGGTCATATTTGAACATAGTCTTTTTATGACCACGGTCTAGTGTGTTACAGCAGTTTGCTGTGTTACCTGGAAAGTAAGAAGAAATGAATTTAAGCGAATTATTAAGTGTAATTCTACACATACAATTTTTATAATATGATTGTCAATATTGGGAATTTGCCGAAGTTTGACTTTATTATTAACAATAATCGCAAGACCTCTACCATTGTTGCGATCCATTCTATATACACTATAATTTCTGAGCTTAAGGGGATCTTTCTGCGTCAACCAGGATTCAGAGATTAAGCAAACATGTATAGTGTGCTTGATAAGGAAATCTAACAGCTGAAGTTTCTTGTTGTTAATGGCACGCGCGTTCCATGCCAAAACATTAAGAGAGTTTAGCAAGCTATATGATTGTGTAGACATACTTAATTGCTAATTGAGTTATAACATTAAATTGTTCAGCCTTTGTTTTACAGTTGCCTAACTTTGAGAGTTTTCTGTAGTTAGGTTGAAGATGTCATCAAGTGTAAAGGGGCAGGACGTCTCCGGTTGCTGCGGGCCGGTCACCGCATTTCTGTAGCTTTGAGAGACAAAATGAGTAGCGCTTTAAGTGAATTGTTGTTACTAGCTGCGCTCACATTATGCTTAGTAAAACTCGGAAAGTTCTCACCATAAGCACCGTGGTTGTGCGGCAAACCGGTTTGGCTACTACCGTTTAGATTACTGTTGCTCATTATATTATTGTGGTTTACGCTGCGCTTGCTTTTCGGCATTCGTTTTTGAAGAAGCGCTTGATAGGAGATTCTGCAACGGAAGGAGAGATCAGTAGAAGAGTGACCACCTTTGCAATTAGCACAATTTAATTTCGATGGACTTATGCAGGTGTTTGTATAATGACTTCCAGCACATAATGAACACGATGTCTTGACATTACAGCAGTATGACCCATGTCCAAAGCAATTGGTAACATTGGGTTAATTTATTTAGTGGCTTTGATTTAAATTCCCAGGGCACTTTCTCGTGGTTTATACAATTATATTCTTTTTTGAGCTATTGTAACGTCACACATTTAGTCTCAAAATACACAATATAAATAAGTATTTCCAGTCCACTTAGCGTTTTTTTTCCACAGTTTTTACATTGATGCATTTCAAGTCAGAATCAATTAAAATTTTCTTCACTTCTTCATTTGAACATTTATCAAGACCAGAGAGTACCGCCTTATAAGATATTTTTAGAGTCGTGAGAATAGAACTCACAATTGATCTCTTTTAATATATTGGACACTGTATCATAAGAAATCATGCATTTCATTAGTTTTAATGTTGTATTTTTTAACTTGAAGGCTGTTTAACATTTCGTGAATAAATTTAGAGTTTTTTTAACACAGTTATAGGAGGGACTATAACTTTTGGAGCAGACACTCTCACTTGCCATATCGCTAATATTGTCTTCAGGATCGTCCGTGATGGTCTGGATCGGACGAAAGTAATTTATGTAATTGTTTTTGGTGCCGCCTGCACCTAGTTTCAAAGTTTTGGCGGATTCCGCCACAGGAAAATTTTTCCTCTTTCGAGGCAATTTTACGGGTGATGTGCTGGGAGAGCACGCCACTTTATTAATGTACTTCAATTTGCAATATATATGGTGTATGCAGGTAACTATTAGACTTTGGTTTAAATTAGTGCAGTCGCTAATGCGAAATAAAACGTAAGAAAACACACTAGGGCAGAGAACTTTGGTAACAACCGCGCTCTTCGAAGACTGAACCACTAACCGTTTTGAATAATTGGCCGTCCAAATCATCAGATATGAACATAGTCGAGAATATTTAGAGACTTATAGCTTCTGTAGTCTACAAAAATGGACGGCAATACAACAACAAAGATGGTTTGGGAAAACATCCCTCAGGAACATATACAATCATTATAACACTGAAAATTTGATTTTCAAGGCGAAAACTTCAACCTTATTTCGCACTTAAAAGATTCACAAAATCGGAAAAAATTGAGAAAAATTAAATATTTTAACAAAGATTTTTGGAACCTTATTTCGTGCACTGTAGAAGAAAGATATCCATGCTCGGGTACTTATGTCATGGATGGCGCACCAAAATGCCAGTTTAATGCAGTGCTCGCCTTACTCACCCAAAATGAATATTAGTTGATAGTTGTTTTTTCTTTTAGTTTAGCTGGAATGGAGTCGAAATCACTTACCAAAGGAGGGGTGCTAACCTGATAACGCGTAGTGAATGAAATAATTTATTATTCTAATAAGCCGTTTTTGGGGGCACAGCGCTCTTGGTGTCTGCAGAAATATCATCTTGCAAAATAATTGATCACTTTGTACATAAGCCAATCCGCACTCATATTTCTGTCATCCTAACCGTTCGCTGCCATCACTTATCCTATTAATTTTTGTTGTCTTATTTCCTCTTTTGGATTTACCCTAATTGTTTTCTTTTTCAACAATGTGCTTTATGTATCGCAAAGGCGCCTTTTACAACCACACTTCCCGATTTATACAAACACCTTGACTGTCATTATATAAGTAGGTATTAGCAATACACGCCCAATTTTTTTTTTTAATTTTTTATTTTTTTTTGGTTGTTGAGCATTGAAATCTTAAGGAAATTAATGTATCAGATTTAGTAGAACCATTATTGGTGGAGGTGACTTGTAAACTCGACTATTGACGTTGACTATAATTAAAACGGCTGAGTGAGCTAAAATGCTAGCTTTAGAATATATACTAGCAACAAGAATAAAGAGTAAAACATGTAATTAAACTTAGGAAGCAATGGAGATATATAAAATAAATTATAACAAATATAAATTAAATCAAAATATGTAAAAATCAATCACAAAAAAAAACATGATTTCTTTAAATGTAATGTATTTGTAACTAAGTGTGCTTAAATTACAAATACTCAAAAAAAAGTTTTTAAATTAATTTTAAAAAGTATTAAACTAAATCTGATCATTAAGCAACGATTTATGGAGTAAAGCAATGAACTAATTGATTTTGTTTCTGACTCTCTCATTCCAAACCATCTAATCTTGGAACAATTTAAATAGCAAATCCAACTCTTTATGCGCACTACGTCTTTAATACACTGGACCAGGACCGCAGCGGCAATGTGAGCTTTGAGGTGAGTAGAATGCACTACGCAGGGTGATATCATTTCACATATGCATACCCAAAATCATGGAAATGCTGAGGCTATTAATACATCTAAGCTCTCACTTAGATCATTTTCTTCCTTTAAAAAATCAAAATTATTTATGGATACAAGATCTTGAAAATTGTTTAATTATTCGGTTAGCATCCTGAGGCTTGGAGGTTAATTTTTAAGGTTCCGTACGTTTCAGTGAAAACGGAATTATAGAATCACTCGTGTGTCTCTTAGTACAACTTTTACAGCCAATCTATTGGGAAGATTCAGTTATGTGATATGTGAAATGAAAGGGCTTGTTGAAAGGGTGTGAAATAAAAAAATAAAAAAACCTTAAAACAGTGTTAGAAGTAAAACTTATAACTATCTTATCATAAGGCCAATAGCGGTAAACTAAATGCGAACTTAGTTTTGGTGATGGTCGTTTGCGCAGGCTTGCGATATAATGGTTTTATTTAATTTATTTTATAAACATGCACCTTAGCATAAAAGTGCTAAAGTGGGCTTGGTGGAGCTTTGGTGACAATTTTTGTAAGGTTATTTACAGGATGGAAGCTATTATTTAGTAATTGTATTTTGTCTTTAATCATTGAGATTATAGCTATTTGATGAAGGCAGGTGGTTGAATATTAAAAGGGTAGATTTATAATCATTTTTGAGATATTGTTTTGAATTCTTTGAAGTTTGTTCATGTGGGTTTGCGCATACAACAGAGCCGTATAAGATTAATGTTACAAATATGGATTTACATATTAGTAGTGTGTTTGGAATGGACAGGCCTGATTTACGATTTATTAGTGGATACAGAATGAATACCATTTTGTTTACTTTGTCAATCATTTTGTTGATATGTAAGTTAAATAACATTTTTGTATCTAAAAACAATCCGAGGTAACGGATGCAATTTTCCCAGCATATGTCCTGGTTAACCAGACGTAAATTTGAGGAGGGTAAAGAGCACGCCATACGATTTCTAGTAAAAAAGATACACTTTGCGTTATCACAGTTTGACTTGATTTGCCACTTGTGATAATAAGTAGGTAAGGTATTAAAAGCAGTTCGCAAATTAATTTTAATAGAGTTAAAACTTTCACTTGAACAGTAGACTTCAGTATCATCAGGAAACATTGAGATGACAGAGTTGTCGAAATGAGGAATATTAAACCTGTAGATTTCATAAAGTAATTGCCCATGCACTGAACCCTGAGGCACTCCGGCCATGATAGGTGAGGATTTTGTTGTCACCAAGAAAACTTTGAATCATTTTAGTCATATAACCTGGTGTGTTCGTGATATGCAACTCGTGTCGTAGACGGTCATTCCAAACGGTATCGAAGGCGGCTTGAATGTCTAACGTAAACAAGCCGACGGATTTTTTGTTCTAAAGATTAAGCTTGAGAAAACTTTAAGTCTTTAGAAGTGGATGGCTGGAATTGAGTTTTGGTCTAAACCGAAAGTGGTCAGCCGGAATTATGGAGATTGCTTCAAGATAAAAGTACAGCCTTTTCTTAAGAATTTATAAAAAAAATTTAAGAAGCAACATAGCAGACTGATTGGCTTATAGCTTTCAGGAGAATCAGTTGGTTTCCCTGGTTTATGAATAGCTCTTACTTTGGCCAATTTCCAAATAGTTGGGAAATAAGCTAGCTTAAGGCAAGCATTGTATAACTTAGACAGATAAGCGATAACCGTGTTTGGTAGGTTTTTTATACAAATATTTTGAATACAATCAGGACCAGCAGCCTTTTTTGGTTTGAGCGAACTTATTATTGTATTTATCTCAGAGATTGTGATCTCCGTAAAACTGAAGGTCTCAGGAATTAGCGCATTAATTTGAAGTAAAGAATGTTCGACAGCGGTTTTAGTTGCACTGTCAGAAAGGGACTCAGTAAGCTTGTGTTTGTCCACAAAAATTGTGTTTAGTAGATTTGCTTTTTGTTCATTCGTGGCAAATCTCTAATTTTTGTGACTTAAGCACGGTCTAAACTGAGTTTTATTTTTAATGGCTTTGGTTACCTTCCAGAAGGCTTCGAGTGGTTATCAAGTTCCTTGATTTTTGCATTCCAATTAATAGTGTGAAGTTGAAAATTTCAAACTTTATAAGACGATTAAAGTGATCCAGCCGTGCTTTAAAAATGGGTAGACGAGTTCTGCACCACTGTCTTTGAACGACATTCCGTATTTTTGTAAGTTCACGGATGTGATTAGAAAAATTTATTTTAGGGTAGTTGATAGGTAACCTAGGAATGCTTTTTTCGGTGGCCTCTTCAATTTTTGAATTTAAAGCGTTGATAATGTTGTCAATTTGATCTTTATCAGTTGTTGAGTCAAGACTGGCTCAGGAAAGCAACATTTGAAAGTCAGTAGTAAGTAGGCGTCTAAAGCGCTTCCAGTTTGCTTTAGAAAACTTTAAGTAGGTTTTATGTTTCAATGCAATAGTTGTAGATACCGTTACCATTAGAGGAAGATGGTCATATGAAAGATCGTAAAGTTTGCTAGGCGTACTCAAAATATTCGGTACATACGTAAGAAACAAGTTTAAAGTAGAGGACTTCAAATTGTGCTTAGGTGGTATATAGGTAGGCTCACTTGGAAAGAGCAGTGTGAAATTACCTAGTACAGACAAGTTGTGCAAAACATTACACCATCAATTAGATTTAGCACAATTCCAATGCCGACTTCTCGAGTTAAGGTCTCGAGTTAAGGTCACCGATCAGGAATACGTGAAAATTTAATTAGGTCATATTTGAACATAGTCTTTTTATGACCACGGTCTAGTGTGTTACAGCAGTTTGCTGTGTTACCTGGAAAGTAAGAAGAAATGAATTTAAGCGAATTATTAAGTCTAATTCTACACATACAATTTTTATAATATGATTGTCAATATTGGGAATTTGCCGAAGTTTGACTTTATTATTAACAATAATCGCAAGACCTCTACCATTGTTGCGATTCATTCTATATACACTATAATTTCTGAGCTTAAGGGGATCTTTCTGCGTCAACCAGGATTCAGAGATTAAGCAAACATGTATAGTGTGCTTGATAAGAAAATCTAACAGCTCAAGATTCTTCTTCCTTATGTGACGCGCATTCCATGCCAAAATATTTAGAGAGTTTAGCATGATTGAGTAGACATACTAATTTGATAGTTAAGTTATAACTTTAAATTGCTCAGCTTTCGTTTTCCAGTTGCCTAACTTTGAGAGTAATTCTATAATTAGGTTGTTGCTGTCATCAAGTGTAAAGAGGCCAGACGTTTCCGGTTGCTGCGGGCCGATGGCCTTATTTCTGTAGCTTTGAGATATTAAATGAGTAGCGCTTTTGAGCGCTAAGTGGCATGTTGTTGTGACAAGCTGCACTCACATTATCCTTAGTAAAACTCTTAAAGTTCTCACCATAAGTA
Organism: Cacoxenus indagator; assembly: GCA_035041755.1. Taxonomy (NCBI): domain Eukaryota; kingdom Metazoa; phylum Arthropoda; class Insecta; order Diptera; family Drosophilidae; genus Cacoxenus; species Cacoxenus indagator. The sequence continues at coordinate 200,559 of JAWNKX010000598.1, read as the reverse complement.
GCGTTGTTATGCTCCAACCCGCTTTGGAGACAACCGTTTACATTACTGCTGCTCATAACATTATTCTTGTGTACGCTGCGCTTGCTTTTCGGCATTCCTTTTTGAAGAAGCGCTTAATATCAGATTCTTCAAGGGCTCGAGAGATCAGTGGAGGGGAGTGACCACCTTTGCAATTAGTACGTGTTAATATCGATGGAGTTATGCAGGTGTTTTTTTGATGACTTCCAGCACGTAATGAATACGATGTTTTGACGTTGCAGCGGTATGACCCATGTCCAAATAATTGACAATTGTAACATTGGGTTAATTTATTTAGTGGCTTTGATTAAAATTCTTAGCGCAGTGTTGCGTGGTTTTTATAATTATATTCTTTTTTGACCTGTTGTTAAGTCACAGATTTATTCTCAAAATACACAATATCAAGCAGAATATCCAGTCCACTCCGCGTTTTTTTTTTCCACAGTGTTTACATCGATGTATTTGAAGACAGAATCCGTTAAAATTTTCTTCACTTCTTCATTTGAACATTTATCACCAGAGAGTACCGCCTTATAAGGTTTAATATTTTTAGAGTCATGAGAATAGAACTCACAATTGATCTCTTTTAATTTATTCGACACTGTGTCATAAGAAATCATGCACTTAAAAAATTTATGCTAATAGAAATGGGTTTAATGTTGTATTCTTTAACTTGAAGGACGTTTAACATTTTGTGACTAAATGTAGAGTTCTTTTTTAACACAGTTATAGGAGGGACTATAACTCTTAGAGAAGAGACAGTGCATTCATCACGATTGTCCGGGATGGTCTGGAGCGGACGAAAATAATTTATGTTAGTGTTTTTGGTGCCACCTGCACCTAGTTTCAGAGTTTTTGCGGATTCCGCCACAGAAAAATTTTTCCTATTTCGAGGCGTTCTTAGATGTGCGAGCACTCCACTTTATTAATGTAATTAAATTTGTATTCCAATATATATGGTATATGCAGTTAACTATTAGACTTTGGTTTAAATTAGTGCAGTCGCTAATGCGAAATAAAACGTAAGAAAACACACTAGAGCAGAGAACTTTTGTAACAAACGCACGCTTCGAAGGTTGACAAAGTAATGACATGATGATTAAAGCCATAAAAAAGCCACTATTAAAAATTGAGGTGGACAAATGCGACTTTCTGAAAAAGGAACCCTATTCTTTTGCCACGTTTTAAATACCAATGAAAACCAAACAATGATAAAGTAGCTATTATACATAAATGTAAAGCCCTACGACCCTGCCACCTCTATTCAGCAATCAGTAACCTACCACAACATCTTCGGTCATTGACCTTGCCAACAGTTTTCTCCTTCTTCGTCACTTAATCCTCTAAGACGTAAGAGTGTCTTCAGACACTTATTATATTATTCACATTATCGAAAGAACTAAAACATATTATATCATTTGAATATTTATTTATTTATTGTAGCTTAGAATTAATCCTAAATTACAATACTTTTATAGCCAGAGCAACGAAGTCCTTCAGGCTGGTTTTTTTTTTTTTTTACATGTCTTTAGAGGCTTATATTTAGTTTAGAAATAAGTTTTACAAAATTTTTGCTATTTTTAATATTGGCCTCTGCGAGAAGTTGGGTAGGACTAGGAATTTTTAAGGAGATGCATTGGTTATGGATAAATTGGCAGTTATTCGTGAAATGTTCAATAGTGAGAGTGCTTCTATTGCAGTATGGACAGATCGGTGATGATGTTTTCTTGAATAGGTGTTCGTGTGTAATCTTCGTGTGGCCTAGCCTGAATCTAGTGTAGATAATTGCGTGTTTTCTGTTTACAGTTATTGGTATGTTTGTTGGTTTCCGATAAGGATTTATTGTTTTATAATAGTGTGTGTATTCGCTCCAGATATTTTTTAAAACTAGTTTGCTTGTCATATTGACGAGGTTGTTTATTTTTTTAATTTTTTTTTTTTTAATTTTTTTTTATTTTAAAAAGTTGTTAATGTCTTTCTGACTAAAAGTGTTGTGAAGAATTAGTGGGGCTGTTGTGGCGGCTTTTGCTGCTGTGTCCGCCAGCTCAATTCCTTTTATTCCTGCATGTCCTGGTGTCCACATTAGTTTTATTTTTTTATGGTTTGCGGATATCATGTCTCTGATTTTGCTTATGGTCGGATCAGTGTTATTTACATTTTGTACAGCGAGGAGTGTTGAAAGCGAGTCGGTGCATATGACATGTTTGGTTTTTTTGATTGCACTTGCCAGTTCCATAACCATTAGAATTCCTTCAGCTTCGGCTGTAAAAATGGACGTGTAGAAGGGTGTTATAGCCAATCTTAGAACTTCATTCTCTTCAGTGACAACGCTAAGTGCTGTTGAGTTGTCTGTTTTTGAGCCGTCGGTAAAGATAAACTTCCACGTAGGGAAATTGGATCGAATACTATTGAAGGTTGTCGTGTAAATCTCTTTGGGAGCTGAGTCCTTTTTATAATGTGCGAGTTGGAGTATAATTGAGTTTTCACTAAGTTGCCATGGTGGGACCTTTTGTTTGTATTTTCGGTGAGTAGATATAATTATGTTGATATCTGTAGCTTTTTTGATGATGAGTTGGAGGCTTGATGGTATTTTAAGATCTCGTTTCGGCTTCATTTGGTTGATTAGCGTTGTCTGCATTGAAGATCCGGGTGTATTGGTTAGTCTGTTTATTTGTCTGCTGATGCTCAAATCGAGTCTGGTACTCAGGTCGGGGAGTCCAGCTTCTGCGAGGATGTTGGCGATGGGAGTGGTTCGGAAAGCACCTAAAGAGAGTCTGATGGAGGAGTGGTAGGGGGTGGATAATTTGTTAATATTGGTTTTGTTTGTTTTGCCGTATACACAGAGGCCGTAATCTATTTTGGATAATATTATTGCTTTTGTAACGTTTATGAGAGAGATAGTGTTACATTTAAGATTTTTGCTACTTAAACATTTTAAAATATTTAATCTAGTGTTTAATGATTTTATTAGTGTATTAATATGTTCATTCCAAGAATGTATCTTATCAAAGATAAGCCCTAATATTTTAAGATATTGTGTTTTAGGTATGATGTATTGTTTATTTTAATGTCTGTGTTTGTACAGTTGTGTTTTTTTCATACATGTGAGTATGAGGATTTTTCGCTGGATATTTTTGTGCCACTAAAGGTGCACCATTGATTTAATTTTTGGAACAAAGTTTTTATTTCAGTATCATAGCCTACTTTTGGATTAAAAATGAGACACAGATCGTCTGCGTACATTGTATGTGTAACAAATTTGTTTTGATTTATGATGTGGCTTAATTTGTTGTAAGCTATGAGGAAAAGGGTGACAGACAGTGGGGATCCCTGCGGGATGCCATTATGTAGTTGCTCTTCTTTTGATAGGGTGATATTAACTTTTACTCTGCATCTTCTATTACTAAGGTAACTGCAATAATAATTTTTGGTCCGAGTTTCCATTCGAGGAGCTGTTGAATAATGCAGTGAATTCCTACTCTGTCAAAAGCTTTTTCCATATCAATGGAAAGAACTGATACATGGTTTTTTGATGACAGCTTGTTGCAAATGTAATTATCTATTATTAAAAGAGGATCTATGGTGCATCTGTTTGCTTGGTATGCGTACTGGTTTTGGGACACCAACTTTTCTTGGTTTATATACCACATAATTCTTTTTGAAATACTTTTTTCTAGGGTTTTTGATATGCAGGAGAGTAGAGATATTGCTTGCTTATTATAGGGATTATAGTTGCTATCTTCCATTGTTGGGGAATGATGCTGGTGTCAAATATTTTATTATAAAGGTCAAGTAGTTTATTGATGCCAGCAGGCGGAAGCTTTTTTAACATGTCGTAGGGTATGTTATCAAAGCCAGGTGTGGATCCTTTTAGGCTACTAAGACAGGATTGAAGCTCAATTGACGTGATAGATGTTACAATTAGTTTTGCTTTTGGTTCCGGGATATATGTCAAGGGTGTTTGGGCTGTGTAACGGTGTTTGTTTTGCTTGAATGATTCTGAGAAGTTTGAGTCTTTTGAGCAATCAGACCAGGCCCTGCTGAATGCATTGGCGATCTCCTTAGAGTCACAAGAGTTACCTGCTGCGGTTTCTATTGCATGTATGTGTGTGTTTTTCCGAATCCCTGTAATGATATGTACTTTATCCCAAAGCGTTTTCGTAATTGAACTCGGGTTGATGTCATTGGTAAAGTCTGCGAAAGCAGTTTTTTCGGCTCGTTTTGCTTTATACTTAAATTTGGCATTTGCTCTTTTATATTTTAGCATGTTCTCTGTGCTTAAATGTTTCCTGGGATTATTTAGACATTTTACCTTTTCCCTTTTTAAGAGCTCTATTTCCCTACTCCACCAGTATGTTGTCTTTTTCGTAGGGGATGGGATTTTTGGGTGGTACGGAATCGTTTGCACATGCCCTAATTATTTTAAGGAATTTGGCAGCTGCTTGATTTGTGTTGTTTGTGATATTTTAAGTTTTTTGTGACTGTTCGTTGATGTTTTTCTGAATTTTTTCCCAATTGGCTAGGTGCAGTTTGTATTTATGTGTTTTGAAATCTACGTTATTTGGTACTTTAGGAAAGAGATTGATGTAAATTGGAAAATGATCGCTTCCATATAAATTATCGCAAATAGACCAGGAGGCATTAAGGTTAAGTGGTGGTGAGCACATGGAGATATCTACGTTCGTAAAAGTGTTCATCGCCATTGTTAAATACGATCAGGCTACTGTTCTGTATGAAATTTGCAACTACATTGCCCCTTTGATTGTTTGAATAAGATCCCCAAAGTGAATGCCAGGCATTGAAATCTCCTAGCATAAGTACTGGCTTGTTAAAGTTGTTGAAAAGTCATGAAGATCTAGTTCAACGAACTTGTCAGTTGTCGGGATGTAAATATTTAATATTATAAAAGGAGTTTCTGATTGAATTTCTGCAGCGATGGCAAGAATGTTGGAATTTAAATCTATTATTTTATGTTCAATGGAGTTTGATATGAGGAGAGCAACTCCTCTGTGGCTTTTGTGAATAGTGTATTTATATCATTTTTTTGGTATAGTGCAAATTGTTTTGGAGTGTGAAGCGGTGTGTTGTTGTTGATGAGATGGGTTTCTTGTAATGCTATTATCTGTGGCTAATATTTGTTTAATAAAAGAGAGAGGCTGTGATATTTGTCTTTATATCCGTTTATGTTCCATTGTATTACTTTAAGTGTCATAGTCGTGAAAATTTTATGATATGTTTTGTTTTTATATGTTTTTATATTTTTGTTCATTGTCTCTCTCTTTGCTCTTCACCTGCTCCCCTCCTCAACAACGCGCTTACTATCTCATAATGCAACGGGACATTATGAGCGAACGCGATTGCTGAAGGAGGAGAGCAAAGAGAGACCGATAGAGGCTTGTTATGATTATAGCTCAATGTCTTCTTCTCTGATATCATTGTCTGTATCAGAGAGAATTGAGTCATTTTGGTTTAGTGTTTTGCTTATTAGGCTTTCGAAGTCTATGTCTGTGTCCATTTTTGAATTGTTTGTTTTTGTCGTTTGTTCGTGTGTTGACTGATTTTCTGTTTTGGAGGTGGATTGTGTTCTTTCGGTTTCATTTGTTTTTTGAGTTTGTTGTGAGTAATTCGTCATTATGAAGGTAAATGGTTTTTCTAGAGTGTTCTTCGTATTTATTTTGTCTTTATTTGAGTGATCTATTGGTTTTGAGTTGTTTTCTTTTGTGGATGTAGATGGTTGGGTAGCTGTAGTTTCTGAATATGTTTTACTGGTGCTTGGTAGTAGTGGTGATTGTTGTTTGTAGAATTTTGTTTCATTTGAGTGATCTGTTGGTTTTGAGTTGTTTTCTTTTGTGGATGTAGGTGGTTGTGTAGCTGTAGTTTCTGAATATGTTTTACTGGTGCTTGGTAGTAGTGGTGATTGTTGTTTGTAGAATTTTGTTTTAGCTTCATATATTGTGCATTTTTCTTTGGTTTTGATTTTTAAGATCTCTTGGGCTTCTTTGTATTTTGGGCATTCTTTGTTACTGGCAGCATGTTCACCACCGCAATTAACGCATTTTGTACTTGAGCACGGGGTTGGGTCGTGGAGTGGAAGGCCACATGCGCAAGTAGTTTTGCCCTTGCAAAATTTGGCTGTATGCCCTATGAGTTGGCAATTTTTGCATCTCATAGGGTTGGGAATGTATTCCTTAACAAGAGCGGTATGCCATGAAATTTGGATTTTTGTTGGGAGACTAAAACGGTCGAAAGTTAGCTGCACTACACCGGTCGGAGTAGCTTTGCCATTTATTTGTCGTGAATATTTATATATGTCGACTACTCCCTGTGCTTTAAGCTCTTGGATTATTTCCTCGTTTGAGACTTGATTAAGGTAGGGCGCATACACAGTGCCTTTGCAGTGGTTAAGATTTTCGTGAAACTTTGTTTGGATTTTGCATATACCGAAAAGCTCTTTTGCACTGAGGAATTTTTCGGCAACTGTTGAATTTTTAACAAAAAGTAATAGTTTTTCATCGCGCATTTCATTAATTTTTAAAATCTTATTGCTTATTAGTTTTATAGCGCGTTCGACCGCAAAACAAGAAAACGTGGAAAATGGTTTTTGAGGGTCTGGGGCTGGCATAATTATATAGTTGGGGTTTGGTAGGTTGACAGTAGAGAGGTCTGGGAAAGCAAAGCGAAGCGATTTGCCCCTAGGCTGTTGTGCCTAGATGGCAAGATGCCGCTTACTTACTTAATTGCTTTTTACTGTACTTTACTGTACTTGTTTACCAATGAATGAGTGAAAAAATATAAAGAAGAAAAAGAAAAAGAGAGAATAGGCACTTGAAAGTATGATAATCTGTGAACTAAACTGCTATTGACTGATATGCGAAAACACAACCGAACGATGCAAGGTTTAGTCGACGACTGTCATTTTAATATGTTTTGTCCTTTAATAACAAATACACCACATTAGTTGCAAAAGATTTGAAAGCTATTCGATGCTTTTAACGGTACTTTTATTTTCATTTGCACAGACTATATGTTTTTTCGCGCGTAAAATTTGACCCGGTGCATGTTGTGTTTTCTTCTGTTACTAAAAGTTAATATATAAGACCAATCCAATTGAACATTTTCTTCAGTCAAAGGTATGATTATTTACTATTAAAATCAAGTTGCATATGTGCAAATATATAAAAGATGGGAGTTGTAGCAGAGATATAGTGATAAGTCAATCGTCGACATACTCTCGAACCGAGCGGTCATTCGAAGTAGTCGCTGCCTTATTCTTCACCGTTCCCCGGCACGAGTACAGATCACTAAGTGCGTTTTTACCACACAAAACCAACGGTATTATACTGCAAATTGTACAACTCAAGAGCAACAACAATTAAGCGTCAACTTAAGACCAGTAGTAATGGGATTTAAGCATCAGTTATGAACAAAACGCTGCGCTTAAAGCAAAAAGGTGCAAAGTCATACTCCACAAAAGTCAGTTCTCCAACTATTTTCGCCCTCTCCAAATTGTGATGGATGACGATGAAGACGAAAATGATTTAGTTTTAGATAACACAATCGAGCAATCTACCTCCACTAGTCCTGCTAAAGTCAAGGTACCACCAATCACTATTCTTAAGAGAACCTCTAAGTAGGTTCATGATATCTTAAAAAGTGTCCACGTAAGAGATTAATCTGTTAAAACCATATCGATTGGAATTAAGGTATTCGTAAACACTTTTGAATGGCACAATATCATTTGCCATGAACTTAAAAAACTAAGCATAGAATTTTTCTCTTATGAGAATAGAGGGACTAAGCCCTACAAAGCAGTATTGTCTGGTATGGACAAACTACCCAACAAAGATATCAAATCCATGCTCAATAGTTTAGGCCTTCAATGTATTAATGTGATAACAGTGGATAAACAATTCGTAATGGCTACAAAATACTATTGGATGTCGTATATTTTAAAGATAAATCTATAACACTTCAACAATTACGGAAGGAGTATTCCTGTTTTAATCACACCAACGTCCACTTGGAGTTTAAGTCCAAGTCATCTGGAAAGATTACTCAATACTACAACTGCCAACTCTTTGGTCAGGGCTCCAAGAGTTGTCACGTCAATACTTTATGTGCCCGCTGCGCTGGACAACACCATACTTCTTGATGCACAGCCTCTGTTGCGTTCCAATGTACAAACTGTAAAGGTGACCACCCCTCCGCTGATCCATCGTTACCGTGTTGCACTTCTTATATTGCTGTACTGCAAAAAAGGGCACCAAATTATGAACAGGCGACTAAACGCAACAGCAACGCGTGTTACAATAACATAAACTACAACGACAACTTTCCAGCTGCCGTTAGAACCGCTAAGCGACAACACGTGATGTCAACTCATCAATCCAGCATCGGTGTCACTTTGGCTCAACCAGCTGTGTACCAAAGCTTCAACCACGGACTTCTCAGTAACGGTTTAAAAAAGCCCACGGCTCAAGCAACAGATGATCTCTTCACAATAGATGAACAATTTAGTGTAATTACTCAACTAACTATTAAGTATGCCTATGCTAGCAATTAAGAAAGATAACTTATTATATATTATGGCATGAAATGCGCATGTCGTTCGCAATAAAAGATTTGAACTCTTAAATTTTATAATTCAGAACAGTATCGATATTTGCCTACTCATTGAAACATGGTTAACGCCAAGAGATCCCTTCACTCTTCCTGATTATACCATATACATATCTGACCGATGCGCCAATAGAGCCGGTGGCGTTCCGATCATTATCAAAAACACTATTAGGCACAAGCAGCTTGTTAACATTAATATTCATCTAATAGAAAATATTGGACTACATTTAAATTTTTATGCAGTGAACTCTTTTAAAATTCATGCAGCGTCTTGTAACTCTGCCGGTGATAGTAACCACAAAAAAATTATGTTCAAGTCCGACCTGCTAAAGTTTTCGCGCATTGACGAAATCTACATCATAGGCGGCGGCTTAAACTGCAGGAATCGTTCACGGAATTGTTCTAGGGCGAACTGTTTGGGCAGTTCTTTGCAAGAGTTTTCCTTTCATGGAAGTTTTGTCATAGTATATCCAAACGATCCCACTTACATACCAGCGAATAAAAAAGGTCATCCGTCTACCTTAGATTTGTTTATCACCAACTCTCCTCAACGCCTTGCTGAACCGATTGTGTGGAACGATTTATCTTCTAACCACCTTCCAGTTTTCTTCAAGTTAACTTTCCACACTAATAATGCGACTGAATCGTATCTGCAGTTTGACAAAGCCGATTGGAGGAAGTTTAAGCACCTCCTTTTTGCGTTTTGGAAAATTGCGGAAGTAATAAAAAACAAGCAGCAATTCATACCCAGCTTTCGCTACAATAATAAAAACTTTACAACTAGGGAACAAAAAGCTAATAGCTTATCTGATATTTTGGACAAAAAAGCTCCAACCTGACTGAATCGGAAATTCGATTAGAGTTCCAGAAAATGACGTTAACACTAATTTACCTATAATTTACCTCAGACCAAATACCCAATGCGTGTCTTGCTAATTTTCTTAAAATAACATTAGCCTACCATTAGACTACTTACCTTCTAAATCTATGCGCTAAATTAGGATATTTTTCAACTGCTTGGAAAGTCGCTAAAATTGTGGCTATACCAAAGCCGGGCAAACTTCCTGATTCAGCAATAAACTACCGTCCAATCAGTCTGCTGTGTGGTTTCTCTAAATTCACAAATTAGTAATTATCCAAACCCCAATATATCTAATCAAGCTGATTCGAAGTTTCTTATTTGATATTTTAGCAGCGTTATTATTGATGGAAGATTCAACTGAACGCAAGTAAGGCTAAAGACATTTTTTTTTCAAAAAAGCGAAAGGCCTGTTTTCCACCACTCACCAACCTAATAGTTAATAATGAAAATATCCACTGGAAGAAAAAACTTAGATACTTGAGGTCTACCTTAATACTAAACTCATCTACAAGGAATATGTTAACGTAACTCTTGAGAAGGTAAATAAAACGATCCGACTCTATCCATTCACCAACCGTAGATCTAAGCTATCCGTCCATAACAAACTAATAATATTTAAGTCTATCATTGTACCCATTACGTTATACTGCTCGGTGGTCTAGGGAGACTGTTCCCATACCCATCAATCTAAGCTGCAAATCGCTCAAAACAAGCTTTAAAAATGATTCTAGATCTACCTTTCTTCTACCCAACGTCACTACTTCATGAAGTAGCAGGTGTTAATCTGAGAAATCCTCATTTTGCACTAAACTTGTGTTGACCAGTACTTCTCTACACTAATCAAGAAAATTTTATAAGTTAGTCGTAAGTTAAGTTTATGTTATACCTCTTGCGGGTTTTCACCTTTTCCCACGCTATTTTATGTTATTCAATCAAAATAATGTATTAGGGTATTAAGTATCAGCTGTGAAGTTACTAAAGTAAATAAGCACTGTATAAATGAACATTACATCACACTAGCTTATGTGACACTTTATAGCATAAATTAAATTGGAAGTGGACTTTTGTTGGTAGCAGCTACTTACAACTACTCGACATTTTCGTAATCGTTTTTATTTACTGCATGATATTTTTTAATAGAAAGGACGAGGAAGTGTCGAGCATTTCAAGTGATGACGAAGACAACGAATTTAATGTGGTAGAAGGTCTGACGACTGCATTAGAGGATGCTGACACTGTGTCATATACAGACAATAATATTGAAAATATGCTAAATGTGAAAGATATAGTACAGGAAACTGAGCCTACCGGAAAACCGCAAAAAGGCCTCTATCGCCTTTGTCCTTAATTGAAGATTCAGCATGCATATCTTCGCCTTCTTCTAGTGGCTTCAATGGGTTTGGTAAGAAAACCTAATTGTAAATGATATACAAATGACTAATTAAGTAATGTTTTGAAACAATAACAAAGTAGCCGAGTAAGATAATGTGGCGACAGCAATTTATGCAGTTGCATGTCAACAACGTAGCCTTCCAAAGATATTGTGTGCTGCCAGCTGGTATAATGGAGCTCAAAACTCCATTAAAGCTATTTTGTTATTTTTTCAAAGCAAAAATCATGAATATGGTCGTCGAGGAAACAATGCGTACAGTTTTAACTGCTAATGTCACAAATCAGTTTAAAAGGAACCTTGACGATATCGACCATTACATCGGAATTTCGATGTATATGTCAATTTATCGCTATCCCAATTTGAACAGCTACTGGGGGAAAAAAACCGCCTTTGGACCTATACAAAACTTCATGAGCCGAAGCAAATTCGATGCAATTAAGCAGTACTTCTCACTGCGTGATTTGAGCCAGCGGTTCAAAAAGAGTGAACCAGGCTACGATCCACTGTACATAACGTGTTAATTTATAGATTGTTTTAACCAAAAAATTGACACTGTTCCAAAGCAAGCCCGCCTTTGTACCGACGAACAAATTTGCAGCACCAAAATGAAGCACCACCTGCATCAGTATATGCCCAATAAGTCACACAAGTTGGTTATTAAGCTATTTGTCTTGTGCGATTATTTTGGTTATGCTTACCGCTTTGATATCTACAGCGGTGCAGATGATAACGTGATCATGCCTAGTCACCCAGATCTTGGTACGTACCGTGAACGAAAAGCCAAGGGGTTTTTCGACTGAGTACGTAGGCTCCTCATATGGAGTCGAAATAAATAACGTGTTGTGGAAAGATAGTAACGCCGTTCGATTGTTGTCCACTTATGTGGGTGTTAAGCCATTTAAAAGGACAAATTCGAATGAAGGAATACCAAAGGCTACCTTACGACAGGAAATCTAAGCGACACATACATGTTGATTGCCCACAAATTATTCGCCAATATAACGCTAACATGGGCGGCGTAGACCAAATGGTTGGACTTATGGGACGTTATCATATTAGAGCAAAATCTCGGGACGCCACGACTCCAACTTTTTTTTACCACCTGGTCGATATGACAGCAACAAACGTTTATATTTTATACAGGCGTATAGAAAAGAAGAAAGCAAGCACGTGAAAATTGCTTGAACTTTCGGACCTTCGAATTGATTACATTTCAAAACAAGAATTTTCCAGGTCGTCTAATCCAGTCTCCATCCTTTCAGACAGGTCGGTCAATGCAGTCCCCACTCTCCCAGCGACCTTCATAGCTAGGGCTCAAACTAGGCGAAAAATCAAAGCATCCAATTTCGGACGTGCGGTTTGTTCAACTAAACCATTTTCCGGATTGGTTGGGTTGAGACATTGGAAGAAGATGGTGCAAGCACTGTAAAACGTCGCAAACGCAGTGGTTTGCACAATATGCAAACTTTATTTATTCTGCACAGCCAACAAAAATTGTTTTTTGGAGTATCATAAAAAGAAATAAAATTCAACTTCGTAATTTGAAAATTACTTTGTTTACACTAAGGGCCTCAAAAGTGCCTTGAGACACATAATCACATTTTCCCTCTTTAGAGGTAAACGAAAGCTTCTACACCATTTTTGAGGACATATTTGAGTTCAGGAGCCACAATTTACCTAAGAAAGAAATAATCGACTTATTTTCTTCCATTATTTTTGAAAGTAGTCTTAGAGGGTTAATACATAACTAGCCATCTGATCGAACTAACAGTGCAGAAAACAAAACAATAAATATTTAGTCATTGACCCTTCTTATTGTTGTTCCTTCGGAACCGAATTAACATTATATATTAGGTTGTTCAATAACTTTTGTGGTTCCATAATAGAGGCCGTTGCTTCTAGCCAAATTTTTTTTTGTTATGTTGGTACACTCTTCATATGAACGTCTACGAATTTTCATTTCAATCTGTCAATTCACTCTTTCTTTACAAGCCATTTAGTATCGTCGTGTCACAGTAGTTTTTTAAAATGGAAAAAATCAAGTATCGCCCAGAGATTACATTTTTATTTTTGGAATGTTTAAAAGCAAAGGAATGTTAAAAGTGTATGAAGACTCTTCGCCTTCAATTAGTACAGTAGAAAGATAGGTTGCTGAATTTATACATGGTCATAAAAGCCTTGAAAGCAAGCACGTACAAAATTAGCACAAAAAAATTAACAGCACAAATCGTATAAAAATACAGGATATCGTATTGGAAAATCGTCGAGTTACTGAAAGAGATTTAGTAGAAACTCTAGGCAGTGTAAGCAATATTTTGATTGAAGTGTTTGTTTCAGAAAGTTGTGCACAATGGGTGCCGCTTTCCCTAACAATTCCTTCGAGAATAAAGTTAACCACCCTATTCAGCTGCTCTGGAGTTCCGTGAGATTTACGAAAGCCAAATTGAAAGGAAAGAACTATTCGCTTTAACTTTTTTAAGTCCAGGATCCGTGTCAGCAAACAGCGTTCAAACAATTTTCCTACAGTGGGTAGCAGGCTAATTGGCCTGTAGGGGTCTAAGGTGTAAGGGCTTTTACCGGCCTTATGAATCATGCAAATTCTCGCCTTCTTCCACTGTTTCGGCACATATCCCAATCTCAGCACTGAGTTAAAAATGAGGACCAGAAATAGCACAGCTTTTAGCGGCATTGCCTTAAGTGTAAAGTTGTCCAGTCTATCTTCACCTGGAGCCTTTTTAGTGTTAAACCCTTTAATATGTGCTTTGAGTTCCCCTGCTGTATTCGGAGCAACCGGGAGGCATAATTGGCCGGCGCTTTCAAGTCTCACATGGATCTGGCGAACCCTGAGTTCTGAGCTGCTATCAAATGGCTAAAATCGAGCTTCCAATTTCTCGGCGAAAGCCTCGGCTCGCTCGGTTAAAGATCTAGCCCAGGATCCGTCAGCCTTCTTGATTGGAAATTTTGGGGTTACCTTTTCGCCAACTTCCACAACGAGTGCTTTGTGGGGACGTCGGGGAAGACATTTGACAAGAACCTGTCATTTTCTTCCTGTTTATGGAGCGTCATAAGCTTTTTGACTCTATTCGACACTTTACGAAAACCCTGTCCACAATAGGGTGCGACAAACTGTCTCCTAAGTCTCTTCTTAATAAGCAGCAGTGCTTCAATAGCTGGTGGAAGTCCAGAACGCACTCTTGAGCTATGTGGTGGATTTAAGGGGGCGGCAATGAGAGCAGCTGAGTGCACCTTATTTCGAAAGATCGAGTGTCTTGATGTCTGATGCCCGAAGACATTGAGTCTTCAATGTCTTCGGGCATCAGGTTTTCCAAGTTTAAATTTATAGATTCATCCAGATCTCGGCGAAATGCAGCTAAGTCAGTTCCAGGTGGCAGCAGTCGTCCTTTTAGTGTTTTGATCTTCGGAGTGGAATCAAAATCAACCACAAGAGGGAGATGATCAGAGGAGAGTGGACACTCACTCCTGATAGACAACTCTTCCGAACGCAGCCCATTATAAATGAAGAAATCAATAGCGCTGTGTGTGTGTCTTTGAGCGTACCGGAAATGGGTCGCTTGACCAGTTGCCAGGATTTGAGCTGCTAAGTTATACACAACTTAATGTAAGCAGCTACCCATCCGCTCTAAAGTTATACCAGAATCGGCTTTTGGCCTTAAAGTCTCCACCTATGAGAAAAATTCTTTCTAGATTGCTTAAAAGATCTTCGAAGTTAATAAGCCGCTCCTCCTCTAGGCCTGTTGCTGGGATGGTCCGCCTTGTGAATGTTGTAGCTAGGTATAAAGATCTGGACTCCCGTTTGCAGCCATGTCTCGGTGATGAGCAACACATCAATGTTATGGGCGGTAACGAAATGCTTAAGCTCCTCAACATGCCCAGAAATTCCATGAGCATTCCACAATCCAAGGCTGAGTGGACGGGGAATCATTTACGGGCATTCACGAAATTGAGGCATAATTGTTTGAGGAACTGATTGCTCTCCTTCAGTTCATTATACATTAATGTAATTGTGTCAACTTTAGCTGTGAGGGCTGTTATTTCGGCCTCTAACTTGCTAATGCTGTCAGGGGTCTGTGGCGATTGCTCTAGATGCACAGCTCTGTTATTAACATTGCCAGAACTCTTTGGAGGATTAGTTATATGCAAACCAGCACGTCACGTGTCTGCATATAAGGTGCCTCCCTTGATCATTACCGCCATGAAATAACTTACTCTTCTCATAGAATCTTCCCTGTTGCTGCCACGCGCCGAAATTGATATATTGGGTTCTAGGCTGTTTAATTTCTTTTTGAAAATTCCGCAGTCCTTACTCCAAGCAGCATGTTTCTCACCGCAATTTATGCAGCAAATCCTCCACATCCAAACATTGTGGGTTTCGCCCACATTTCCCACAAATCAACTGTCGCAGGCAATAATTTTTGGTGTGCCCAAATGACAGTCAGGTTCTTTTTTAGAATTTCCACTAGGACACGTTGCCTGCCTATATGCTGAATTTTCAGAGCCTCCTTATTGTTAGGCGCTTTGGCAAGGTTGATGAAGAAGAAGTTATTTGGTACCATATTTTCATTGTCTGCTCATTTAGCCTTGGGGATTAACTTGTGGGGGTTGGGATTAAACACTCTGGTGACATTGTGGCCCTTGGTATAAAAGGCTTCCTTGATAATAGTGTGGGGGGTGGTGCTGGCCAGGTTGCGAACAACTACCCTGAAAGCTTTATCCTCCTTAAGCTGGTATGTGTAGTGTTTAATGGTACGCTCTTTTAGGTAACGAACCAGAATACGATACGATTCAGAATCCTCAGTATAGACCCTTACAGTATGATTTCTCATAACTTTAAGCGAGAAATTGTTTGGAGACCACAGGCAGCTCCTGTTCCAATTGCTCATATTAACAATATTGATAGGGGGTGGTTTTCTAGTCCTACGATTGGTTTCAGTATCAATTCCCTCAAGCAAAGCATCAGCGTCAAGGACCATTTTCTCGGCTTCGGTAAGTGTTTGTGGTCTCATACTCACTCCCGGCGTCATATAGCAGAGCAAACCGATTTGATGATGTGCCAGGACTTTCCAGAGAAATAGAAGATTCCACGGTTTGGGCTGACCCCTTTTTCCCCTTCTTTACATTACCATGACGGGAAAGTGGACTGGGTGGTCTTTTTGACGCAGCCGTCTGCCAGCACACCTGAGCACAAGGAGTCGCAGTTGTGGTACAAATCGGGACCGTGCTAAAAGAAACAGCTGACACCGGGGCAGCGTCAGTCAAAAATTGACTCTGAAAATCAACGAACGATCACAATTCCGGTAGGGCGCTTAAATGCGTCACTATATACTTGGAAACATTTGACGTTGTTGTTGTCGTTGTTGTCGTAGTTGATGTACAGGTGTCATGTAGCCATGAGGTATCATTAGGAACTCGGAGTCAGACAGATTTGAGTCATCTCTGTTAGAATTGCTAACACCCAAAACGTCACTAAGATTCCAAATTTTTACCATTTTTAATGCATTTGCCGCAGAACGGCGAACCGAAGTATGGCGCTTAATTTTACCCGTTCTTATTTTTAATTGTATTTGTAACTGAGGTTTTAGCAAAAGGAATTTCCTTATTTAATTTATTTTAATTCCTCACTTAACTTTTTTGGCACAAGTTACAACGAAGAACTAGCAAGATCAACAGAGAAATTGCTGCAGGAATTTCAAAGTTCATCATTAAACACATTTGTAGACCAGAACTCAAATTTTCCTAGATAAGATTTGTAAAGGGGTCTTTCATTATTTATTTTTAACTACCAAAGTTTGGTTAAAATTTGAACCTAGTCTTACTTTTCGAAACGTGAATAAGAAATGAAGAATAAATTGCTCTTCCTAATTTCAATTGAATTTTGCATTATAAACGAGACAATGTTAGTGAAGGTGGATTCGCAAATATATCCTAAAACTAAAGACGCTGTCACATTTTTACAGAAAATATGGGAACGCTTTTGTCAAACATTGGTGATTTGAGTACTAAGCACTCAGAACTTGGTTAAATTTGTTGAGTAATTTATAAAATAGGAAACGATATTGGAATAAGTATTATAGCTATTTATATATCTCTAAATCAAAAGATTGAGGATATTACATTATTCATTCATTGATCATTGTTAGAATATACCGGGGGAGGTTCTAAATTACTTAAACCAAATTTTCATAAACTTCCACTCATATCTGCTGGAAACTTCAACGTCAACTCCAATAAATAATAAAGAAAAAATCGAAGAAATTTACCTATTAATAATAATCCAGCGAAATTCACAACAAAATACTGTTGACGCTGGTTTTTCAAGATACTTGGACAAAATTTAATTTCAAACATATGCATTTTATTATAGTTACGAATAGCCATTAATTACCATGGTACAAAATGATGAGGTTTAAAAAGTATACTGGCTTGGGGTAGAAGACAGGTAGAAGCCGTAACATAACGAAAGAGCGTTGCATAAGTAAAGTAAAGGATCACAAATATGGACAATCGAGCAGTTCTCCGAAGTGTAACTTAAGTTACACATCATCAAGTGAGACGTAAAGGAAGTGAGCCTAAGTTTAAGGCCACAAAAAAATAATCGTAATTTATATGTAAAAAGGCGTGAGGTACTTCGTTCTTGACGGCGGTCCCCCGACCAAACAAATTTTTATTTTATTTGGAAAAATAAAATTTTTATTGTGTGTAATTGATTGATAGTATTTGTTTTTTGTTTCCTGCGCCTATAGTCTATTGTTCTATAGTCCTCCAATAATTCATTCTTTGTATATTTTATGATGATGTCTTGTAGTGTCAGAGTGGCGTCTATCAGTGCTCTTATGGCCCATAAGACTTTTTTCCACTTTTTTCCATAAAATGGCCACTAAATCCCTAAATACACATATTGGCTGTTATAAGCTATTTTTACTCTCTTTTAATTCGTAAAAAAAAATTATTTTATTTACGATTTTTATGATATTTTAAATAATTCTCATAAATTACTTAATTTTACAATTCCTAACCTATTGAAAATCTCCGCGAACGTTGTCCTATATCGGAAGTGTTGTCTCATATGGTTCTTTACATCTATTCAGGACGCTCCGTCAGTTCCTGTGTTATTCTGCTTGACTCCCTTCTGAGCTTCTCATTTGGGATGATGTTGAGTCTAAATGATCGTAGAACTATATTTCCTTCACATAGTGCCATTATTTTATCCACGGCTTTTAAAAATGACACCATCTAAATTATATTGCTTAGGGGATGTATAGCCCTATACTGTCTAAGGATGTCCTTCGGTTCCAGTCCTAACACTTTCGTTGTTTTCCAGGAAGATTCCATTAATTGCTTGCACCCCTCCGTCATTCGCTCTTGAAGTGCAATTGTGTGTTTTTGGAGCCTGGTTGTAGGCTCCTTTCGTTTTAGTGCTTCTTCAAATATTCCGACATTTTGTTCTAGTGCGTTGTTATCAATGTTTTTATATTTGTTGTTTTTATTTTGTTTATTTTATTTTATTTTATTCTATTTTATTTTATTTTTGTATTACTGTTATTTAGGTTTTTTGTCTCATTTGTCTATAAAGGAATTGAACCATCTTTGATTGTCTTGATATTTAACTTATATTTTTACTAATTTAGCGAATTTGTATACAATTTTTGTTCATTTAAAAATCAATTTTTTTTGATATTTGTCTTAGTTTTAATTAGATAGTATTAAATAAAATAATAATAATAATAATAATAATAATAATAGTTAATAAAAATAATAATATTAATAATAATAATAATAACAATAACAATAATAAGAATAATAATAATAATAATAATAATAATAATAATAATAATAATAATAATAATAATAATAATAATAATAATAATAATAATAATAATAATAATAATAATAATAATAATAATAATAATAATAATAATAATAATAATAATAATAATAATAATAATAATAATAATAATAATAATAATAATAATAATAATAATAATAATAATAATAATAATAATAATAATAATAATAATAATAATAATAATAATAATAATAATATTAATAATAATAATAATAATAATAATAATAATAATAATAATAATAATAGTTACAGTCGATGACTAACTCTCTAAACGCGTGGTTGTCTTTGAAGCGGTGTCTCTGCAATCATCGTTTCACGCCACTTTTGCGATTTTAAATCGGTTAGCCTAGCAACTGCCTTACTCTTCGATTTAAATTGAAACAACAACAGATTAGCAGCAGAAACAGAAAGCGACAACAAACAACTCTTAATATTTGGTGTGGCGCATTTGGCGCTTCAGGCAAACCAAAAATGCCGCGATTACTAAAAACTAATAAATCAGTAACTTATGCCAGTGACCAGTACCATAATTTTTTTTGAATTTCCTCCCTCTCCAAACCATCGACGACGACGGCGCTAGCACGGATACTGCTAACAAGGGGCAGGTTACTCCAGTAAAGCAAATTCCGCTTCCACCTATTACGGTTTTAAAGAATCCTGCAAAAGAAATCCATGACTTGGTCAAAGCCATACCTATCACCAACTACTCGGTTAAGACCATCTCCACTGGCAACGACGCTCTAAGGGGTTTACTAAGCGACCGTGGTCTAAATTGCATCGACGTCCGGACCATCGGCAAAACAACACGAGCTGGCTATAACCTTCTGTTGACCATTGTGTACTTCTAAAACGGCTCTATAACGCTCCAAGCCTTGCGTACATTACACTCCTGCATCAACAACACCAAAGTTCGATGTGAATTCAAGTCTAAGGAAATCAATAAGCTCACCCAGTCCTAGCTTTTCCGTCATGGATCAAGTAAGTGCAATGTTAACACTTCTTGTTCCTACTGTGCTGGGTCACACAACACTTCTCTTTGCATTAAAACGACTGTGTATTGCTGTGCGAATTGTAAAGGCGATCACCCCTTCACTGATCTAACTTGCCCTTGTCGCTCATCATATCAGTTTATGCTCAATGCAAGAAACCAGAGAAGTAAACGCATTGCCAGTAGAAACAACTACAAAAACGCTCGCGACACCCGTACCTACAACTACAAAAATAATAGCGTTGTTTACTGTAAAATCTCTCCCTCGCATTGCCAGTAGAAACAACTACAAAAACGCTCGCGACACCCGTACCTACAACTACAAAAATAATAGCGTTGTTTACTGTAAAATCTCTCCCTCTTCGCTTCATCAATCAAAGAAATCGTCGTTAAATAGTTCCATTAACAGACAACAGTTAAATAACTCTACATTAAATGTCTAAATCAAGAACAACACTCAAAGTTATAAACAACATTCAACATTCAACATCATGGCATGGAATTCGCCTGCCGTAGTAAACAAACGATGCGAACTATTATATTTTACATTTATTACTCTAATCATGTATATATCTACCTTTTAGGGCATGGTTATCCCATCGGGTTGTGGAGTAATAATTATTAGAAATGACATCAAACGAAAGCAAGTTCTCTGTTTGAATACCCATTTAATTGAAAACAAGGGAATACAGGTTGAATAAAATACTGCTTACTATATAATGATAATCTCTGTTTATTTTGCTGGCCCTTCTGCGAAATGTTTGTCTAATTCCTGTAGCTTACCCAATGACACTAAACACAAAAACTAAATGTTTAAGGCTGACCTGCTTAAGCTGCATCGTATCGATGGTCACTTCATAACAAGGGGCGACCTAAGTTACCGCCATCGACAGTGAAACTGCTCAGAGCAAACTGCTAAGGTAACACTGTCAATGACCTTTCAACACCGGATAAATGTAGCGTTGTATACTCTGGAGACCCCACATAATTACCTTCAAGTCATAAAGCAAATCCTTTCACTCTGGATCTTTTTATAACCAGCTCACCTCACCTTCTCACTGAGCCAATATTTCCCAACGACAAACATTCATACAATCTTTTTCCCATCGTTGGCAAAATTAACTCGGCCAGGACAAACCTAAGGGGGCAAACATTAAAGTTAAAAAAAAACTGGAAGCTGTTCAGGCACTCCAAAAAACAACAATTCCGACACATCCAACAGCATCTGTCAACATCCACTCCCAATGAAATAGACTATCTGGTTGACTTCATGACTTCATGTGTCAGCACTGCAATTGAACAAGCTGTACCTAAAACCCCTGAGACTCAGCCTATTTACCCAAAAACTCCCAATAGCATTTTAGAGCTCATAAAAATCAGAAACATTGTTCGAAATCATTGGCAAAGAACAAGGCAACCTATATTCAAAGCTGGAGTGGATTACCTAAACCGCCAAATTAAAAAGCTATTCATTGAACACGACAATGCTAACTGGAACAGAAAACTCTCCATACTAGACATAAACTCTAAGCCATTTTGGAAATTAACAAAACAAAAACCATTTACCCTAGCCTTCTTCATAACAATCAAGCTTTTACTTCTATGGAAGAAAAAGTCAATATTCTAATTGAGATCTTTGAAAATCATCACCTTAACGAAACGCTGTCTTAAGCACCTCCCAAAACAAGCTCCCCAACTACTGACCTTAATTTTTAATAAGTGTATAAACATTGTATACTTTCCACTCAAATGGAAGTTAGCAAAAATTATGCCATTTCCAAAGCCTAAAAAACCTGCCGACTCACCCGAAAGTTACCGGCCTTTTGTGCGCTTTCTCTAAAATCTTCGAACGCATTCTAAAGCTGAGATTAAACACATTCATCGAACAAAATAACATTCTGCCACCTTCGCAGTACGGCTTCAGGGCGAAATTCAGTTGTATTCATCCTCTCAGCAAATTTAAGTCTTTTGTGAAAAACGAGCTGAACTCCAAAAAATCCGTGGGTATGGTAGCGCTTGACGTGCAAGCTGCCTTTGATACCGTGTGGCATAATGGCCTTATATACAAACTCCAAACCATCGGTACTCCTTTATAAAGTATATAAATCATCTATAGCTTCTTATCCGAAATATATTTTTGGGTTGATATGGACGGTGTTAAGTCCAACCTAAAATTAAGTAAGATGAGTTTACTGGAGGATTAGAGAAAATTGACCCCACTTACATTGAAAACTTGGTGGCATCAATGGCAAATAGACTGATGAGGTCATAAAAATGAAGGGTTATCCAACCTGATACTAAAAAGGATTTTGAGTATTCAGAGCTGAAGATATTAGCTCCTTAGATCAGCTGTACTATGACTTTTATGGAGGGGAATTTTCGAGGTCTTCTTAATTTTTACTTATTATTAAGGATGCAACTATGCCAAATGAAAAAGTTTTCTTATAAATACATTCAAAAATATTCAATTAACACTACTGCGTTTCAATTATAATAAAATATAAATTATCAAAAAAGTTATGAAGCTTAAAACACAAAAATTTTATGAAAATTCTTCCTGTATGCTCACTTAAGTGGCACACTGTATATTAGTTTCCACTAAAAATGTTTACCAGATTTAAAAAAGACATGGTAATATATTCAATATACGGAACCCTCTCCACATGAGCTTAACTCGCGAATGCAAAAGATCATAGATAATAATGTCCAATATGTACTTGATTGAAAATTATTTTGTATAAAGAAAATTTTTGTTCAGAAGTGTACCAAAAAACCGTGAAGTATTTTTGTATGACCCAATACAATCTGCTGCCTGACAAACAATAGTTATAAGCGACAACTACAAAACTTATATACCACCACCGCCGTCTATTATATGGGTTATTGCGGAAAAACCAAGATTATGCCGCTATTAACGAGAATCTTACCATCCAGATTTTACGAGAAATATGAATAGAATAGCTGTTTCGAGGTAACTGTGTTGTTTTATTTTACTCCAAGTTTTGCCAAATTATAAGAACGAATAAAAAGTCCATCCAAAATAAAATTACAAGTCTTTATTATACGGTGATTGGAGTTGGATTGACAAAAGTATTAACAATAAATATGTATAAAAGGCGGCTGGACGGCGAATTGAAGAGCCAAGGAAAAGGTCCAGAAACATATTGCGAAAGCTAAGCCACATGCAGATGGCAAAAGCTTTAATGCACTGTCCAGCACGAGCTTAGTTCAGCTCCCGAAATACTTCTCCCGTCGGAAGTTTCAAATTTCCAACCGTAGTGGTTTCAAGGGGCACAACGGCGAGCTTGCCAACAGCTCTCTTAACCAAGGCCACGCCATCGTCTGCTGCAATGGTATTGCTAACTAGGCCAAGATGTCACCTGAGGGGAGGTAAGCTGTTGTCCTTCGCCAGCAATATTAAACTTGGCTGCAGGTTCGGTTTCGATGAACGCCGTTTACTACGCTCTTGAAGCAAGGATAGATACCTGGTGCTCAATTTTTTCCCACATTTTTCTGCATCTGGCATACGACTCCGGCGATCGATGTTTAGGTGCATAACATCAGGCTCGTGAATTGTAGCGTAGGACGATCCGATAAGAAAATGGCGTAAGGACTTCTAAGTCTTCCGGGCTCTCTGAAACTGAACAGAGCGTTCTTGAATTTAATATAGCAGAAATTTCGCAAACAAGAGTGCGGAGTACATTGAAGGTTAGAATGGAGTTCCCAACGTCTCGATAAAAATGAAATTTGATGCCTTTACAACCGCTTTTCATACACTACCAAAATGCGGAGACCGTTGGGGTATGAAACGCCAGCGATTGCTTGATTCACTGTAAAGCCGACCAATGTGTGGGTCGCTCAGAAATAACTGCTTCAGCTCGTCCAATTCATTTTTAGAGCCTACAAAATTTGTCGATTGTCCGACCAAATTGCCTCTGGTTTTCGTCTTAGGGTGAATCTCTTTAGCGCAGCAATGAACAAATGTGTGGATAAGTTCTCCACTACTTTCAGGTAGGATGAAGCAATTTCGCCGCAGAGCGCCTTCTATTAGCAAAGCAACTCCGTCACTGCCGCAGAGCGCTCTCTACCAGTGAGGATCAAACCAAAATCACATACAACAAAGGAGGAGCGAACGCAGCCAACTTTGGCATGTGAAAAAAGTAAACTTCCTTTTTATCTCAGGCAAGCGAAAGGTGAAGTGTAAAAATACAAATTTTGAAATCGCCTTACATCGGCGCATTTAATAAAGTTTTTTAGTTTCATAAAGATTCAAACTGAATCCGGTCTACCTATTATTATTGCGGAAAAAATTGTTCTATTTACGACGAGCATACAATGTATGAGGAACGGAGAGACAGTCTGGATGTGATGCATTACACCTGTCTGACACTGGACGGTGCAGACAATGTTGGGTTTGTAGTCCCACCAAATCACTCAAACCCAGTTACAATACCTGCATCGCCAAACGCTGAGTCTATTGTTGTGCCTACTGTTGCACCTACAGCAGGCAAATCGTATCTTTCTGCGTCGTCTGCACCAAAGAATGAACTTATTGCAGGAAGAACGGCGAATCTTGTAAAAAGAGGGTGAATTATTGGCTCAGTTGCTAGAAACTCAGCCCTATAAAAATGCTACAGAACGACAGAGCACGTTTTCGATATAGCCCAATGCACACCCATCCAATACCGCTCATGAAAGTACTACACCCACTCTCACCACAGCGTACATTGCGGCCTATAAGGGTCTTAGTAAAGAGCTCCCCAAATATACAGTTATACCAGAGGAATGGCCTGTCTTTAAGGCGACTCACGGACAGTCAACGATGTTGTGCGGATTTTCGAACGAAGAGAATGTACTTCATTTGCATGGTGCCCTAGACGGAGCAGAATGCAATACGAGCAGAAATTTTTGATTAATGTTTCATTCGTCTCCCGCATCATTTTCATACTACAAATGAAATTCGGACGACCTAAATTAATCATCGATGTACTGCTGTGCCAAATCAGAGAGTTGCCACCCCCTAAGGCTTGAAACCCTAGTGGGTTCGTCATTAAAGTCTACAAAAACTGCGAGACTATGAAAGCGTCGGCCCTCGCCAACCATCTCAACAACACAGAACTGGAACAAGAGCTGCCAACACGAACCTGGAAGACTTCAGCAACTGGTTGATTTAACTGGCTGATGGAGCCAACGCTGTCATTATATACGGAACGATGGCTAGAGTACGAAAACCTGGAGTTTTAAACGCGCACATGACAGTGTCAGGTCCTCGTCAAGAACTCTCCTCTGTTTCTTGCATCATATGCAATAGGAAGTGTGCGTTTGTCGCCGTTTGTCATGCTTTCAAAGAAGGCAACCGCTCTTCCAAGTTGGACTTTATCCATCGGCGTAACCTATAAAAGCGATGCTTGAATAAGCAGTGCAACCCGGCCAAACGCTGTGGTGTGGACGTATGCCCATAGTTAGCTAGGCTATCAGCAGCAACGCCAGCAATGTCGATAAGAGCCAAATGCAACGCACACCGCCAGGTTGTGGCCACCATAATTTTTAAGGTGCTTCCCATAACCTTGTATATAAGTAACAAAGTGTGGAGACGTGCGCGTTCTTTGACGACGGTTTTTCTCTCACCCTGATCGACGAAGAATTGCAGCGAGAACATAACCTGACTAGTTCACCTCAACCACTCTGTTTGAAATGGACCGGAGATACTCAACGATAAAAGGATGCTCCGTTGTGCCTGGATCTGAGCATTTCTGCGCCTGGTATCACTAAAAAATTCATCGTGAAAACCACCCACACCGTTAAACAGTTACAGCTTCCCCCACAATCGCTCGACGCTAAACGATTAAAAGCACAATATAAGCAACTAAGAGGGCTTCCTTCATACAAAGATGCTGTGTCCAGAGTTTTATTCGGCGTCGATAACAGCAGATTGGGAAGCAGCAATAAGCCAAATGAGGAGTCAAATTCCAATCCCATAGCTGAACGCACGCGTCTCTGATGGACGCTCAAAGGCATTTTGATGGCTGATACAAATCCACGGGCGTAAGGAAAATTTACCGCGCTATATTTTCCACGCTTGTGAATGTACGATGTTTGAAACCAAACTGTCAAAGATCATCAGAGACTACATCTCTCTCGATAATGTGGACGCCGTCGCTAAGCCTGCATTATTAATGTTCAAGTTCAATTTCTTTTTTTTTTACATTGGCGTTAATATTGTAGGTACGCAATGCCTACACTGATCTCACATGGGGCAGGCCCAAGTGGCAGCAAAATTAACCCAGTCACATAGACTGGGCTCAGCTGGTGTTAAGTGCTAATTTCTTTGGTGAACATGCGATACCAAACCTAATGCCTACGTACTACATATTTGGCTACAGATAAAAACATCATCAGCGACTAACATAATCAGAATGCAAGATTAAACTAAAGCTAATATTCAATTTAGAATTCAATAACTACAATAAAATAGACTATTTAAACAAGGAGAAAAAATGCAGGTTATAAGTTTAGAAAGTAAGTTATGCATTAATTTAACGACGCCAACAATTTAGTCTTTAAAACATAAGAGGTGGAAATTTCAGAGTTTAGAAAGTCAGGGCGAAGCCAAGTCTCGAAGAAAACAATAATATCAGAACTGAAAGTAAAACTTCTAAGATAAAATTAAGAACGTTTAGACTGTAAAGCTCTAACATTTTGAAAATGTATAGTTAGTTTTTTGAAGATTTTGAAGGAGCAGAAGATGAAGCTGAATGATGAAGCCTAGATTTTTTCCTAGGAATAAACTCGTGGAATAAACACCATATGGGCAGGCCAGAATATTAGGTCACAAATGACGGAAAATACTTCCATAGAAACTGAAAACTTGAAAGAAGAGTTTTCTCTAAGCCTATAGAAATTAAACTTATGAAA
Organism: Cacoxenus indagator; assembly: GCA_035041755.1. Lineage (NCBI taxonomy): Eukaryota > Metazoa > Arthropoda > Insecta > Diptera > Drosophilidae > Cacoxenus > Cacoxenus indagator. The sequence continues at coordinate 173,900 of JAWNKX010000598.1, read as the reverse complement.
ATGATTTTTCGAAAGGTTGCATGCTTTTGATGACATATAGCGGGCAAAGCCGTTACAGGTTGTCCGCTTAACCACCATGGAAATAAAAATATGTTTGTGAGGATCCAGCACCTTCAAAGTACATGGCAATGTAGTAGAGGTAGTGTTAGACTTCGAAGAACTCTTAGGGGGTGACAAAGTACAGGAGGAGCTAGAGACATTAGTAGAAAATGAAGCAGCACTTATATTAGTAAGACAGAGAATAGAGGGAGATAAACAAATATTGGAGGAAAAAGCGACAGATGAAGAAATAGTAGAGGGGATAATGGTAGAAGGAGTTACTGAATTTGGTGCGGGAGGAGACGACTGGGTACATATAGAAGAAAGTATAAAGGAAAAAGTGGGTAGAAGTTGGGAAGAAGGAGAACAAGTTGAAGCTGAAGTCACAGTAGTAGGACATGGAATAGAGGAAGACAAACAAGTAGTGGGGGAACGTTGAAAGCGAGAGATGAATTAGTAGTAGAGGGGATAATGGTAGAATAAGCTACTGGAATTGGAGTGGTATGGCGCAGTTGGCTAGATATAGAATAAAATGCATAAGAGTAAGTGGGTAATGGTTAGGAAGATGTAGAAGGAGTTGGTGGGGAATGACAAGAAAGGGGTTGAGGAGACGAAAAAGAAATTTCAATTATATTAACTTTTATTTCATATTACATATAGTTTGTACATCTTTTTATAGAGTACCAGCGTCGCGCGCCAGACGTCGTTCTGCCCTTTCCGGTATTAGCACAGAAAATAAAAATTCAACTTCATACTTCAAAAGTTTACGCGACCGGCTAGTTAAGAGATTCCCTGAAATCAAAATTAGTCAAGCAGCTTAGGCGCTCCCTTTGTGAGCACTTTCTCTAGTCTATGTAATTACGCAGTCTCTGAGCACCAAGCAAAATAAATAAAAATAAATAAATAATATTATATAGCACATATTTCTTTTTTCATGGTCCTGATTTGTACCACAACTGCGACTCCTTGTGCTTAGGTGTGCTGGCAGACGGCTGCGTCAAAAACACCACCCAGTCCACTTTCCCGTCATGATAGGGTAAAAAAGGGGAAAAAGGGGTCAGCCCAAATCGTGGAATCTTTTATTTCTCTGGAAAGTCCTGGCACATCATCAAATCGGTTTGCTCTGCTATATGACGCTGGGAATGAGTATGAGACCACAAACACTTACCGAAGCCGAGAAAATGGTCCTTGACGCTGATGCTGGAATTGATACTGATGAGGGAATTGATACTGAAACCAATCGCAGGACTAGAAAACCACCCCCTATCAATATTTTTAATGTGAGCAATTGGAACAGGAGCTGCCTGTGGTCTCCAAACAATTTCTCGCTTAAAGTTATGAGAAATTATACTGTAAGGGTCTATACTGAGGATTCTGAATCGTATCGTATTCTGGTTCGTTACCTAAAAGAGCGTACCATTAAACACTACACATACCAGCTTAAGGAGGATTAAGCTTTCAGGGTAGTTGTTCGCAACCTGGCCAGCAGCACCCCCCACACTATTATCAAGGAAGCCTTTTATACCAAGGGCCACAATGTCACCAGAGTGTTTAATCCCAACCCCCGCAAGTTAATCGCTAAGGTTAAAGGAGCAGACACTGAAAAGATTGTACCAAATAACTTCTTCTTATTATTTATTTATATATAAATAAAAATAAATAACTTCTTCTTAATCAACCTTGCCAAAGCGAATAACGATAAGGAGGGTCTGAAAATTCAGCATATAGGCAGGCAACGTGTCCTGGTTGAAATTCTAAAAAAGAACCTGACTGTCATTTAGTGCTATAGATGCTTTGGATTTGGGCACACCAAAAATTACTGTCTGCGACAGTTGATTTGTGGAAAATGTGGGCGAAACCCACAATGTTTGGATGTGGAGGACCTTTGCTGCATAAATTTCGGTGAGAAACATGCTGCTTGGAATAAGGGCTGCGGAATTTTCAAAAAGAAATTAAACAGCCTAGAACCCAATATATCAATTACGGCGCGTGGCAGCAACAGGGAAGATTCTATGAGAAGAGTAAGTTATTTCAAGGCGGTAATGATCAAGGGCACCTTATATGCAGACACATGACGTGCTGGTTTGCATATAACTAATCCTCCAAAGAGTTCTGGCAATGTTAACAACCAAGCTGTGCATCTAGAGCAATCGCCACAGACCCCTGACAGCATTAGCAAGTTAGAGGCCGAAATAACAGCCCTCACAGCTAAAGTTGACACAATTACATTAATGTATAATGAACTGAAGGAAAGCAATCAGTTCCTCAAACAATTATGCCTCAATTTCGTGAATGCTCGTAAATGATTCCCCGTCCACTCAGCCTTGGATTGTGGAATGCTCATGGAATTTCTGGGCATGTTGAGGAGCTTAAGCATTTCGTTACCGCCCATAACATTGATGTATTGCTCATCACCGAGACATGGCTGCAAACCGGAGTCCAGATCTTTATACCTGGCTACAATATTCACAAGGCAGACCATCCCAGCAACAGGCCTAGAGGACGAGCGGCTGTGCTTATTAAGTAAAAAATATGGTGTTCTTTACAAGAGCCAGTTAGAACAGCGAAATTACAGATGGCCACCATCCAGATTTCAACCAGTAGGGGCGAGTTAATAGTCTGCATTATATCTACCTCCGCATCTGTATTGGTCATCTGTAGACTTCGAAGATCTTTTAAGCAATCTAGGAAGAATTTTTCTCATAGGTGGAGACTTTAAGGCCCAAAACAGATTCTAGGGTAACTTTAGAGCCATTTGAAGGGGTAGCTGCTTACAGGAAGTTGTGTATAACTCAGCAGCTAAAATCCTGGCATCTGGTCAAGCGACCCATTTCCGGTACGCCCAAAGACACACACCAAGCGCTATTGATTTCTTCATTTATAATGGGCTGCGTTCGGATCCACCACATAGCTCAAGAGTGCGTTCTGGACTTCCACCAGCTATTGAAGCACTGCTGCTTATTTAGAAGAGACTTAGGAGACAGTTTGTCGCACCCTATTTTGGACAGGGTTTTCGTAAAGTGTCGAATAGAGTCAAAAAGCTTATGACGCTCCATAAACAGGAAGAAAATGACAGGTTCTTGTCAAATGTCTCCCCCGACGTCCCCACAAAGCACTCGTTGTGGAAGTTGGCGAAAAGGTAACCCCAAAATTTCCAATCAAGAAGGCTGACGGATCCTGGGCTAGATCTTTAACCGAGCGAGCCAAAGCTTTCGCCGAGAAATTGGAAGCTCGATTTTAGCCATTTGATAGCAGCTCAGAACTCAGGGTTCGCCAGATCCATGTGAGACTTGAAAGCGCCGGCCAATTATGCCTCCCGGTTGCTCCGAATACAGCAGAGGAAGTCAAAGCACATATTAAAGGGTTGAACACTAAAAAGGCTCCAGGTGAAAATAGACTGGACAACTTTACACTTAAGGCAATGCCGCTAAAAGCTGTGCTATTACTGGTCCTCATTTTTAACTCAGTGTTGAGATTTGGATATGTGCCGAAACAGTGGAAGAAGGCGAGAATTTGCATGATTCATAAGGCCGGCAAGAGCCCTTACACCTAGATTCCTACAGGCCAATTACGCTGCTACCCACTGTAGGAAAATTGTTTGAACGCTGTTTGCTGACACGGATCCTGGACTCAAAAAAGGTAAAGCAAATAGTTTCTTCCTTTCAATTTGGCTTTCGTAAGTCCCACCGAACTCCTGAGCAGCTAAATAGGGTGGTTAACTTTATTCTCGAAGGAATTGAGGCTAAGGAGTACGTGGTAGTAGCGTATCTTGACAAAAAGCAGGCTTTCGACCGAGTTTGGCACGACGGGCTGCTCAGTATGCTCAAGAATCTCTTGCCGCCTCAACTATGGTTAATCGTGCGCAGCTACCTTAAGAACAGGACCTTCTCAGTGGTACTGGATGGTGTGGAATCGAGCATCAAGGCAGGTGTCCCCAGCGTAGCGTTTTGGGGCCTACACTCTATACCCTGTTCACGCACGACATGCCCACTGGGTCAGAAATACCACTGAAGGATCCTCTGGATCTGATCATTGCCAAGTTTGCAGACGATACAACCATCCTCGTTAGAAACAAGTGCATTTACGAAGCCATGGAATCACTGCAGCAATACCTGCATATTTTTGAAAACTTGACACGACGTTGGAACATTTGCATTAACAAAAACAAATGTGCCAATGTGACGTACGCCTTTCGCCCGGATTTCTGTCTAGGAGTTTTCATTGGGGACCAGCTGCTGGAACACAATTCAGGTTACAAATACCTGGGTGTGTATTTGGATAGGCGGCTAACGTTCAAGACGCATATTTCAAGTATCACGAAATCTTTGGTAAATTAAATTTCAAGTATCACGAAATCTTTAAGACAGAGGATTGGTAAATTAAATTAGCTTTTAAATAGAAGGAATAAATTGTCCTTGGGAAATTAGGTGAATATTTACAAAACAATAATTGCTCCTTCATGGCGATACGGTGTGCAGGTGTATGGCATAGCAGCGAGGTCAAACATCACGAAGGTGAGAGTACTGCAGGCCAAGACATTGCGAATGCTTACTAGTGCCCCTTGGTTCATGCGAACGGCGGACCTTGAAAACGACTTAAAAATACCGAAAATTGGCGATGTGATTAATCGTCAGGCCAAAAAATATATAGAGATGTTGAAAAATCATCCAAATAAACTAGCAAGGCGCCTTCTAAAGCGGCGCAGAGTAGGAGGAGTTAGGGTAGCGAGGCGGCTGAGAAGATCACACCCTGTAATAGATCCATTTAATACACTATACTATATCCCCACTTATTATTTAAGTTGTTTTGTTAATTTTTGTATATATAATTTAATTGAAGTTGTTCTAATAAAAAAGAGAAAGAAAAAACAAGAACACAACTTTGTTTATTATTTTAAAACTTGGTTCCTACCATTTTGTTCAGCAGTTTCACTGCAACAGTGTGCTTATATAGGTGAGGCACATTAATTTTTTTCATATTTTCCTCTCTAATCTTACCTAATTTCTTTGTTTGTTATTAATTGTATTTTGTCTATCGTAGTTGTGAAGTTTTATTTTAAACTATATACTGTATAAGTTACAATACTTTAGCTTAAGTTGAATTTCATGTTTGGGATAAAGCATTAATAAATGAAATGAAAAGAAATTATACTACTTATATGTCTTTTCTTCCTTGTCCTTTTACATTTTCAAAACACGAATTAAATTTTTTGGTGAGCATTTGCTCACTTTGTCATTTCCGCAGGATTTCATCCAAGGACTTTCGATATTGTCTCGGGGTTCAGTCGAAGAGAAATTACGCTGGACCTTCTCATTGTATGACATCAACGGCGATGGCTTCATTACTAGGGCAGAAATGACTGATATTGTGACTGCCATATACGAACTGATGGGTCGTCTACCTAACGAGTGTCCCGAGGGGGAGAAAATCAAAGGCAGAGTTGAGCAGATATTTCAGGTGAGTTTCATCATTCGAATTCTGGAAATGATGAGCCACTTGTGTTGATGTGCAGCCGGCAGTCGACTGCCGGACCTCTATGGATGCCATCATGGAATATGTTTGTATGTGAAGTTTGATGCGATAGTCTACCGGCACAGTCGGGAAACTCCAACCAATTTGTTAGCATGAAATCAATACTGTAGCACCATCAGTTTTTGCGTTGATATGTATGTAAAATTCGATATCGAAAGTCTGTCAAAGAAAAATACGAACAGTTTATCTCAAATGGAAAGTTTAGAGTCTTATTGGTGGTAATATCTTTGGAGTATTTATGACGATAAAATCTATTTACTGTATTCCAAATCCCTAACAGCGCCGGTGCCCTTGGTATCACATATAAAAATCAATATATGTTTGTGGGTTTGCTTATATTTTGTATGCTGCCATAACATTGGTTCGAATGCGATAAAACATTGTTAATTTGTTGCTTGCACTTGTGTTAGATTATAGGCATAGTACAATTCATTTACAGTAGGTGAGCGCGTATGGTACCGACAAATGTATTTTAAAAAATAATGTTAGTGGGTCAAGCGTTTGACTCCAGTCGGCTGCTACGTGAGCCATGCATGAACATTACAAGGCGAAGAGGAGAGAGGACAAATGACTTTTCGGATTAAAAAAATGAGAGCAGGAAAGGCGTGAATAGAAGCGGCCGAAAATCACAGGACCAAACACGAAGTCCGAATATTTTGTCTACAAGTCAAAGGTCTAACTCAAGGTTTTAAGTCCGCGGCATCTCTGGCCTGTCGTGATGATAATGAGAACCTTCTCACAAATGTGCGAAGTGTACTGGGTGTATGGAAAGACCATTTCTCACAGTTGATTGCAAGTGATGATACCCACAATACCACCAGCGTAGAATCAAGCGTCTAAAGAACAATATTGTGGCGGGTGCTGATGGCCTTCCTTCTAAGTTGTTTATAACTAGTGGCAATGAGCTTGTTAATAGCATGAATAAGCTCATCTGCATATATATGGATAGTTGAAAATATGGCTGACGATTAGAGACTTAATTTATTATACTGTGCTGAAGAAGGGTGACGGGAATATTCGCACCAACTATAGTGGGATTAGCATTCTTCCCATTGCATATATTTTCCTATCAAGCGTAGTTTGTGAAAAGGTCAATCCTATGCGGCTTCAGACCTAGCAAATCAACAACTGACCAAACAGCAACACTACGTCAAATTTTTGAAGAAACCTACGAAAACGAAGTTGACACACCCCACCTCTTTATTGACTATAAGGCAGCATTAGGCAGCCCCAAACGAGGTGATATGTATACAACTATGTCTGAACTTCGAATCCCCGCATAATTGGTTCATCCCTGCATCATGACGTTGACAAATACGAGATGCTCTCTCAAAATAGTAACTGACATATCAACATTCTTCGAAATCATACGGGGAATTAGATCTCTGTCTTGTGCCGTCTTCAACTTCGTCATGGAGAGTTTCGTAACCAAAGTGAAATTACATCTGTCGTGCATTATACTAACAAATAAAAGTGTCTAGTTCCTTGCGTACGCTGTAGGCATTGACATAATTGGCCGCACCAAACGTTATGTAACGGCAGCCTTTAATGCAATTGAAAGAGAGTCTGTAATAGTAGGTTTAGCAGTGAATGAGTGCAAATACAAATTCATGATAGGGTCTAGTAGAGAGCCCCAACGTCTTGGCTCTCAACTGACGGCAGGTACCTATAATTTCAAAGTAGTCACGAATAACGACCCGAGCATAATCACCAGAAAGAACGGCACGAACATTGAAATAAAAAGAAGAATCACTCTTGACCATAGAGGCTATTTTGAGCTCAATAGGCAACTGAGTATTAAACCGAGACAAACCGAAGCAGCCCTGGTGGAATTGGAGAGAAAGATTTTTCGAAGAATATTTTTCCCCATTTGTATTGGCAATGACTACCGTATTCGATGGAATAACAAGGTGTATGATTTATACGATGACATTGACGTAGTCAAACAATATCACAATTATCACATACCGTGATAATCAGGCATTAGCTATAATCAGGAAAAAGTTAAGGGGTCCAGCAGCCATTGTATTAGCATCCTTTAATAGACTGATTGAGCAGGATTTATCAACCTTGCAACAGGGAAACGTGACACTGTTGCAGTACTATGACGAAGTAGAACGAAAACTGACACTACTTACAAACAAGACTATCATGACCTACGACAAGGAAATAGGCCGTATAAAGGAAACCAAAAGTGGCAACCAACAGGAGGCGGGAATCAAAGACAAGTTGAATCAGATCACGGGAAACATCCGAGATATTCAAATCAGGATCAGCCCCCGAGTCAACAAGAACAGGGGGAGCTAACGGAGGACCTAGCACTCGCTAACTTCAAAACTCAAATCAGGGTGCCCCTCAGTGATAAAATGCAAATCAGGGTAGATTCAAACGACCAAACGGGTCGGACCGACAGACTGCACATAAGATCCAGAGAGTGAACAATACTATTCACGATGACAATCACAACAAGGTGAAGAGAACAAAGAAAGTACTGAACAGGCAACGGAAGAGATGGAGGATGAACAGTCATATGCAGAATATTTCAGACAATACAATTCTTAAAGTGTAAAAACGTGATCTTTACACATATAAAATACTAGTAGGTACCCGCGACTTTGTCTTCGTAGAATTTCGAGTAACATATTTTTCTGCAGACATTTATCAATCTCAATAATATACCCATATACTAATAATAAAAAAAAACAATGTGTGATTTTGCTTAGCACTCACTAGCTCTTTATATGAAACATATTCAGTATGTAACTTGCTTATTATGCAAAGTCACATCCACCCCAAGCGAAAAAAAAGTTTCGTACGTTTTCTGATTCTTTCTGAAATGCTTCTTCTTCACTTTTGTTGTTGTGTTTGTGAGTTGCTTGAAGCCTTCAAATGTTTACTCTCTGTTGACCACGTACTTTCAGAGTATACTCTTTGAACGCATCACATACAAGTGTGAACAAAACAACGTTTTCCGTTTTATATGAATGAAAATTGATTTAAATTGCATACCATAAGATTAACCGATAATACGTTGCGATGCGCAACATTTCTCAAATTTGCGCAACATTATCATTTGTGATGCACTTCATTATTTGGCGCGTGAAACAATGGAAATATCGTAAGACAAATTTTTTTACAAGTAATATTTAAGTTTTTCATAAATTTAATATTTAAGTTTAATAATTTATTATTTCAATAGTGAGAAAAAGTGAACTAACGAAAGCAAGAAGGGTCTTGTAGAAGAACTTTTACGCCATGAAGGAGAATTAGCGGCAAAAAAAGGTATACAATTTGGGAATAAATATTGCGGGACATTAAGGAGTTTGAAAGCACTTTCCCCTTTTCAAAAGAAGCAATGATTAGCTGTTTCATAAATATAGTGGGCACATATAAGAGGATCATAAAGCGTAACAACAGATCGGGTGAGGATTCAACGAGCTGGGAATTTTTCGATGTTTTGGACGAGGTTTTTGGCAGCCGCAGTAGCGTTCAGGTGCCAGAAGAATTGGTAGAAAGTCCACTTCAAAACTTAGTGGCAGATTTAACAAGCGATAACCCGTTGACACCCACCTATAGCCAGTCGACAATAAACTCATATAACACCATTCCAAGATTTTCAATAAAATGAAAATGATCCAAAGTTCTTGACTTTTTGAGCAAAGAATTTGAGGCAGATGCAAAAATGATAAAGAAACTCTTGGATATGGAGGCAGAGAAAATTCAATGGAAACGAAACACACGACAAAACAACATTGTGTTCATAAACGCCCGAAAATGTCTGTCCATTATTTGACAAAGCAGTGTTGCTTTGCAATACTTCTTTGCATCGTAAACACTATGCATTGCAGTGTTGCTTTGCAGTGTTGCGTTTATGGAGTTAGCCGTTTTTTATTTGGTGACACAACCTAATATTTGTGTTGTGTAGGTATTGTGCGTGTATAAGATTGTATTGGTTTCTTATTGTGTGTATCACTCAGAATATTTTTGTTAGATTTTGCTTTGTAATCAAGTCTTCTTTTTTTTCTGGCCGCTTGGTATTTTCATTTCATTCATATAAAACGGTAAACGTTGTTCTTTCCACTCTTGTTTGTGATGCATTCAAAGAGTATACTCGGAGAGTACGTGGTCAACAGAGAGTATACGTTTGTCCGTTTTGCAAGCAACTCACAAACCAAACACAAAAATGCCAGTCTAGCAGAGCAGATATTGGCTGTATCGTCTGCTAATATTGATGTGGTTTCGGAGGTGTAGATGTTATACAACAACGGCGACAAGCAAGAGCCCTGCGAGCAACCTATTTCAATAATGGTGCAATTTGTGTAGGGCGAATGAACGGTCACTTAAATAGCTGTGGACGATTTTAATCATTTCGAGAACGAAATTTAACTGAGTCAACTTGAAAATAAGCCCGTTGTGCTACACTGAGTCGAAAGCAGCCTTGATATCTAGCAAGATCATGCCTGTGGAATTACCATTTTTAAGGTTCTGTTTAGCAATCTTCCTAATTCGGAGTAGAGTGTGCATATTGTTGTGTTTTTTACAAAAGCCAAATCGCTGACTTAACAGAATTTCGTTACCGTTAACAAATGAGGTAAGCTTGTCCTTGATGAATCTCTGTAAGAGTTTGCTGAGGACAGCAAACTGATTGGCCGATATGAGGATAGGGACTCAGCTGGCTTCAGAGGTTTTTTATAGGTATCACTTTAGAAGTTTTCCAGACCAGTGGAAAAAAAGACTAAAACTAAAGGAAGGCAGGCATTTATAATGATAGTTAGGAATTGCATCACACTACGTGGAAGCTTTCAGACATAGGTTGTCAATCTCGTCTAGTCCAGGAGCCTTATTGCTCTTTAGGTTTTTAATTTTTTTTGAAACTGTGGCGGTATTAATGAGGTAACTATCATCGGTGCTTCTATGACCCGAATTGAATGAATTTACGCAAGTTCTAACTTCAGCATCAGTGGTTGGGTCACTCAGTAAATTGGAGCGAGAATGGTTACTATGGAAAGATAAGGAATCGCATTTTTGCTGAATTAATCCACTTACCAGAGTAGGGATGATTGAGATTTTCTTCTTCATTACTTTTGTTAGCTTCCCAAAGGAAGAAGCACCTTTTTCAAGAGTAGATCGAAGAACATTCCACGAATAATTGTGAAATTTGGAGATACCGTTTCTAATGCGGTAGTTTAACGATTTAACTGCAACCACACCAACGGTATTTTTATACCGTAGCCATATTCGGCAGTGATGGTTTCTGAGTTGAATTAAGGATTTACTGTATTGAGGCAACAGCTTAGAATTAAATTGAGCTCTTTCTTTGGAATGGTTACATCCTTTGCCTTCAACACAACATGAGTAAATTGCTTAAGATTTTTACGCCTATGGCCTAATGATAGATGTAGGTGGTAGGGGCAGCAATACATGTGCGAATAGATTTCTTAATTAAAATGGCCACCCCTCCTCCACAACAGTTAATTCGGTCGAGCCGATAACAATGAAGTTCTGCTCTAAGTTGTTAGGCGATTTAATTGGATACGGGCTGTGAGGTTAACATAACTCAATCTGCAAGGACAGTCAAGTGAAAAGTCTTTTTGTGGCCCTTTACTGTTCGCACATTTAATTGTCAGTTCAGTGCATGAGGTAGTCTTGTGTTGACCCGAATAATTGACGCCGTAGGTTTTAACTGCACAGCGACTGGAGCCATGTCCGAACATTTGGCAGTTGTAGCACTGAGTGATTTTGTTGCTATTATGTTTTTGATAATACCACTTAAGCTTGACATAGTCAATAACAGAGAAATTATTTTTAAGTTTTTAAGTGGTTGACTTCTTCTCAAAATACACCAAATATAAGATGAAAACGCTGTTGTTTGGCCGTTTCGAACGAAATCAAAATCCCTCTCATAAGAAACAGTGTATTGATGTTTCATCGAACATAATAAAGCATTTTGTCTGATCCGGTGTGTTCTCAGCCCAAGAAATCAATACAATCTTATACACACACAATACCAAATTTTCGATTGTGCCAGCAAATAAAATACGTTTCAAGGCGAGTGTGTGAATGCAGTGGTATATCTTTTTTCTCTGTCTTCCCTTATATTCGGCAAATGTCACACGCTTTGTTTTTGCTGGTTTGATTTCGTTTTCACATGGGACACTTGCAGTTTTGTGGTTTACCTGGTAGTAAACGTAGAATTAGCGTTATTCAATTTAGCTTTATCGATAAACCTGTCGCCAAAAATAGGTATAAATGCAATTTAAATTAATTTTAATTATTTATTTAGTTATTTCTGAAAGAAAAAAAAAAGAAAATACAAAAGCGCGAGCCCTTCCTCTTTTTTGTTTTCATTAGATTTCATTTGTTTACAAAGAACGATAAGCAATGACGCGGTAAAGTGATGACGCGGTGACGCTCTTACATCCATTCAAACTTTCACTCTACCGAAACCAAAGATGTTTCACAACAATAATAATTTAAAAGAAACAAAAATAAGACAATATATAAAATATAAAAATAAACAATATTCAAAAGAAAAATAAAGAAGGACAAACAAAGATTTTGTTATATGTGTTGTAATATAACTTAGGATTTATTCTATCAGATCCACTGGCCTTGTCCTCTGTAACCTGGGTCTGCGTTGCAATTCGTATATTGGAAGTAGGTTGACACCAACATTTGAGTGTTAGGTAAGCTTCGTCTGATGGAAACCACTTATTTCTCCTCTGTTACTGTTGGAATGTTTAGGTCACGATGCAGGTCAGCGCTAGATATGTAATACCCTTGGTGATCATGCGAATGATTTTTGATTGTTGTCTTTGTATTATTTCTGTGGGTTTTATACAAATGTTTTCTTGTAGTGAATCGTCAAATTATATTATTTCTGTAGGTTTAATACTAATGTGTATATTTCTGCACTTCGACATCTTTGTTCGCGAGAGACACACAGACTCACTCCTTTGCTTAGCGGTAAACGACTCGTGTGTTTGATCAACGGCAGTGTTGAACAATCTAAGACCAGCCTGTCAACACTACGCTAACACAGCGTTGCTTAGTTGTAATCGTCCCTATCCTACAATCGGCCCTCCTGACCCTTCGTTCAAACCGAACGAAATCCACTTTATCATATATTCTGCTGCAGTTGTAGATTTGTCGGGTCCCTCCTGATTGCCTATTTTTTGTATTTCGTAGCATCCATGTTTCGTACATTTTATTTTGTATGGTCCAAGAAACTTCGGTCTTAACTTCATGCCTTGTTGTATTGCGTTCGTTTTATGGCTACTAATTCTCCCACTTTATAAACTGTTTCTGTCTTTCTCTTTTTGTTAAAACTCTTTCTATTCTCCTGCTGAATCTTCTTAATGTTCTTGTTGTCTTGTGTATTGTTTTCTTTATGTAATACGTCTGTCAACGGTTCCGCTTCCAGAGCATAATTTTTGATTATCTTAGGTGCGAAGTTAACTCCAAGAAACTCTGTATAGCTTTCTTGCTCTTCGGTACAGGAAAATTGATAACTGCTTCAATTTTGTCTCGTATTGGTGAAATGCCTCCTTTTTAGATCTCATATCCCGAAAATTCAATCTTTTCCTGCAAGAACTGCGCTTTTTCAATTGGCGTCAACAACCCTTCTTTTATCCCTCTTTTGACGTCTGTTATTAAAAATTCTACGCAACTCCGATTTTTTCTTCGTTTTTTTAAATCCACTTATTTGAGTAAAAGGGTTTTTCGAGGATGTTGGAAAACAGGGTAGTCATCTTCGACAATTATCTTCATTGTTCGACTATAAGTTCCCATACTCGAATGAATTAAATACTTTTGGCGTTTCATCCTTCGTACCCTTGAGCGTTATATATCGAGAACTCAACGTGATATCAACCGACCTCAAAATGTTATTTCCCATACTTACTTCGCTCTCCAGATATTCGCGTTTGACTACATTGAAGGTAGCACTGAAGTTTACGTCATCGACTAACACTTTTGCCTCAAAATATCCAATGGTCATTAAATCGCCTTTGCGTATGCCTCTCATTCTTTTAACGCTTTTGATTAATTCGACATTTTTGATCTGTTTGAATGTGCCTTCTAGAATAATCCATACGTCGCAACCTGTGTCAATCAGGGTCAATATCGGTATTTTATTTATGGTTAACTATTTATGGATTAAGCCATGCTTAACGCTTTCGGTTTTCAATGTCGCGATTTCCTTTCCCTTGGGGTTCTTCTGCTTGCAATTATTCGCCATATGGCTTGACTTGTTGTAATTAAAGCACGTGACTTCTGAACTACATTGCCTTGCGAGGTGTCCCTCTTTATTACATTTATAGCATTTACTTTTGACCTTGTATGACTCCTTCTTCTCTTGATACGGCTCCTTCTTGTCTTGATTCTCTCTCAAGCCAACTACCTTCAGTGCTAACATTGTATCAGCGTTAATAGTCAAACATCTTGCCCTTTCTGTATTAGCGCTGTCAGCAGCTGTTACTTGATTGTCGCAACTTACGGATTACTACTCCTATTTGCTCTGGATGTTTCTCCACTCTTCAGTTGGACTCCCACGCTGTTGTCACTTGATTAAATTGTAACCTACAGATCCCCACGCCAAAGTGTTCCAGCTATTTCTGCGCCCTTCAGTTACAATTCCCACGCAGCCGTCACTGAAAATTGTCGTAACTTGCAGATCACCACGCTCAATTGGTCTGGCTATTTATGCGCCCTTTAGTTACAACTCCCTCGGAGCCGACCCTGTGTTTCTCGCACACAGTGACTCACTCGTTTGCTTAGCGGCGAATGACTCGTGTGTTTGCTTATGTTGGGCACACAACTTGATTCATTTTGTGTTATAATTGTTACTAGGTGTGCCCGTGACTTCGTCCGCAACCAATGCAAATTTACCTTTGTAATACCACTATAGTCTACCCTAACGCTTCTCTGTATACGATGTTAGAAGTTGAATTTCCAGGAATGTGCACATATAAATTATTTGAATTGCTAATACGGGAGAGAGCCACATATAATTGACCGTGCGAAAAGCAACTCACATTCAAATCTACGAAGCTCAAGGCTTCGTTTATGAACATTACATAACATTAGCGGAAACTGTACGCGTTTAAAATGAAATGGGAAATTATTAGGAATTAGATTAATTCGAGATATGTAAACGCTATTTCCTGTGCCGCAACCTGACAAAAACTCTGTAATGTCCAAGTTAATTGGTATTTTAAACATTGTATGGGCGGTTTTCCCTCCGGGTAACAATGTAGCTGCTTTGCCTGATGAGGCAACAGCGAGAGCAATTATGCATTGATTGCTTATTTGGGTCAATATGACTTTGGTGAGAAATGTTTTCCCGTCCCTCAGGGTGCATTTAAAATCATGATTTCCCCCAAATCATCGGCTACGCTTTTACATACTCTCTCGAATATTGTACGTTGTTCCGCCATCAAATTTGCGATACCATTCTGCAATATTTCATCTAGTTCCGATGTATTATAATTTATTTCCGCAATGTACTCTCTGTTAATGTGTCCGCAATTTAAACTTGGAGTGGACATTCCACACTGCGGCAGAGGATTTCCACCAATACACGTAACTACGTCTTGAATATCGAGCAAGCATCGATCGCAACTACTCTCACGTAATCCATCGTTTAGCTGGCTATCGTTGTTTAGTTGTATCCGAAAGTCCACAAAATATTAACATTATTGAATACAAGTGCCACAAGCATTACGAAGCTGATGCATGATTCGGCCATTGCGTAATTCCAGTGTTGATCTCCATCAAGCAAATGACCTGCATTGCAGCTTAGTAAGTAGGATACAGGGTATCATCAATTTTTCGTAGTTCAGCAATATAAGTAGGTCCTCGAAGTCTATGTAGAAGTAAGCGTAATTAATAGCATTCAAAGTTGTTTGGATGCACGGCATACACTCTTCCGACGACATATTCTTTGAAAATACCAAGCTCACCATCCACAGCTGAACCATGTCTTCACAGTTGAACGTACCTTGTTGCTTGTTACACGTAATATGACGGTACTTCATCGTATAACAGCGTTTTTGCGAAATTATCTGTTTCACAAAGTCGGGAAATTGCCAGGAAAGTTGCTTGTCTAAGGTTTTCTAACCGTTCTGCAACATTTTCATGGTTTAAGTAAATTCTTTAGCCGCCTTCAAGATGTACATCTATATGTACGACTGTCGGATATCTCTCGTGGATAGAAAAACTTAAGAGGAGTCAAACCGCTTCAGAAGAACTTATGTATCGGCCAGATTGAAACCTCGTAAATTCGTCATGTTCATTCCTCAACGAAAAAGTGGCTTGATCGCTTCCTATATTGACATATTTACATATATATTTGATAGATGAAACAGTGTTGCACATTTCAACGTTAATACTAGTTTAAATTGTTCTTGATAATACGGAAGAATAAGGTACAAACCACCATTTGTCCAAAATGAATTCCTGACCATGTAGCCTACTTGTAGCTCTAAAACCGCCTTCTTGAGTTGACCTTCGACTATACAAAGGATACCCGTTTTCACCTGATATCGTCGAGTTGAAAAGAAATCTAGCTCTAGGGTAACTTTTAGAACAAAGAGTTTCCTACATGCAAGGAGAGTTCCTATTTAGGGTGCCGCACGGCCTTTAACTATGTGCATTTTAATTATATCATGCAATATTTGGTCCTGGTTTCTGTCAGGAAATTCATAACTTATGTATGTGTCAACAGCATAGGGTCGAATTTTGTCTTGGAGTCACAGTAAAATGTGCACGTGGGGTACTCCACGTTTCTGCTATGCACAAACTGCGCCAAAAGTTTTTTTCATCGTGGCCAAAAAGTTGTATTTTGTGAGCAAGTTCATCATGAGCTTTAATATTAATTCAAGAGCTCTAGCTATAACATCATGTCTATCGTGTAGAGCCTGTTCTGGAAGAAGTTCTTAGGAAATTGTATTCCATTTTAGATTAGTTGTTAATGTTACAAACAGGTCAGGTCGGCCATATTTTTGAACATAACAAAATGCATCTTGCGTACGTTCGTGCATATAACGTGGCCCACATGTAAAACTGGACGAAAGGATAATCAACTGACCCAAGTTTTCAGTGTTGTTTTCTTGTTTCATAGCGTCCCTAAGATGCACGTAATCTTCAGCGCGTAAAGGTTTCTGGTTAGTGCAAATGCATACTAAGCGCTCAGCGATATGTATGCTCTACTTTCGCATACATATCGACGATATATTGACTAAATAATCCTCGAATTTGCAGAGCCGTATTTGCAGCAAAATTAATAAAATTGCAGTGCTAATATGTTTTTGGTATAGTTTGGAGCCGTAGTAATGGGGTTAATTTGCTAAAGTCCGAAATTATATCCATCTTCCCCGCGACAATAAATTAATGGGAGTTCTAGGGTGTTGTAGTCCGATACAAAATAAATCTTTGGAAATTTTGGCTCATCTTCTTGTAGTAACGATCCTAAAAGATAATAAACTTGGCCCCTTTTGCCCCTTTTTAATTTTTTTCGCTCCGAAAGAACTTCTTCAAAAACTGATTAGATTGTTGATGTTCACCACTTAAAAATGATTTCATAAGGTCTGGAGAGTCTTGCCACGCCTGTTTTTGAAATTTTTTTTACTCCTATGTTATACTCATGATAAAGCTTCTTATTATTTAGTAATTCTATTTCGAATGCAATGAGCGCCTTTTACGCTAATGATGCACAAAATGGCAAAGTCTACGATTTTATTTTATGTATACATAATTGTATTATACACGGGAGTCTATTCTTCGTTGTATCTCTTGTCAAAAAAGTCAAGTGAAGAATTAAAATAAATTAAATAAGGGAATTCCTTTTGGTAAAACCTCAGTTAAAAATAAAATTAAAAATAAGAACAGGTAAAATTAAGCGCCATTCGGTTCGCCGCGCTGCGGCAAATGCATTAAAAATGGTAGAAGTTCGGAATCTTGGCGACGTTTCTTGTGTTAGCAATTCTAACAGAGATGACTCAAATCTATCTGACCCTGAGTTGCGGCGGGTTCCTAATGATACCTCATGGCTACATGACAACTGTACATCAACTACGACAACAACAACAACAACCACGTCAAATGTCTGCAAGTATATAGTGACGCATTCAAGCGCCTTACCTGAAATGTGCTCGTTCGTTGATTTTCAGAGTCAATTTTTGACTGGCGCTGCCCAGGTGCCAGCCGTTTCTTTTAGCACGGCCTCGATTTATACCACAACTGCGGCTCCTTGTGCTCAGGTGCGCTGGCAGACGGCTGCGTCAAAAACACCATCCAGTCCACTTTCCCGTCATGGTTGGTTATAGAAGGGGAAAAAGGGGTCAGCCCAAACCGTGGAATCTTCTATTTCTCTAGAAAGTCCTGGCACATCATCAAATCGCTTTGCTCTGCTATATGACGCTGGGAATGAGGATGAGGCCACAAACACTTACCGAAGCCGAGAAAATGGTCCTTGACGCTGATGCTTTGTTTGAGGGAATTGATACTGAAACCACCCGCAGGACTAGAAAACCACCACCTATCAACATTGATAATGTGAGCAATGCTCACTTTTTGAAACAGGAGCTGCCTCTGGTCTCCGGACCAAACAGTTTCTCGCTTAAAGTTATAAGAAATTATACTGTTAGGGTCTATACTGAGGATTCTGAATCGTATCGTATTCTGGTTCCTTACCTAAAAGAGCGTACCATTAAACACTACACATACCAGCTTAAGGAGGACAAAGCTTTCAGGGTAGTTGTTCGCAACCTAGCCAGCACCACCCCCCACACTATTATCAAGGAAGCCTTTTATACCAAAAGGACACAATGTCACCGGTGTGTTTAATCCCAACCCCCGCAAGTTAATCGCTAAGGTTAATGGAGCAGAAACTGAAAAGATGGTACCAAACAACTTCTTCTTCATCAACTTTGCCAAAGCGCCTAACAATAAGGAGACGCTGAAAATTCAGCATATAGGCAAGCACCGTGTCCTGGTGGAAATTCCAAAAAAGGACCTGACTGTCATTCAGTGCTATAAATGCTTTGGATTTGGGCACACCAAAAATTACTGTCTGCGACAGTTGATTTGTGGGAAATGTGGACAAAACTCACAATGTTTGGCTGTGGTGGACCTTTGCTGCATAAATTGCGGCAAGAAATATGATGCTTGGAGTAAGGACTGCCGAGTTTTCAAGAAGGAATTAAACAGCCTAAAACCCAATATATCAATTTCGGCGCCTGGCAGCAACAGGAAAGATTCTATGAGAAGCTTGAGTTACGCCCCGGCGGTAATGGTCAAGGGAGACACCTCATATGCAGACAAACTACGTGCTGGTTTGCGTATAACTAATGCTCCGAAGAGATCTTTTTTTTTTTTTATCGACTTAGTAGGTACGCAATGACCACACATTGATCTCACATGGGGCAGGCCCAGGTGGCATCAAAATTCACCCAGTCACGTGGACTGGGCTCAGCTGGTCTTAATTGCTAATATCTTTGGTGATCATGCGATACCAAAGCTAATGCCTACGTACTAAATATTTGGCTACAGATAAAAACATCATCAGCCATTAACATAATCAGCATTCAAGATTAAACTAAAGCTAATATTAAATTTAGAATTCAATACCTACAATAACATAGACTATTTAAACAAGGACGAAAAATTTAGGTTACCAGTATAGAAAATAAGTTATACACTAATCCAATGATGTCAACAATTTAGTTTTTTAACATAAGAAGAGGTGGGAGGAGCGGCACACGCAAAGTGGGTATTAAAAGATTTGCATAAGACATAGAATGGATCATGTTGCAAATAAAAAGCTCTACAAAAGGGAAGAGTAATAGGAGAATAGTTTCTAGTTGGACGTGCTGGTACACTAAAGTTAATCATTCTAAGTAAGAAAGTAAAAGTTACACCAATGACCCTTCTACGACTAGACAAGGTAGGGAGGTTGATCAATTTGAGACGACACCGATAAGATGGTATGCAAGCATTAGGATTCCAGTGCCAGTTTTTGAGAGCAAAAAGTATAAATTGTTTTTGCACCGACTCAATACGATCAATATAAATCTGATATTGAGGATCCCAAACGCAAGACGCATACTCCAGAATAGGTCTTACCAGTGAAGTGTATAGTACTTTGGTAGTATACGGATTATCAAATTCCTTAGACCAGCGTTTAATATAACCAAGGATACCTCTAGCTTTAGAGACCGAAGTGGAAATGTGGGTACCGAAATGCAACTTCGAGCCCATCAAAATACCAAGGTCGTTAAACTGGGAAATACGTTCTAAACTATTTGAGTCAATGTAATAAGAATTTGAAATAAGGGCTCCGCGAAAGAAGGACATAACTTTGCATTTATTGGTATTGAGGATTAAAGAGTTTTTGGAACACCAACGAGATAAAGAGTCTATGTCACTCTGAAGGAAAATCCCGTGAGAAGGCTTATTAAGGCGGAAACATAGTTTTACATCATCTGCGTACATTAAAATCTGAGAGTGTTTGATGACGATAGGTAGATCATTAATAAATATGTTGAAAAGGAAAGGCCCCAAATGACTGCCTTGGGGAACACCTGATGTTACCTTTGAAGACTTAGATATTGAAGACTTAAAAAGTACCCTTTGAGAGCGATGATCAAGGTAAGATGCCAGCCATCGGATCAATGGAGAAGGGAAACCAAAAGCTTTGAGTTTGGTTATGAGCAATGCATGCGATGCAGTATCGAAAGCTTTACTGAAGTCGGTGTAGATAACATCAGTTTGGCTACCTATCGAAAAGTTGTGATTGACAATAGAAGTAAATTCCAACAGATTGGTTACCGTTGAACGGTTCTTTACAAAACCATGCTGAAATATACTCAACAATGGGCGAATATAGAACTGTAGATGATCAGTGATAATCTGCTCAAACAACTTAGGAATTGCACACAGCTTGGCAATACCTCTGTAGTTCGATATATCTGACTTACTACCCTTTTTGAATAAGGGAATTATATAGGATTCTTTCCAACCACTTGGCATAGACGAAGTAATAAGCGATAAATTAAATAAGGTATAAAGGGGAATATATAAGTTGTCAGCACAGCTTTTTAAGATACAACTAGGAATATTATCCGGACCAGGAGAAAAAGAAGGTTTAACCAATTTTAGATATCGTAAAATAACACTGCCTTCAATAAACGGCATATTGAAGTGATTAAATTCATCAATTTTATAAGGATAAGGAGAACTATTTCCACAGGCACTATTAGAGTAGATGCCCTGGAAAAATTTAGCAAAAAGGTTCGCAATCCCATCATCAGAGTTACTTGCAACTATACTAGTTGGAAATAACTTTGATTTGTTTTTGATTTTGATGAATTTAAAAAAATTCTTGGGATCTCGATTAATATTTACTTTTACTTTGCACAAATATCTACTATAGCAAGATTGATTAAAAATGTTGAATTTACTACGAGCCGCGTCATAACTCGCATAATCAGTTGCGGAACAAGAGCGTTTAAATTTTTTAAATAACCGATTTCTAATATTTTTTAGACGGACCAAATTTATACAAAACCAAGGCGGACGCTTAGAATCATCGGTAACATGTACTTTAGGCACACATTTATTGATATAATCCAGCATAGTCGTGTTGAAAAACCGCACGTTAGTATCAATATCAGAAGAACAACTTAATATTGACCAATCCGTGGAAGCAAGCAATGAGTTGAGACGATTGAAATTAGTATGTTTAAAATTAAAAGCTTGTCTTGGCTTAGCACAAGTTGAGTCAGATGCAGACAGAAGTTGGTTAAGAGTTAGTGTCACCTCAAGAGTGGGGCGATAGGTATCTTCTGGAATTGACAATGGAGAGGATCTCGACAGTGAGGTATTTTCATGGCAGTTAGTAAACACTAGGTCTAGCATACGATGTTTGATGTTATAAATTTTTTTTTATTTTTTTATTTTTTTTTATTTTACCAAAAGAAGAGTACATTGTCTATTATAGAAAAATAAATCGACTCTTGTACAGATTAATATTTAGGACACGTGGTTGAATTTTAGTTTTACAATCAGTTTGTAAAGTCGTGTTGTGACTGGAATTTAACAATACATGTATTTTAACAATAAATATACAATTAAAGATAACACCAATTAACAATGAGTAAGTAATGTGTTATGTGAGTTCCACTGGTCTCACCCTTTTTAGCCTACGTTGCCGAGTTAGTTCATCTAATGGTAATGTATTCACACCATCGCTCGAATGCTGGGAAAGTTTGGTTTGGTATTTTCTGCTTAAATTGATTATTTCCTCATCTACTGTCACAATTCTTAGGTCTCGATGAAGGTCCGTGTTGGTGATATACCATTGGGCTTTTGTAATGGTGGGAATAATTTTTGATTGTTGCCTCTGGATTAGCTTTATATTTGATTCTTTGGCAACTCTCCATATTTCGGCTCCATATGTCCAAATTGGTTTAATAATTGTCTTATAGACTAGGAGCTTGTTTTCAAGTGAAATGTTTGTATTTGGTTTGAGCAGCCAGTTCAGTTGTCTTACTCTCATTTTGATTTGATCACGCTTTTTTTTGTATATGGTGTTTCCAGTTTAGTTTACTGTCAATATATAATCCTAAGTACTTGGCTTCTTTTTGAATGGTTACGTCGTCTCCGTCAATATTTATATGGATTGGTGTAAATCTAGTCTTAGTAGTGTATATAACTTGTACTGTTTTGTTTTTGTTTATTTTAATATGCCATTTTCTAAGCCAGTCAAATGTTTTATTAAAGTCTCCTTGCAACATGGATGTTGCAGTATTTATGTTTTTATGAGCACTTAGGAGTATTGTGTCATCCGCGAAAGTTGCAACCATAGACGAATTGTGAGTGGGACATGGTATGTCTGCTGTGTATAGGGTATATAATAAAGGTCCTAGCACACTTCCCTGTGGAACTCCTGAATTTATTTCTCTAAGGGTTGAGTATTCGTCTGAGTATTTAACTAAGAAGTATCTACCTTTGATAAATGATGTTAATAGATGTGCTATGTTTTGAGGGAATATATTGTTAAGTTTCCCTTTGAGTCCTTTATGCCAAACCTTGTCAAAAGCTTTTTCCACGTCCAAGAAGAGTACAATACAAAATTTATTATCCTCAATGTCATTTAGAATTTTGTGCGTAACTCTGTGCACTTGTTGTATCGTTGAGTGACTTCTTCGGAAACCAAATTGGTGATTTGGAATGATGTGCCTGCGTTCTATTATTGGCAATAGTCTACTTCTTAAAATCTTTTCGAGGATTTTTGAGATTACAGGGAGTAGACTGATTGGTCTATAAGACTTTGCTTTTGATGCGTCTTTGCCTGGTTTCGGAATGGCAATCATCTCAGATACTTTCCAGTCTCTCGGAAAATAGTTTAGCGTTAAAGATGTTTCTTAGATATTCTATAGCTTTTACAGGTAGTTCTCTCAGGAGTTTCCCATTTATTTTGTCATATCCAGGGGACTTTCTTTCCTTTATGTCATTATTAATTCATTTTCTTATTTCTATGGTGGTCTTTTCATGTTTTATATGTTCTGAACATCTGCTAATATTTGTGTTCAGCTGTGAATCATCTGAGTTAGTGGCGACTTCTGAAAAAACCCTTTCGAAATAGTCCGCTAATACTTTATCTTTATCCAAGTTCGTCTTTGCCCATAACCCGTTTTCCATTTTTAGAGGAGCCTGATGATTACTTTTATTTGTCCATCCTCTAGTAGCTTTCCATAAAGAGTAGTCCGTTTGACTCGTTGGTGTTAAGCTCTTGAGATATGATGTTAATTGCTTGTTTTTTAATACCTGAATCATTGTTTTAACCTCTTTAGTTGCCTTGTTGTAATGTCTTTTTGTGTGAGGAGATCTGTGGTTGACCAGGTTTTCCGTAGTTTACATTTTTTATTTAATAGTCGTCGTAGTTGAGGTTGTGTGTAGAATGTCCAATTTTCTGCTTCTCTTTTGGTGTCGATTGTATGACTGCTTTCATAATGGTGTCATTTAGGAATACTATCGCTGACTCGATGTCCTCATATGATTTAAGAGGGATGTCGGTCATTAAATTAATGTCAATGTATTCCTTATAAGTATGTCAGTCAGTTCTGTTGTTGTACAGAAGTCTGTTTGCGTGACGTGCGAGTCATATATTAATTCTATAGGGTTGTGGTCTGACGAGAGTTCGAATCGTGATAAGATTTTACATTTCCGAATGTCCAGGTTCTTTGTGATGAAAAAATCTATCAAGTCAGGTGTTTTATTAATGTCTGTTGGCCAATATGTTGGTTCGCCTGTACTCAAGTGTTTAGTGTTTGTGAACTGCATAGCGCTGAGGAGATTTTTGCCTTTTTTGTTCGTTAGTCTCGATCCCCACATAGTGTGTTTCGCGTTGTAATCACCGGCTGCAATGAAGCGTTGTCCAAGAGAGTTGAGGAAATTCTTATATTCTGTGTCTGTAATATTATGCTTTGGTGGGCTATATACAGCAGATATTGTGAGTGGTCCTACGAGATCATTAATTTGAATGTTCGTCGCTTGTATGTAGTTATGCTAATAAGGCTCAAGCTCGTCGCGCTTTATGCAATGCTTAATAATTATGGCTGTTCCACCGCGCGTTGTGCCATCGGGGTGGTTTGTCGTATACACTTTGTACCCTCTAACTTGTATGAAGTGTTTGTTTGTGCAATGTATCTCCGAGATTAGGGCTATGTCAATGCTGTTGTCATGAAGAAGTATTTGTAGTTCGTCAATATGGTTTTTCAGTCCGTTTGCATTCCAAGTTATGATCCTTAATTTAGTTTCCATTTTGTTTGTCCATCTTCGATATGAGAATTGTTATGACGTTTATTATATTTGTGACTTGTTGAAACAATTGTTTCATCAGGTTTTCATCTCAGTAAAATCAGTTTTTATGGCAATGCGTCTACTTATGTATTCATTGGTTGGATTCGTGAGTTGTTCCTTCTTATTCTTTTCGCCATTATTGTTGCCATTCTTATCATTAGCTACTTGAGCGTACGATACACCGGTCTTAATTTTGTTTAAGTTTTGAATCTCGATTGGAGCTATTGCTACTGTCTCAGCCGGAACTTGGTGGCTAGTTTCTCTAAGAGATGGAAATCTTTTTATTTTCAGTGCCTTGTATATCTCACAACCTTTGAGTTTGCAGTGTGTGCAGCACCGCACAATGCACATTTTATTTGACCGTTGGCTTCAATTTTGCAGTCGATTGTTTTGTGTTTACCGGCGCATTTGACGCAGACTCGTGCAGAAATTTCTCGTGTGGCCGTATTTTTGACAATTTGAGCATTGCGATATTATGCGTTTATGGTGTGGGGGCTCGAAAATGATTTTTGTGCAGAGCAGTGTGGTTATGTTAAGAATATCTTTGTTGTTTTTATTGTTTTTCAATTCAATGAAGAATAATGGAAGGGATTTGTTCGTGACTTTTTGTTGTGCATTATGGATGTTTATGACTTCATGCCTTAGGTCGAGAAGTTCATTTTTTATTTCGTTAATGTCAGTGGCGTAGTGCCTATTCCTGAGCACTACTTTAAATCCACGACCTCCTTCGGTTTGAACGTGTAGTATTTAGCTCTGTGCTCTTGCAGCATCTTAATAACTGTGGAGTAGCTGTTAGAATCTTTTGTTTGTATACGCACCTCATTATTCTGCAGCGTTCTTAAAATGTAATTATGTCTAATTACATTATTTAGAGCATTGCTAATTTGTTCGACGTCTTGAACATATATTGGTGGCGGCTTAACTTATTTGATATTTTTTGTGCTGGCAAATTTGTTGCATCGGAAACACTTTCCGCACCACTGTTCGCTTGATTGTCATCGTCTTGATAGAGAGAGCGAACCTGTTGGTTGTGATTGGTGCGCTTAGCCAGTATTGTTGCAGTATTGTTTGCGTTCCGTTACATTGTTTATTTCTCTTGTTTTTGCTTGTGTTGTTTTGTTCAGCACTGTTATTGGGAGATTGTTTGCTCCTATTTCTCTTTAGGCTGGACTCTTGAGTGTTGGCGTTGTTTATGTTTTGTGTATCGTACTGCTTACATGATATTGTTGTTGTTGTACTTACTGTGGATATAGAGGAGACAGATGATACAGCTGATCGTGTTGCCATGGAGGCAACATTTATAGTTGTTGTCCTGTTGTTGTGAACACTCCAACAGAAGCCAGAGTGAGCGTTGTTGTAGTAGTTAATGTAGTTGTTGTTGGTGGAAAAGAGGAGAGCGGCGTCGTTGGTGAAGAACATTATGCACACCACGGCAGAGGCTGCATTTTACCTGTGGCAATGGAGATCTTGATTGTTAGATGTGCGGTAGAGCGAGAGGTTGCGTTTGTTTGTATTGATGATGCGTTTTCACTTTGTGTGTGTGAAATTGTTTGCTGTACTGCGGGGAGTATGAACGCTCTCTCTCAAAATTAGCGTGAAGTGAAGCTTGGTTAGATTCTCTGTTGTTGTTGTTGTTTATGCAGTTGTTTGAACTGTTGGATGATGTGATAAGGTATGCGTTGTTGTTTATTTTTTGAACATGGGGTACGCTCATGCTGTTTTTTGTTGGTTGATTTTGCCTGCTGCGCGCAGTCGGGGGACTGCGTTTAACAGGCATTCCTGAGTCCAGAACAGCTTTGACTCTTTGTTTTACTAGTTGTTTTACTTTTCGTTTAGTTAAATTTGGAGTGCGAGAGTAGATGACAAGTCAGTAGCTTGTGCTTAACAGAAGTGTTTTGATTCTGCTCCGCATTTTGATTTAGATTAGCATTTGGCAATTAATTTGTCTATTGTCGTTTATCGTTAATAATATTTATTTTCTTTCCGGTGTTAAGTGAATTTATAAGTGAATTTATTTGTGGTGTATGGCTCATTTCACCCGTATAGATTTTGTACTTATCAATGTTTAATTGTTTTTGGCAGGTGCAACGCTTGAATTTGCCTTTCCTGTGTATTGAGTTCAATCTCTTTTTTTTTCCTGCTTTGCTCTCTCTTTAAAATAGTTTTTGCTATTTTAGTCTTTTTCTGTTTTCTTCTTGCTCTCTATACAGTAGTTATTATTTTTAAATAACTGTATTTCCTTATTGTTCTCTGGGAAAATATTATTATTCACCTCACTTTCTCTTTGCAATTCTATCTCTGTCTAGTTGAGAGCCAAAATTCGGACTTGAGTCGTTGTGCTTTTTTTGCACAGTGTGTTGATAATAACAAACAAATTTTGAAAATAAATTTAAAAAAAAAAATTTTCACTCAAGTTTATTTATTGTTATTATTTTATTTATTAATTTTATTTTTACTTACTTAAAATGTTTTTATCTTTTATTTTTTTATTTATTTTTTTTTTAAATTTAAAAAAAAAAATTTTTTTTTTATTTATTTTATTATTTTTTATTTACTTCTTTTTCACTTATTTTTATTTTATTTATTCATTTTTTTCCTATCTTATTTATCTTATTTTGCTTTTATTTTATTTAATATCTTGTCAACACAAGAATCATTCCGCAAATGGAGCAAATCCGGTATCTCGGTTTGATCCTGGATAAGCGTCTTACCTGGCGTGCACACATTAAGGTAGTTACAGCGCGCTGCTATCAAAAGCTCAAGAAACTGGAGTGGCTCCTCCGCCCATAGAATAAGTTATCTTTAACTAATAAAAGGCTCATCTATCTGCAAGTAGTGGCACCTGCTTGGCGCTACGCCATACAAATTTGGGGCACTACTGCTGCCTACAACATCAGAAGAGTGCAGGCGTGTCAGAGCAAGGCTCTCAGAAGATTTATGGGCGCCCCTTGGTACGTCCGCAACTCCACGCTGCATAGGGATCTTGCCGTGCCAACTGTTATGGAGGTGATTAATTCTCACAGCTGCCGCTATCACTACAGACTTTTGTCGCACCCAAATCCTCTAGCTTTCTCCCTCACCCGTATCTCAACAAGGCGTAGACTGAAGAGGCTGCACCCACATGATCTCCCTCTAAGAAGGATACAGCCTTCTATAATTAATTAAGTTAGTATAAGTCTAATTTTTTATTTTTATTGTCACGTCATTATTTTTTAAATCCGACAAATGTTTTATGCAGTTTACTGCGTTTAATGTTATAATTTAATTTAAAAAAAAAAAAAAAAAAAAAAAATGTATCTATACTTCGCGCAAAATGAATTGCTGTATTCGGGCTTGCACCAACAAGGACAACTTTAATAGTGATAAGCTTAGAGGTGTCTCTTGTTGGATGTGCGATAACATCGCCCACCTTAATTGTGCTGGGTTGACTGGTCGCGACTATGACCGACTTTACGGTACTACTAAACCTGCACGTGGTGGCATCAGGTGGTCGTGCCCCACCTGCTTCAATCGACAGGGGGACTTCTCATTGATGTAC
Organism: Cacoxenus indagator; assembly: GCA_035041755.1. NCBI lineage: Eukaryota > Metazoa > Arthropoda > Insecta > Diptera > Drosophilidae > Cacoxenus > Cacoxenus indagator. Next base: position 145,927 of record JAWNKX010000598.1, on the reverse strand, counting down.
CACCGTATGCGAATTAAATACCAAAAACTTAAGAAACTATTCACTGAGCTAGCCTCAGAGTTTGATGCTGGGTCAAAAATCTTTTTGGAGTACTCTTTCGACTTGACTCCAACGGCTAATGCAGTACAACTGCCGCCATTATCCCCTCATAATCTTGCGCCTACCACAGCGCCACTTATTTCTTTTTCGTCTCCTCAACCCCCTTCTTCACAATCCCCTCTAACTTGTTCTACTATTTCTTCATCTGTCGCTTTGAACTTTCCATCCACTACTTCGTCTTCCTCGATTCCTTGTCCTACTTCCTTGTGACTTCAACTTCAACTTCTCCAACTTGTTCTTCTTCTTCCCAACCTTTACCCAGTCACTCTTCTGTACTTTCTTCCATATCCACCCCATCGTACCATCCCGCACAATTTCCGGTAGCTCCGTCAACCACTGTCCCATCTACTACTTCTTCATCTATCGCCTTTAACTTTCCCTCCACTACTTGTTCGACTTCCTCTATTCCATGTCTTACTACTGTGACTTTAGCTTCAACTTCTCCAACTTGTTCCCCTTCTTCCCAACCTTTACCCACTTATTCTTCTGTACTTTCTTCAATATCTAACCAATCATCCCATCCCGCTCCAATTCCAGTAGCTCCTTCAACCAATATCCCCTCTACTACCACTTCATCTGTCGCTTTCAACTTTCCCTCCACTAATTGTTCATCTTGCTCTACTCCCTGTCCTACTACTGTAACTTCTGCTTCATCTTCTACTAAAGTCTCTAACTCCTCCCGTACTTTGTCACCCCCTAAGAGTTCTTCACAGTCCAATACTGCCTCTACTCCAGTGCCATGTATTTTGAAGGTGCTGGATCCTCGTAAACATATTTTTATTTCCAGGTTGGATAAGGAGACAACCTGTGACGACGTTGCACGCTATATATCATCAAAAGCATGCAACACTTCGAATATTAATATTCATAAGTTTAATTTTTCTAGCCCTAGAGAAGGCTCTTCTTTCAAGCTTTCAGTTGGTATTGAAGTATTTTCTGTCATTTGTGGCGCTAATTTCTGGCCTGCACATATGGTGGTCCATGAATTTATTCCTAAGAAAAAAAACTAGGCTTTCGCAGGTAACCTTACCAGTCAGTCACTGCTTCAATTTCATCTTCTGCTTCTTCCACTACACTTTCAAAGTATTAGAAGGCTAGGCTAAAGTGTAAACTTTCTTCATTTTATCTTAGAAGTTTTTCTATCAGTTCTGTCATTATTGTTTACGTTGAGACTTTGCTTCGCCGTGATTTTCTAAACTCTGAAATTTCCACCTCTACATTATTGGCTTAATTGAATTAATGCATAACTTACTATCTAAACTTGTAATCTAAAATTTTGTTTGAATTGTCTATATCATTTTAGGTATTGAATTCTAAATTAAGTCTTAGATTTAGTTCAATATTTCACGTTTATTAGAGGCTGATGATGTTTTTATCTGTAGCCAAATATTTAGCACGTAGACATTAGCTTTGGTATCGCATGTTCACCAAAGAACTTAGCAATTAACACCAGCTGATTTTTTGATGCTGAGCCCATGTCTATATGACTGGGTGAATTTTGATGCCACTTGGGCCTGCCCCATGTGAGATCAGTGTGTGGTCATTGCGTACCTACTATGTCTATGTAAAAAAAAAAAAATTAAAAAAAAAAGTAAATAAATATTTATGTAAGCAATGTATGCAAACAGAAAATATTACCTGTTACATAGGCGTATTCACGTAAAGCGGCCGTGTCACCGACAGAGCTGCACACGTCCTTTTTTTTTTTTGCTCCTCACGTAACGATCGCATAATTTTTTTCTCCATATATGCCGACATTAATGCACCTGCTCTATTGGGTTAAGAAGGTCAGTGCTCTGAGTGGTTGTAGAAGCTTTTTTTCACATTATGTAGAACCCAATTCCTTACTATTATGGCAGTAATGGTCATAAATAATTAATTTGGCGGCTGATTGCACCAGATTATGTTTTAATGTTTTTAATAGTTCTTTTTATTTGTTCATCGTCCCTTCTACAAAAATAAAAATCATGTGTGCAGATCACGCATGGTAGAAGTGAAACTTCTTAAAAAACAACAGCTCGTTCCCTTTGTTTTCATTTCACAACTTCGGCTCAACGTTCGAAAGCTACACGAAAAACGATAATGCGATGACGCGATGACACTATGACGCGTCATAAAGATGAACATTACATAAAAAAAGAACACAACGAAGAGCGCAATACTTTTGTGCGCGCTCAAGAGAGAGCAACGTTAGTAAATTTTCAAGCAACTCACAAATACAAAGACAAAATTTGTACGTCTGCGGTGTATTCCTTCTCTGTTTCTCTTACATATTTTTCTTCCATCTCTGTCATAGAACGCGGCGTCCCGGCGTTGAAATATTCCAAATTTTTACTACCAATGCGCCCTTAGCAGTTCCACTTCCGACGCCATTTGTGCTCATTGCTCCCCAAATCATGACACTGCCACCGCCATATTTCACTGCTTTGTCTAAATTCTTATTAGTTAATGCTTCACCTTCTTTTTGAGAAATAAAATTAAATTTCGATTCATATACGAAAATAACAATAATATTCCTTAGCGTATTGCAAGTGTTAGGTAATGTGGTTTTTTATGTCAGGTTTGTTGCGTAGGGTGTATGCCTTAAAATCGAGTGAACGCAAAAAGTTTCTCACAGTCTGCGGTTAGTCGCCAACAATCTTATGTTTCTTCGTTCTTTATCAATAGCTAAAGTGAGTGAGCCGTGTGGATATTTTAAAATCCTTCTTGATGTATCGAGCAAATCTTCTTTCTGCCTTTGGTGAATATTTTTTGTTTGGTATTTCTGCATGGTCATTCTAAATTTCCATTTTTTCTTTAAATGTTGCTATTAGGAGCTTGCATTAATTCTGGTCAGTGGCATCTAATGGTCAAAATTCGAAGTATAAATGTTAACAGCTGACAAGCAGCTGTCTAAATCGATGACTTCCACACTTAAATATCAGCTTTTCATTATTTTATTGATATTAAGTTATTTAATTTCGACATTCACTATGTTTTTATTTGATTTGTGGTTTCAAGGATTGAAAAGTGGTGATTTTAATGTCAATGACAAAGAAGGGCCTGGAGCACCGAAAAAGTTCGTGGTTAATGAACTGAAAGACTTATTGGACGGAGACTCGGCTCAAACCCTGAAGCAACATGCAGACAGCTCAGCAGTTGATGAATCAACTGTTTCCAGACGTTTACATGCGATGGGAAAGATCTAAAAAAAAGGTAAAATGGCTACCATACGAAGTGAATGAAAATTCGATTTCGAACCGCTTCAACATCGGAGTGTCATTGCTTGCTAGGCAAAAAAAGAATAGTTTTCTGTGGCGTATTGTGACCGGCGATGAAAAGTGGATAACAATCCCAAGCGCAAAAATGTGGATGGCCACGTCGACACCGCAGCCGAATATTCATGGTCATAAGTCCTTTGCTATTATATATCACGCTTTCTTTCAATTTCAATTTATAGCATTCTATGCAGATATTTACAGGTTTATATGCTTATTATATACTTAATGGAAAGAGTTAAATGATATAAAATTGATGTACAAATTGAGGTATATATTTTTATGGGGAAAAATTAAACAGAAGCGATTTAAGAAAAAAAAATTATAATTATAGATACGATTTTAGGTAAATAAACTTTGATTTGAGGCTATTGATGTAGAGGAATGTTGAGTCTAAACACCTGTTATTGAAGTTAGTGGTCAGACGGAGCAGCCTATCAGGAACAAGTTCTGCTCTCGCTAACCTATGTAAATCGACTTTGGACTGATGCCAGGCTAGATTGTAAAACATTTTTAACAATTTACTTTGAGCTACTTGCAACTTCATTATATGGCAGACAGACGCCCGGTAGAAAAGTAGTTTGAAATATTGACCTGAACAAATTAATTTTATTTTAATCCTTAACAGGGAATTTATGTTCATAAGTGGCTAGAGGGTTTTCATTAGCAAGCTGATTTTGTTGAGAGTATAGGAGATATGAGCTTTAAAGGTAATTTTAACATCTAGTATCACTCCTAAATACCTAACACTAGATGCCCATTGGATGAGAGTTAGGTTTTATTCAAACAAGAATCATTTCATTTACGAATAATTTTTAAAACTAGACCATCTTGCCATGCCGAGTCGAAGGCGGCCTTGATATATAGTAGAACCATTCCAGTAGATTCCGACCTAGCAAAGTTACGTTTGATGATCTTCTTAATTCAAACTAATGGGTGGAGAGTAGTGTGTTCGTGCTGGAAGCCAAACTGTTGATTGGGCAAAATATCGTTAGCGGTGGGTGACAAAGTTTTGGATTTTCTCTTTTAAAACTTTTTCGAAGATTTTGCTTGATGACAAAAGCAAACTGATAGAGCGGTAGGAGGTTGGTACTCTGTTGGTACGACTTTGAATAGCTTCCAAGCCAAGGGGAAATCACAGAAACGGAGGCAAGCATTGGTAATGGTAGTTAAATAGAGTAAGTGCCTTTAGACATAAATTATCAATTTCGTCAAGCCCTGGCCATTTTGATTTGATATTTTGCTTTATATTCCCAAATATATCATTCCCATATAAACGTGCACCACTAATATTATAAAACTCTATTGAAAATTAAGAAATATAACGGGAATTCCCTAAATTAACACACTTATAGTTGCCAGAGAAGTGTACAAGTTTTCTTCTTTTGTCGACTCATTTTAGGCTCACAGACATTTAGTGTTAAACTTAACTTAATTAATTAAAATAAATCCCAATGTTTATTAGTTTTGGTATTAACTTAAAATCTTGAATGATTATGTAGATATTAAACTTTGCAGATGGAATTATGCATTATTATTATTATTTTATTATATATTATTTTTTTTATAACAATACTTCGTGATTACCATTTAACGCAGTAAACTGCATAGCACCTTTGTATGAAATAAAAATTGAATCGAGAAAAATAAAAAGTCACCTTATTTTCTGAACACACATTTTCATTTATGTATGTACTTATTAACCAAACATTACTATCGCTTTAATGGTGTAGAATAGAAGCCGTACTGAGAGTCGAATTAATAAGACTGCTGATTTATATTGGGCGATGTTAGTGACCCGCTTGATGATGAACTTCTTCAGTAAGAAATAGAAACAATGGGAAACAAAGGACTCAATTATGGTGGTTATGAAAGACAAAGCTTATGTATAGGCTTTACGCACTTTATGTTGCGTTACTGCGAGTTGCTGTTTAAATTTAATAAGAATATAAGACTAAGCATTTTATAGTGATTTAATCGTCACATTGAAGTTCGAGGTTAAGTCTGCCTAAAAGTTTGTCAAATATTCCGAGTGGCCATAAACTGAGGATGGAAGGTCATAGGTGAATATGACAATGAGGTGTTACCAGTCAACTGATAATGCTCGCTCATTCCTACAGGTTCTCAACCTAACATTCCGTGATTAAACACCAAGTTATTAGATTTGTTATTTATTTATTTGTTCCCAGAAATTTTACAATAATTATAATAAGAAAAGTAATACAACCAAACAGAGTTTAGTTACATCTATCAAATTTATAAATTAATATTAATTATTAATATAAAAATTAATAATAGTTGTGAAAACATATGTATATACAACTATTCGTGATTTATCAATATAGGTAGATTATTGAGACGTAATTTTATAATGTATAGGATAATGAGAATCAACAATATATTACACAACCCAAAACAGGTCAAAAATTTAACAAGACTAGTGTTCGCCCAGCGGTTGAAATTCAGCCAAAATCCTAATAATATTGAATTGTACTATGTCACTTAGTAACTACATGTTTTAAGGCAATTTTGACAATAGTTTATTATATTTGTGTGTATGAGAACTTTTAAATATTTTTTTAGCCCACAATTTCTAAGTTTTTATTGTGACAATAAATCTGTCGAATGGTACATTTTTTATCAAAATCGGTTATACGGTTTAGGCGTAAAGGATGGTAAAGAAAATGTCTTGGCCTATATAAATGTTTATTGGCCTGTATATTATATATCGATAATTGGTATTCATTTTAACACAATTCCTGAAGTTAGGCTATGCTTAAGCTACTCAAAAAGCAAAATTGCTTCATAACACTTGTTTGAACTCAAAAATATAATAATGGCAAGATTCTTTCATCACGGGTCTCAAATGAACGAAACCCCATTCCAGCTTTGGAGTTCAAAGTCAAAATAAGAACTGGTACGATTATATTTAACAAGTAACAACTACCAATATTGGAGGATTGAAACTAAAATTAAAGCATTGAGAGGGTTAACCCGGAATACCTTTAATATTGGGTGCCTCGGTGGCCTAGTTTAAGTGCACTAGACCGGGTTTTATTAGCCACTGGAGGTAGAACTTATGGTCATAGGTCAATGCCTCCAACTTTCGGTAGGTGGCGTTGTTGTTCCTTGGCGACGCCAGTTGGCACTCCCAATCACCAAGGACCGGTAGCGTCAGGCTAATCACCCTACCTAATAGACAAAAAAATAGTATACGAATTATGAAACCAGCGCAAGTCTTGTGTATTAAAAATATAAATAAATAAATAAAATAAGAGGCTTGTGGATGGCCCTATGCTCCCTAGAGAAGTGAACAAGGAAATATACCTTGAATATTCAAACGTTCGGACTTACATAAGTGATTGAGACATTGTTAGAAGCTTGGAAGTGACATCTTTCCAGTTTTTTTTAAGGTTTGTTACATTTACGTGCAACAAATGAAAAACGAAGTGACGCAGGCGAGGTTGAGAGTTCAATGGGTGGACTGCATATCGAACGGCCCCTACACTGGGCTCGACATCTTCCACAATAAATGAATTAAGGAACGCTTTTGCAACAAAGTTTTTGCACTTTTCCATTCCGATTATATATATATTTTCCGTATTTCGTATTGCCTGTCATTTTGTACCATTTTTTCGTAGAGTTTCAACGGTTCGCATTGAACTGTAGCGTTTTTGCATATTTTGCGCGTTATTGTGCGACATTGCGCGATTTAATTTATTTCTGATTCGTTTGTCAATCATTGATGATGATGATTAATTGTTGACGTTCGCTCAATGAGCATTCGATCGCGCCACGATGGGGGCGGCGCTGAATAAGAAATATACTAATGGCAAAATAATGTCAGTATTTGAGCAATGTGAAAATTGCGACACGATTTGTGTGTTTTTGCAATATTTTTCATATATTTTTTCATTCCACTTTATTTTTTATTGTTTGCAATTTGCGCCCAGGAATGAGCCAATTTGCATGACAGCATTTTTGTCACTCAGACTGCGGCGACAGTGCCGTATTGAGCATGGCCAGGGCGGGAGGCGTTTTAATTACGGGCGGTCTGCATTGTTAAATGCGGCGGCAATGACAGTGACAGCGACGATAACGATAACGACGACGACGACAACGACAATGACGACTGCTACAGCAACCCACCCACCCAATTGTGAGCGTTGAAGCCGCCAGCCACACCCACTGATTAGCAACGTATATCACGTAAGTCACGTGCGTTGTACGCGTTCGCTGTCGCATTGTGTCAACAACACTGACAACGCTCAACAATCTCGATGCAACCACGCCCACGCCCACAATCAAAACGAAGACAACGCGAATGCGATTGCGAATGTGAGTACACCAGCGCTTAAAGTCCGTTAGCTTTGTCTGCAGTTCATACAAATAGCAAATGTGTTTGATGTTTTGCCTTTTTACATATACACACATGCACACACACACACACTCAAACACACACAAATTCATAGTCATAACATGTGAATGAAAATTATTGGAATTCCATAGCGTCCATAGCGTCGTTGGCATATTATAATTTGCAAATGGCGGCAATCATTTGCCCACCATCGTCATAGCCAACATTAACATAAGCGTCATAGCTCAGGCTTCTGTGGCCTGCCAATAGGCTGCTTCTTGCCTTCGGATGACGCGGTAAAACAACAACCCCTTGCATACCCTTGCAGCGTCATTCCAGAAAAGTAGGTTATAACCGAATAAACGTCGTGCCTTAATATACCACGTGTACCGCACTTCCACCATCCACGTATTGAAATCGTGTGTACCCGAATATAAGTAGTGCACCCAAAGAACAAGGAATCAATTACAGTTGAACATTTTATTTTTAGCCGCAAGGTAAGAAGTAAACACCGTTCCAAACGAATCGCTATCTCTGCATATCAGTGGACGTAAACGGAACGTTTGTTGTAACTGGGGTTTTTTTAAAGTCTTCGGTGTATTTTTAAATTTTTTGAAGAGTTTATAGATTTTTAAATTCGCAAGGGACAGTCTTCATGACCTATATATATATATATAATACCTAGGTAGAGTCCTCAGTTTTTGTAGCGTTCGCGTAATCCAGCGCCCGCACAGCATGCTGTACTATTACAGCAGAGGGCTTGGGTTCGCTCAGATGAAGCTTACGCGTGTCCAACACTATCTTTCCATTTATGCGGTATGCGGTTGGGCCGTTCCTCACTAAATCTAAAATTTTATAATGAAGTTACTTTCTGCATAAAAGATTTTTTTTTTCGTCAAAGAAAAATTACTATAGTCTCCTTTTAACTTTAGTCGTGGGCAATCGCGACATGCATCGTGCGATTAGTTTTTTCATGCCCTAAATTCATTTCACGGATTTCATCGACGTGTCCTCAGCAATCTTCTTAATCTGCTTTAATATTAAAGGATTCAGTGAAATAACATATCACTCAATAAGCTCTTAGGATGACAGATGGGGCCAGTTTGGGAAGAGTATTTCGAAGGGGTCTATAGTAAAATAAAACGTTGGATTGAATGCACCACTCTCGAAGTAGAATTTTGTCTAAATGGGTTGTGTCCTTAATCATTCTACGAACTTATTCGTTGATGTGATATGTTTGACGGGAAAACAACAATACTCAATCAACCTTTTCCGCAACTACATTTCGCGTCGGACAATTGAAAGTTTCTTCAACTCTAAAATTTAGAAGCGCTCCATATTATCAAGATTGTTCGATTTGCCTTCGCAGTGCCCAGGTTCAACCTACTGCTGTTCTAAGTCCAATAATTTTGATTTTATTGCCTTTATTGTACAGCAGGTCTTCGAGGTCTGCGTAAAGGTAGTAATCATTGACAGCCAGATCCGCGGAATCTATAGACGAAGACAAAACAAAAAATTGTTTGTTACGGTAAGCCACGAACAGCCTTCTGAATCGTTGACGCATTGCCATTTTTAGTCCACTTCAGAAATCGCGGCACAAAGTTTGGACACAGCTTTCTCATGGAGAGGTTTTAGTGTGAAGTTGTCTCATGTATTGACTTTTGATATGTCTAAGCTATCTATAACTGCCGTATTCTGGCCGCCAGATGGTTCAACACAATCGGTGTTCGATTGAGCAGAGTCCCTAATTGCTTTGATATTATTTTTTTATTTAAAAGAGTGTTTAATTACAATAATCCCTTTTTCCACCAAAACCAATTATATATACATATACAGGAACGGCTCGATAATCCCGACAATTAATGCCAAGGAGTTGACCGGCATATCAAATTTTCTGGTCTACCGACACCTTCCTAAAAATTAATAGAACTAACTAGATATAGGTTATTATTTCATTAAAATTAATTGTATTTACATTTGACTCAATATAAATAAGTATGTTATACACGTATGTATATACATATATATTTGTTGTTAATAACAACTTCTCTAAATTTTTGCAGTTTTGTGATGTCTACTGCGAATAAATTATTTTTCTAAGCATACTTTGTACATTTGTTAAACGATAATAGCGCCTCTGGATGTATTACTTTCTGTTCTTCAACATTTTCGCTTTCCACTTCATTTTCATTATCTTCTTCTGTGGTTTCATAATTAGTCTCAACACCACCATCGTCAATCCACTCATTCAATTCTCCCTTGGCATATACATCTGGGGCTATACCTACCAATAAATCGCCCAAATTGGCTACAGGTCAGCATAATTTCCTCGTAAGTCGCTTAAGTCGCGGTAAGTCCTTTTCAGATTGCCACTCCTCATTGCATAGAAGTTTATTCCAACATTTTCGTAATACGCAGGGTTATACGGAATTCCATGAGCAGTCAGTTACCAATGTGGCGTCTTTAATGGTCGACTTTCCATAATGGATAAAATATATGAAACAAAACTTTTGCGATAGTTTATTTTAAATAAACGAATCGCATTTTGATCCATCGGTTGTAACAGCGCCGTACAATTTGGAGGCAAAACCATAAACTAAACATTTTCACTTGTATGTACTAGTTGCGGTGAATGGCACAATGCATTGTCTAATAATAAAAGTGCTTTTTTGGGTAAGTTCTTTTTTTTCGGATAAGATTCAACGTCAGGCTTAAAGGTAAGACAAATCCAATTTTTTAACAACATGTCTGTCATCTAAGCGTTGTTGCTATGAGTGTACTCTACAAGAAAGATTTCTCCGTCTCCTGCCTTGCCTATAATAAGGGGTTTTTGTTTATGCTCCCCTGCTGTATTGCAGCATAAGTCGCAGAGACAGTTATTCTTTCTTTTCCTACTTTTCGGCCCTACGCTGATTTTTCACTACGAAGAGCTAAGGTTTTATCAGGGAGTTTCCGCCGAAAAAGGGTTGTCTCATCGCCATTGTACAATTGGCATAGCTCTAGATTAAGCTCTGATACTTTCTTTTTAAATTCAGTAAGAAGTTGCTTAACAGGGCTTTCGTTACTACTGAGTTTTTCTCCCGAAATTGTCAAGCGTTTAATATCGTGACAGAAAATTATACAGTCAACCCTTACATGAAAAAAAGTTGCAGAATCGCCATAAATTTCGGTAAAAATCTCTTTTGATTTATCTTTTTTTTTTCTTTTTCTTAATGTCACTTATTGTTGACTTCTCAACTCCATATCTTATAGCAAGATGCCTTAACTCAGTAATTTTTTCATTTTTATTTTTGTCGATGGTTAAAAAGTTTTTCTTTTTGAGTATTCCCGAATGTGCGAAATCTAACTGAAGAACAAAACACAAGCAGATCGAATATCATCATGTGTGTCGTTTCTTGTATAAAAAATAAACGTCATCGCGCCAGGCAGACGCTACGTAACGGGATCTTTGTGTTTGGCTCCTTTCTCATTGGGTATTAAAAAAAGTTGGTGTCCGTATTATTGAGGGAAGCAAAAAAGGCAAGTGTCCGAATTACAGAGTCTGCATTGCAATTGACTTTTGTGTCCAGAATACCGAGTGAACGGATTATCGAGTGTCCGAATTATCAAGCCGCTACTGTATATATATATATATATATAATACTAGTGGCCCCGGCAAACGTTGTTTTGCTCTCTCCTGTATGTGGTGCCTTCAAAGTGTATACTCTAAGAGTAAACAGCAAATTAAAAATTTTGTTCGTGGTTTCACCTCGCTCTTGCCCCAATCAGAGTGAATATCATATACAAAAAAAAAAAAAAGGGGAGAACGCAATACTTTTGTGCGAGCTGAACAGAGAGTACGTTTTGCAAGCAACTCACAAATACAAACAATAAAATTAAGAAGAAGCATAGCAAAAACAACCAAAAAACGTACGAAACTTTTTGTGCTTACGCTGGCAGTGCATTTGCAAAAAGTTAACTCTAAAAAAACATATTTATCTTCAAAATATATATATATACATAATAAAAAAATTAGGTTTGCCACTTAGCTCTGCAGCGCAAATGTGTTGTTTAAACAAAAAAAATACTAAAAACGTTTTAGTATAGTGGCAGGAAAGCGTTAAATACAGTTTTTACTTATCTTATTTTAAGAAAAGTCTGCTTTCTAATGTTCATGTGTAATACCTAACAGAGCATCTGTATTGAGCTTGCCAATGGTGCGACATTCACAACACATTTCCTGTTCCCGTCTGCCTACATTTTTGTATATCAACTAAACTGAATTTAGCTCACCTCCTTTCTCACCTCATCTTCCAACGCAAATGCACTGAGCTCGAGTCAGTTCGGTGCCAGCTCATTCAGCATTCTCACAAATAAATTATTAATTGTTATAGTAAATTTTTCACACTTGGCCTTTTTCTCATTGAAATCAGAGGACGATAATAAAACAACAACCACAACAAAAAGACAACAATTTCAATTAATTTAAATATCCGACGTCGTCGATGTTGACGAGAGGCACTCAATTTGAGACGAAAGCGTACGACTTCGTGCAGCGCCAACCATTTTTCCATTTCCATTTTCATTTCCCTTTCGAGTGCAGTTAGTGCCTGGTGCCGTTCGCTCCTCACACCCCCTTTGTTGTCCATTGATCGTTGATGATGAAGATTTATTGTTTTCATTAAAGTGCCATATTCGCACCTCCATGGCACTTGGCAGCGGGTTGGGTTGAATTGCAGCAATACGACTTTGGATGGCGCACTCTGAGTAGTTTTTTTTCTTTTTATTTCCTTCATAGTCCGACCAGTTCTCTTTTCAATTTTTTCCATGTTCATTTTATTTATTTGACATTTATTTAGGTTTGTCTAACATTCAAATGAACAAACAACAATGATCAATCAATTGATAGCGTTCAACTGCAGTTGAAGACACCCCGCTTTTCGACTCACTCGGTCATCGACCAAGTTCGATCTCCGACCCGGCCTACCCCGCACTCAGCACTCGAACACAACACCAACGCCACAATGCGAAGTTGTAATTTATTTATGATGATGTCGATTGTGGGTGCTACTCATATTTTTTGCTAATTCTATTTTTGCGCTGACATTTGTAAAGAATTCATAAATTATTTGCTTTTGTATTTATTTTATATTATATTTTATTGTAATTTTTATGTCTCGGCTACCAAGTGCATTAGCACCACCAGCAGCGTTTAACAGCCACAAATTGGCGGCTTAGCTACTGATTGATTCGTTTTTAAGTGCGCATAAAACGTTCGCACGAAGCTGTGATATATCACACTATAATCGTGATTGCAACTGTCGTTTGACAATGTCGCTTGCATGTGGGTGTGGGTGTGTGCAACGATGACATTCGACATTGTCGAGGCAAGTTTCTGATTAGCTAAAAATCCAATTGCTATATTGTTCTTGATCTCGTTCTTCACTTGGCTTGGCTTGGATTCGTTTGAACCGAGTTGGGTTCGCTTCGGTTCCATTCAGTGTGATTCGAATTCTATTTTGTTATTATAATAGAACTAAGCCCGCACTTGTTGTCATCTGGCACGGTGTATTTTTATCTGTCTGATATGACAATGATAAATGCCTCAAATGTATTAGGATCTGCCTGATAAACAACATCATCATAATGAAAGAATAAGCAAATATCTGCGAGTATTTCAACTAAAAGCACTTGGTTTACCTGCTTATGATCGCATAGAGTTTGGTCTGAGAGCTAAGTAAGGATTCGGTTATTTTTCTGAATATATCACTCTTTGATATAGATGATTGACAGTCAGCTGCAAGCGCGGCCTTTAGACTTAGAAAGGGAGCGTCATGGACTACTTCAGCTATCGGACACGTATAGGTTACTGTAGGCTAGTGAACTTCGAGTCGTCACGACTAAAACGTTGGTAAAATCGGGCCTAATAGCTCTCTCGATAAATGGAAAAAGCATTAGTTCATATGTGCATAATCAAATAAAACCTACTTTGATGATGACAAACTCGATTGGCAACTGATGACAACTGTACAATCCCATTAAACTAACCAAACAGAAGAGAGCAACAAGAAACAATCGAAAAATGACTTGGCTCGTCAAGAAAAAGTTTGTATGGTTTTGCTTTCTTATCTAGAAGTTTTTGTTTCGGGCCTCCTGTTATTTTCAATACATTCATATAAAGGAATATTGGACGGTGCGACAGCCACGTACGTTGACCCGACTGACGCAGCAAATCACACTAATATCACACGTTCAAAGTAAATACTCAACTACACATCGACTCTGTAAGTAACAGTATCATATGTATTCTTATAGCAGTGTGAGAACGAGATATACGAAATGTCACGAGTCGCACGACTCATTTACTTCGACTCAATGACTCATCAAGTCCAACGAGACAAAAGAAATTCAATAACACTTTTCAATATCACAAATTATTTGTTTTGAAAGTGTTCACAGTGTGATTGCAGACGGTTGACTTAATTTAGTGTGAACTCATGCAGGGATCTATTACGAACTTTTATTCCAATTCATCCATAAATCAATATTCAAAGAAATTTATAAAAGGTTTTGCTCGAGTTAAAGGACTCTAAAGTTGAAACTTTCAAGAAATGTAGAGTGCGGTTTTTTATTGTCGATAGGTGTAGTCTCTGCCAGAAGTTGACCACTGTTGAATATTGCCAATGGCTCGTGCTACTAAAAAGATATGTGCAGAGGGGAAAAAAAAACGGGTAACGCGCGTGCCGGGAGTTGAACCAGGCTCGCATGCACCAAACTCGGGCAAGGCGAACCCTCTACCCACTAAGCTACAACCACCCTTCCGTAAAATTAAGAAAAACTCGATGTTGTCCTTACTTTCGGTTTTGGTGACTAAGTTCTCATTCAAATTTAGCGAGGGACAACTTTTTGATGTGAAACATTTTTGGTATCAGTAGGGTAAAATTTTGCATAGTGTAACTCTTACGCACAATCAAACAGCGTAATCCTCATATACAATAATAACAATAATAAAACATCGTAACACACGAAGTCGTTCGGTTCGCTTCGCACATACAGTTGAATCATTTGCCTACCTGAATTGGTTCACCGACTCGGTGGCCTAATCCAAGTGTACTACGGTTGCCATCCTAGCGGTCAGTGTACATTCCGCACGGTGGGTGGAAACATTATTTTTTCAAATTTTTTAATTTATCTGTGGTTTAATCCCCCCGACTGGAATGAAAAGATGCGCGTTTTACTTATATTTTTAATTTTGTTTTAGATTAAGGCTACTAGTATATTATTTAATAAGAGATAATGGGCCTAATTAACTTATATAAACAGTTCATAGTAGTTTTTATCATTAAGAAATAGCGGAAAGGGAAATCTATTTTATGGAAGGTTAATATACCATTCATTACCTTGGGCTCTGTCCTTAGAAGTCTACGTCTGTGTTGGAAGTCAACCGATTTCAGCATTCTCGTTTAGTAGATCTAACCTATTTAAAAAAATTATCCATGACTGTAGGATAGTATAATTCCCGATATGACTCAGCCTTTGTAATATACCACCCTGCCACATTTAACTCGATAGAAAAATGTTCATTGTTTGAATTATTCAAATTCCATTTAGAAAAAAAACCAACAAAATAATCTGGAATTCCAGCATTAACTTCGTGAATCAATTTCTTAAAAAATTTTACACGGAAATTCCTAAAATAATACTTTGGCAATTATTTCTATCGCTATATATGTACATGCATGCCAGTACATATAATACAATATGTGCAATTGCCTGATGTCGATCAAACTCTGCTTGCAACATTTTTATATCAAGTCCGGCGATATCATTGAACTTGGCTTAACCTCTGTCGAATTGAGGCTTGTGCTCAATTTGACAGTTACATGCAACCAGAAAACACTACGCCGCTGCTGGCCACGTCGCAACCCACACCCCGCACACTTTAAGTGATGTGTACGAAGATTATCGAAACAGTGCGACCACGACGAGCTAAAATTTATTTTGACAGCGCGCAGCTTAGATTGAACTCAATTGGGCTGAATATTACAACAACAACAACAACTACAATAGCAACAACAATTAAAAAATAAATAAATTTGATTTGTTCAAAAAGATACCAACTGCAAATTACGATGATACCTAAAAACGTACTCCAATACGATGCATGTACATATAATATAGTACAGTGATGATTCTCAAAACGGACATCAAGTATACGACTAAGTAATTCGAAGAACTTAATGCCTTGGGTCAGACAACCCCCATACCCGTTTTGGGACATAATGTATTCGTGAAATTTCATCAAATCCGCTCTTAAAATTTTATTTTCTGTTATATAGACATTTTCTTTCCTTCAGTATCTACATATACCACAAAACAATTTGCAGCCCCAGTCAGCCGCTCAGAGTTAGCTATAAGAGTAGCGATGATGTATGTGCAACTCACTTTAAATTGTTGTAGGGGCCCTCTAAAGAAAACAAACCATTCGCTTGCGCTCAGCCTAATACAAAAACCACAACGCTCGCACAGCCGACATTTTGGCAATACTTTCGTACCTTTGTTCTTCTGTAGGATAGAAGAAGAAGTAAACACACTAGACTTTAACACATTCTTTGAAGGCCAAAATATGAATATTGAAACTAACTGCAGGAGGAATCTCTTTAAAAAAACGTTTTCCGTGATAGAATCATGAGTAGATCAAATAAGCAAAGTGTAAAAAGCTGGAGATACCGGGAATCGAACCCGGGGCCTTTCTCATGCGAAGCGAACGGTCTACCACTGAGCTACACCCCCAACTACGTAAAACTAAGAGCTACACTAATATAATCCCGTCTCAGCTAATTAAGCGCAATTTTGGTTTCGACAATTGCTTTCCGGAAATTTCGATGTGGAAGTTAGTTACACTTCGTAAAGGTGCCATAATTGATACAAAATAACTATATAATTGCTCTTAACTTTCTATAAAATTGCTATAAAACGGTGGAAATCAGAACTCACAAATAACAGTCAACACTTAAACAAAAAAAATGAAGCGGACTCGATCTCTCACTGTGCAGAACACTTAATTTGGCTGTGCTTATGTTCTCTCCCAAATACAACGAAAATCTATATAAATAAATTGATGAAATAAATAAATGAAAATAATTACAGCTTACATCAAGTACTTTCTCTAGATGTTCGCGCCAAGAAAGTTTTCACTGTATTTGCGCACTTGAGTCATTCTAAATTTTTGAATGTGCCTATTAAAATGCTTGTTGTTGTTTTTGTTGTTGTTGTTGTTGTTGTTGTTGTTGTTGTTGTTGTTGTTGTTGTTGTTGTTGCTATTACTGTTGCTTATTTGTGTATCGAAATCAGTACGTGCCACAATGCAGAGTGTGTAGCATTAAACAAACAACACACCAACCCATTCGCCTACAAATGCGTACCAATTGGAATGCACGCAAAATGCGGCGTATGAGTAATGAACTAAATTAACTGAATGAGCCATCGACGCACTGACGCCGTGCTGAACTCTGAACTATAGTGACGCATATATAGTTCTGAACAAGGACGCATAAATGTTTGACGCATTTCAACTTTGATTGAACTGCATACCCACCACTCACAACCACACTCGCAGCCAAATACCCAGCTCACTTAACTCATCTGGGCAGGTGTTAATTGGCGCCCAACGGGAACTATAATAAATAAATCGTTCGTTTAACGCCTCAGTAGTGTTTACACCAACAAAAATAGCAACAAACGAGAATAAACCGCTTGATTCGTGTGTTAAGCGAGTCATTGTCCTGAGCGTCCCATGCGTACAGCATGTACTGCGTGCAATGCCAAGCGATTGCAACGACGCTAACGCGTGACTCAGGCAATCTCGCCACAATTAAAACGTGGCATGTTACAATTTTCAGGCACACATATTGTAGCAAAAATAATAATAATGAATAAATAAATTAATAAATGCATGAAGGAATTAAGTGAAGAATTAAAAAATATTTCTGGCGACACCGTGTCTGCCACTGATGAAATATACCGAACGCTTTCCGCTGACATGGTTGGGTCCACACTCGACTCTATTCGATACGATACGTTGCGAGTCAATTCGATTCGACACGATGATGTATCGTACGCTAGGACTGACAGACGGACGGATATACGTAAGTTCTGTAGGTCGAACTGACATTGTTTGCGATCGCATGACAAATTTTTTTATCATGCGATGTGTGGTGCGGTCATTGCAAATTTTCCATATACCAACCACATTGCAATTATCTTATCCAACTTAACACAAATCGAGTTGATCTCGCCGACAATAATAATAATAATAATAATAATAATAATAATAATAATAATAATAATAATAATAATGATGATGATGATGTCGCCTTTGCCTCGCTTGCCTTTCGGGCAAGAGGTAATTTTCCCAGGCCGAAAGCTTTCTTCTCAATTTGTTGGTATTTTTTGTTTTTGTTTTTGTTCTTTTTTATTTTTTTTTTGTTCTATTCTAATTATTATTGTTGCTGTTTTTGTTGTTGTCATTGCCTCACTAATAATTTTTAAGAAGTCATTTCAAAGTAAATTGATTCATGCAAGTACAGTTCGCGTGTTCAATTATGAAAGCCCGGATGAGTGTGGCAGTGAGTAGCTGTGTTGAGTTCATAGGCAACCGCACCACGGTAATCAACCGGGAAGGGAAGTAATTAAGTAGTAATACTCCATATCCATACATTCAAGCAACCTGAATGTAAAACAATGATATGTTGCATCACTCGTCGATCTAGTGTTCATGGATTCTTGAAATTCTCACTTGTTATGGCCCTTCCAAACGGTCAGTGACTACTCAATTCACTAGTTGGTAGAACTAGAGAAGTAACTGGTCTTAGTATGCCCATATTCACTGGCGAAGTAACTGGTGAACGGTAATGCAGGCGCTGGCAATTAACTCCTGCCAATGAAATCGCCGTTTTACATTCACCAGTTAAATGCATGTAAGAGGGACGAACCATTCTTGGACCAAAGAGTTATACTACAGGGAGGGTATTAAAAATTTCAGGGTATTTATGTTCCGCACAAAAAACAATAAAAAGAAGATTTCGTGACGAATTTTAACTCGTTTTGTTGAGCTCGTATACTCGTATAAAGCAATACTAAATTGAAGAAGCACTAGGTAGGTGTCAGCCTATGACGAAAATCGCCTTGGAATTTTTATTCATTTATGTATTCTTCAATGCCCGGCCTCATTGTATCACATTCGATTGGCCGAATGCACATTTCAAGGTTTAGTAATGAGTACTTATTCACCAAAACCAAAAAATAAGTACAAAATCGGGCATCTCCTCACTTACTGTGACGCTGGCTGAGGATTAATGTGAAGAACTTGCGCCCTGTCCACTTAGACACGTACCCAACGAATTCGTAACTTCGGTCTACCTTTCAGTAAGGTGTTTGCTTTCAGTAGGGTACAATTTTGTATAACGTAACGCTCGCATACAATCAAACATCGTCATCGGCTCGCGCACGAAGGCATACAAGGTCGTTCTGGTCGCCTGAATGTGTGCGTCGACTCGGTAGCCTACAGGTGACCGTCCACGACGTCGAGGTTCAATCCAAATGACACCAAACATCAGAAGCTCGTGAGTGCTAAGCACATTCACGTATATAGTTATTTCTAATTATTTCATAGAAGATCATTTTTCATTTTTGAAAAATACAGATTTTATTGATTTGTATTTCCTTTAATTTGGATTGTCAATTAAAAATAATTGTAGAATGCGACCATGAAGCAGCGACATGATGCAAACAACAGTTTTTCGTGCAACTACATTGTTTGACGTCAGAGTGCGCTTCATTCGTTAATGAGTTGTCATGGGCTCAACATTTTGGTCATGCGTTGATATAAAAGTGCTACTTTTTTAATTTCTTTTATAGCATGTTTTTGGCCAGTTGCATTAAACATTATTAAAATTTTAAAGCCTAGAGGCGGTTCGAAATTATCGAAAATTATCTAGTTGGCAGTCCCTGGTGATATCGACTGCAGTTTTGACGACTCGCATACATTTGATAATGCTATTTGATGTGAAACATCTTTGGTTTCAGTACGATAAAATGTTGCATAGCGTCATCATTTGCCTGTCCGAACGAAAAGTTGTTTTTGTGCGTTGCTGTTGTAATTGCTTTTTATGTGCCTATATATGTGTTTTGAAGTGTTTTGTATTATCTCACCTGCATGCCTCTTTTTAATACGTACACACATACAATTGCCAATGTTGTTCTTGCAATAGGTTTAGTATTGATTTATACTAAGAAGTTTTCCGATACTCAAGAAGGAACGATAACGTGCCAAAAACAATCACAGTCTGTCACAACACAGAAAGGATTGGCGGTTTTAAGGATTTATAATTCATAACAATTTCAGAAATTTTCAATTCTTTTGGCACATGAAATATTCTACAAAATATTTGTTTATATGTAATTCAGCCATAGGCAGGACTTTCGTTCGGTTGACCAATCGTTTGATAATACTTTGTGTTGGAATATGGGTCGGTTCATTGTGAAAATGTAGTATTAAGCTATCTGGATAACTGAAACATGCATTTGTAGAGGAGTTATACAATCCAGTGAGTGGAAAAACAAGATATATATAAAGAGAAGTTGCACTCTGCAAAGTTTCAAGTAGTTGTTTATTTACTTTTAAGTTACAGTTAAAAACCTTTTTTGCCCATCCTGCAAAAGCATAATCAAAATGTAAGTTTACGCTAAATTAATATTTTTCTTTTTCGCTTCAGTTGTGCGGCCCTACATCATCATGACATCATGAAGTTTTTGGTTGCACGGCAGATAGAATTACGGATTAAGTACTTTATTTACCCAATTTAAGTAATTAATTAAGTAATTAATAATATTGATTTAAAAATGCGTTACTTTTACAATTCCCACTTGCTCAAAGCGCCATCTATTGTGGTCAAAATGTCCAAAATTAGCGTTACTTTGTGCTCTGCAGCAAACGCAACACACCTTTAGGGAAAGTTGGCAACGCTGATAACAAATACACTTTACATACTCGAATATAAACGCGGCTCGAATATAAAGAAGCGGAGAAAAGGAGGAGAAATACTAGGCAGAAAAATCGAAATAATTAAAATATTAAACTGATTAAATTCTAAGCAAAATTGTTGTACTAACCGTTTGCGTGAAACGTACATATGTATATTGTATGTTTGCTTGTCTGATTTGATTCGTTGCTCATGCAAATCACACATCCAAGAAATCCGTCTCTTCGGTAATTGGCAGCAATACAAAAAATAAATTTAAAAAAAGTAACGCGAAGCAAAAAGGAAGTACTTTTTATAATTTTTTTTTTAGATTCTATATTTGTATCTTGTGTGTGTTGATTTATAAATTGTTATTAAGTAAAGAAGTGCGAGAGTTTACAATTGGCAAAAGGGCTTCAAGGATAGTAATGCTTACGCAGCTGTGAAATTGTGACAACGACGAGAGCGGCGGCATCAACGACAACGACAGACTGATGCTGCACCCAATTGCAACGCCCACTGACAACAAAGCAGCAAAAGAAATCAAGCGAGAACATCCCATCTAAACTAAACGAAAGAAAATAAAAACAACGACAATTTTAAAAAAATAACAAAGAGGGGCACATATAAATTGAGTGTTCATGGTTTTGTGGCAGTTGGCAAGGTTAGAGGCAGCAGCTCGCACTCTGAGACGATTTAGTCAAGTTAAGATGTGTGTACAAGAGGAGTAAGCGAGTTTCCAAGATAAGCTGAATTGAGTGGGTGGCGTTGACTTAGTGCGTGTTTCCTCTTGTTAAGCTATATAAAGCAAACGAGAAAAAACCTGTACAGATGTAAAAGTGAAAACTAATATACCACGAGTAACAACACCAATAACAAATTTTAAATGAAACCACTTTTGGCCTTGGTGCAAAGAGCGTTTTCTTTAATGTATTTCTGAGCCAACGTGCATTCAGAACGAACAAAAACAGGAAGCTAAGGAGTGAGTGAGACGAGGCGTAGCAAAAACAAAAAGGCAAGCAAAAGCAAAGAGACACGCTCAAGGACCAAAAAAACACTGTGCTATTGCACTTTCAGCAGAAGCAGCGCAGTAGCAGCAGTTACAATAACAAACATAAGGCAACAAAAGGGCGTGCAATGCGAACGCTGATGATGCTTCCGCTGACAACAAATACGACGACAACGCTGTTGGTAAAGCTGAGGTCGTTTCAGCAGCTGCATTCAAATGGAATGCAACGCGTCTGAAGTGTAACGCATTCATAATCAAAAAAAAAAAAAAAAAAAAAAGGAAAGGAAAGAATAGAAAAAAGGGGTTTGCTGAACAGCCAAGAAAAACAACGTTACAACAACAGAAAATTTATTAAGCTTTAAAAACCACATTTAAAACGAAAGAACAAGTGTAACGCTAAATAGGCAGGGAAAGGGACGACGAAGTTAAAAGGAACAAAACAATAATAGCATATAAAGAGAGACATAAAATGAGCGTCTTCGATGATTTCCAACGTCTTTGGATGCAACGCTTTCCACAGAGCTCACTCTCGGATGCTTGGGAACAGGATGTACGCGCTAGCCTCGAGCGTCATAAATTGAAAATTGCTGAATTAAGCAAGGAACTTGAACAGGAGACTCTCTATGTGGAGTACTTGGAACGTTTGCTTTCCGATGTTGAAAAATATCGCGAAAGTGGCGGTGATCCGACAGCGCTCTTTGAATCAGCCACTGGCGGTAATGGAAATGGAAACGGTGCATCGTCGCCCGGCGCTATTGAATTGGTGGTAAGTTGATGAAAAGTTTCTTCTTTTTATTATCGCCCAAAAATAATGAAAAAGGTCTAATAATTTAACTATCTATGTATATGTGACATATAGATGGATAAACCTTTAAACATTTGGATATTGGGAAATATCGTTGGAACTTTTACCTACCTTAATGTATTGGCAAATACACTCTCTTCGAACAGCGCAATAAATGATTTAAGTTCTGTGTGTGTTGATGAAATAGGCACTTTGTCCATTTTCAAAAGGAACTCTAAGATGGTCAACTTTTGGATGCCGACTGGGAATTAGGAAACTCAAACAGCGTCGTTGCTGCTGATATAGCGGCCTCTTTGAAATTGACTCATTTTATCGTTTCGCGCATCAGGTCTACATATTAATGCAGACAGATGAATGCCGCCTTATCGCTGCCATTATTGACGTATTTGCATATATACTTGATGGATGTGATGGAATGACAATATTCGACGTTGATATTATCTCTTAATGGAGTCAATAACAAATCAAAACTTGGCGCAATGATCTGTTATTGATTTTAGCGTCAACATTTCTTATTCTGATTTTTATTGTATGACCTCCATCTTCTGGGTTTCGGGGTCTTAGTCTCTTGAAGATTCTTTAGTGAATTTGTTGTTTACTAATGTAACACGATATAGTTTACAATATGGATCAGGTGGATTTGCTGGTATTTCATTGTTGATCTTATATGAATACACCTTATCCATTTTGTCGATATTTTCACTGTAATGCAAACAGTAACGTAGTCAAAATCATATTGAAACTCGGAACGTTTCGAATCAACATATACTGTACGTCGTTCACTTCTTGCGGCATGTCGATCATCTGATTCTGATGCACGTGAATAAGCGATTCGTAAACGATCGGCTTCATAGCTCGCTTGTCGTTCCTTGTTTGTTGGAGAAGTTTGCACTTCGAATGCGCTATAAATTTGAAAACAATATTAGCCCTTGCTTCGATTTCAATGAGAATGAATGCAAGTGAGTTGTACTTTGCCTATTACTTCGAGCAAGTGCAAACCATAAGTTGACAAAGTTCTATTGTAATGGGATGGGCGGTATGGCAGTGCATAAAATACGAACAAACAAATAATATTTTTTTATACATGAATATATAGATAGATACAATAGATTAATAAATAATTCAAAGTTATGTAGACTTTGATCGCTTAAAGCCGAAGCACGAAAGAATCTGTTATCGGTCTCAAGTCCACTAACTCCCCTCAATATTTTGGAATCTATTCCCGGGTTATCGGTGATCCAGTGGGGGTGTTTTTAATGGTGGAATGCATGGCACTCGACACTTGCAGCTGTTTTCCTTTGGATTCTTCGCGTCACACTGTTTTTGCAACAGGCGTGCAGCAAATGAAGAAAAGCAGCTACTCTGTGGCATTTTCTTATTGCTGCTTCTGTTGTTGTATTATTGTTATTGTTGTTGTTGCGCTGCCCCATGCTGGTGTCATTGCCTGCTTATCAGCGACGGCAACAGCGACATCGAATTGGACTTGGACAAAAGTTTGTGGTGTTATTTATTCGGCTAGATTGGTTTTTATCCATACTCTACATAATAATGAGTTCGATAGATTTGCGCAATTTCGTTTATGAGGCATTCAGGTAATTGATTTTTAACATCATCTAATAACGACTGACTTAATGGTACAAAAACTCTAAAATAAAACATTCTAAAATACCCAACCCCCTGGTAGAAATAATAATATCAATTAATAAAAAAAATAAAATTGCTCTCTGTATGGTATATAATAACCCCCCGTCAGCCAATATTTATTAACGTACAAACGCAGGCTCACCAATCTTAACATTTGAGAGCTCGTTACGAAATTTTAAAATTTCTTGAGCTGGAAAAAACTTTTCCGTTTGTTTCTAGGACTTTTGAAAGCCTAGTATAGGTTGTGGCAATTAGCGCCAGATTTAAAAACATTTTACGAAATTCGATCTGGTTATATTTGTTCTTACGGGGCTTGGATTGCATAGGAAATGCTTCTTTGTTTCGATTACTGACTTGTGGGAGCGATATGCGCCAGTTGTAGTACCAGCAGTTGGAGTAACTTGGGTAGCCTTTGGACGGTAATTGTCAGGGAGTTTCGGAGCGAAGACTCGAACACTCCTTAGAACCACTCTAAAAATTTGGGCTGGTTATTAGGATTATTCCGATGATATTTTTATATGTGAGAATTAAGAGTTCCTTAATTAAAGTCAATTGCAACCCTGAAAAAGAAACCTACTTGTGGAACTGATTCTTCAAAAAATTCAATAATTAATTGTAATTTATGACGATCAATATGCTTTATTTCCTTATGTGTGCGTTGCGGATATACCTGACAAATAATTTTTTTTGGAAAGGGAATTCCCGTCGAGAATCGGTTGTGGGATTCTTCGTCCAGTGATAGCACCGCACCTGAGGGTTAAAAATCCTTGGCCAAATTAGATTACTTCTTAATTTAAAGTAGGAATAGCCAATTGCCATGGGAACCACTTTTGTTATGATTTTTGTTCGTGCCTTACGCCCCATTTATAGAATATTGCGCTAGGTCACTTTCATTGTCTCTTGATTTTTGTTTATAATACTATATTTGTTTACGTTCAGAATATACGCCTGACAGACTTTTTGAAGTTTATGATTTTCAAGCTTGAATTTGTTATTTCATCTTCGGCAGAAAGTAGCATTACACTGCCCTCAAGGCCGAGTGGTTGTACACTGTTGCTAATCTTATTCTCTTATTGTGGCATATGTCTGTAATCTCTTGCTATGCTAGAGCACACACACCATTTGCTCGCACACATAAAGAGTGACAAAAAGTTCTAGACAACAAGAAAACACCAACGATTTTTGTGTTTATCTTATCTATACGACTGACTCCAACACCAACACACACATACGTATGCAGGCACTCTGCGAATCTTTTCAACCAGTGCAGAGCCAATCGTTGAAAGCAGTCGAATGTTCGTTATTCCGTCAATTGGTCGGGTGACTGAGTTGGATTGGTGCTTAATTTACCAGACTCCCAACAGTCTATTTGGGATCGATTTTGTATTTACAGATTCTCGCGTCTCCATCGCCCTGGACTTGGTTCGTTCGGTTTCCGTGCAAAAGTGCTTCCTTTACAATGTGTGTGTGTGTTTTGTATTGGGTAGATTCCATCCGTTTTTCCGTCCGTGCAGTTGAGCTGACGTTAACAGCGAACACTTTTGTCAATACCTTTATTAATATTCTTGTGTGTTATCGGTATGTGTGTAGCCGTTGAGTGGTGGGTTGAGGTGGTTTAAAATTGAGTTGAGTTGAGTTAGTTTAGTCGTGCGATTTTAGGGCAGTGTGTGGCAGTATTTATTTTATTCTCACTTACACACTCATTCACTCTGTCGGTCCGCTCAACCGCAGAAATTCATCATAATTTTTTTTTACACAATATTTTTTATTATTCGATTTTGTCTTACATTTTTTCTGTTGCCACTTAACGTGTTCGCTATTTTTTGAATTTTTCATTTATTAATTTTTTTTAAAAAGTTTTTTCTTAATTTTTTTTTTGGTTCTGCTTGAACGCCGCTGTTGTTGGCAGTTGGTGTATATGTGCGCATAGTTAAACAGCTAAATAAAAATCGATACCGAACGAACCAGTGTGAAAACACAAAAATCGCGATAGAAAATTGTGAATTAAAACCAAAATTCAACCAAAAAAAAAACTAATAGTGAATCAGTGCAATATAGATTTCTTCAATTTTATCTATAAATATTTTATTTATACTATTAGTTCCTTAAAAATTAAAATGAGAAGCTAAAATATTTAAGAATGAAGTCCGAAATAATAGAAAATTACGTAAAATCCAATTGAAGTGCAACGCGTCAAATCGTTAAGGTCGAAAACAACGTCTTAGCACGCGTGTCGTACGGCTTTTTTTCTTCCATTTCATTGCGTCGGCGCAACGCTACCTGTCGGCAGTGATAACCGGGACGTCTTCGTTGTGTATTTATTGTTGTTGCAACAGCTGCAACAACAGCGACAGCAGCAGCAAGGTGGAGTCGGCAAATTTGCTCTCGCATTCCTCCATAATTTGCATATGTTCGTATTTGTGTGTGCTGTGCCGACACGCTGATGACGTTTGGGCTGACAGCAAAAGCACAACAATTTATAGTACAATATAAATAAGAAGAGGGAAAAGCAGCAGCAGCATCAGCATGTCTTCTCTTAAAGACAAGTTCAAAATCTGGAAGCGTGGGGTGCGTAAGCAATTTATATTAAAAAGAAAAAAAATAAGAACAAAACAAAATTAGAAGTTAGCGAGGCAATCACATAATAAATCAACACTAGAACTAATACAATAACAACAACAACAGAAAGTTGAAATCAATTAGATTCTTTATTTAATTTTCCGTTTGTTTTTGTTACTTTTCTATCGCGCGCATTCAAGTAAGAGATATATGAAGAATATTGAATGTGTGAATTATTAAAGCGATTAAGAATTAAAATGAAAGACAAAACACAGACATTTGGCGTTGGCTTTTCCCTTTGCTTCAACTATAAGTGTGCTCGCTCAGATGCACGCATCTAGTCTCTCTCTCTCTCTCTCTCTCTCTGTCTCGTTGTTCACACATATGAGTTTTTTTATTTTGTTGGTGTTGTTGTTCAATTTAAGTAACATTTCTTCCGCCTTAACTCTAATGGTAAAGTGTGTGACTCAGCCGCAAACCATGCTCTCTCAACAGCAGCAGCTGCTCTGTTGTTATTGGCGTTTTTTTTTACTTACAATTATTTCTTGTATGTCTTTATCGAAAGATAAGAAAACGAAATACAGCTGTAAATTTCAAAAGCACAACGCGCAACAGCAAAAGTAACAGCGGCGACAGCATATGACTGCAACTGCAATGGGTTGAGCGCCCTACCAAAGAAAATCAGCTGATCTTGTTGTTGCATCCATGACTGGAACAGAGTGCAATAGTGACATGTTTGCCACAAGCGCGTTTTTTATAATTATTATTTCATCGAGTTCGAAAAACAGTAAAGAAGATATCGAAGTGCTGTACCTTTTTATCTCCATTCTTAGGTTTGACGCAACCAACAGAAATTTTGACAGACATTACCTCAAGTCTATTCACACGGACTTTAAAAATTTCAAGACCCTAGAATTACTGGATTCAATATCCCCGAATTTTAGCAAGGCATAAAATCAATTTGAAATATTCAAGAGCCGGGCATTGCCAAATGGTGTATTTTTCTATCAAACCCTTGGCTAAGTCCTAAGAGCGTGAAGAATAGTACACCTTTGGCATAGCTGAAGACAATATTCTTGTTTCTTATTCTTGTTTTTGTTGTTAGGTGGTATGGTAAACGTCAATGAATTATTAAAAGTTTTTGTATTCCCCCTTTTCCTTTCTTCAACTGTTCACCATTTTCACGAATTCCATGAAGTTTTATATTACGAGTCGAGTATCTGACCGTTTAACCATTAAAACGTTCTCTTCACGTTTAATTATTTGTTTTTGATTTGTTGTTGCTATTATTGTTCTGTTGTTTAGTGTTCACAAGGTGTAGCACACGATTGAAAACCATGTTTTCGTAGTCATGGTCTGTGATTACCTTGAGATAGATTCCTGGAAAATTTTTTTCATGCGTTGACCTGATGTGTTGTTGACATTTTTGCACGAGCTAAAACGTACTTGCTTATTTGGTAAAAAAAAAATAGAAATACAGAGGTGGATAAATTGGTAGATATATCATACACACCCATAGGTAGATAAGTAGACACACTACACAAAGATACAAAGTATCCCTTGAGAATCATTTTGGCCCATAGTGGGTATCCCAACTCTTAACCAAATGCGGACAGTGCATTTAAATAAAAATTGTCCTTGCTCTGTCAAGAGCGTACTTTTCATTCAAAGAAAACCATGCCGGGGCATATAATTATAAACTCACAAGCTGCGCACAACAAAATGTAAAGACATGACCGATTAGTCGCAAGTTATGGTCCAAACTCTTATAAAATAACTAGCAAGGGCCCCTTGGGTTGCTCGGGATTTGTGTAGAATGAAGAGCAGATGTCAACGGCTAGTGAAAACACGTTGAGCGATATTTGGCCGTGGAAAACTATGAGTTCGCGTCAGCGATATGATATTGTTTATTTTTTTATTTGTGGTAATGTAACCTTTCCACTCGCAGAACATAATCCTAGCGTTCCGTGTCGAAATTCCAAAGCATTGCAATGTTGATAAACAATAATCATTCTTCCCGGGCCGTCCGATACATCTGCGACGTAATAAACTGTTAGATCGTATCTGAACGCCAAACTTGTCGAATTCAATTGTATTTGTTTTCAAGAGACATAATGGATCGCACTTGAGAAATCATTCAATTGCCATGACGCTATACGTCAGTCTGATTCACTCGACGATGATGTTCTCGCCTTGCTAAATTAATAATTTGCACAAAACTTAAAACGATAACTACAAATAGAACCTTTGCCGCAGGGTTTTCTCATTGATTTGTTGCCTACAAACGTTGTACGGAAAATAAGGAACACAAAAAAATGCAAAAAGGGCAAATCGGTTAAGCCGTTCCTCAGATAATGATTTATTTATATAGATATAGTAAAAAAAAACGTAAGATCAGAGCATAAAGAGAAGAGTTTAGGTGCGATTTCCGTTTAGACCTCTATATATAAAACAAAGTGGGAAAAAGGCGTTAATTTCCCTCTGCTGACTGTAATTTCTTAATCTTGCCAGGAGGCAAGCTGCTGGCAGAGAAGAAGAAAGTAAAGTACAGCAACATACTCGAGAGAGTAGTGTTTTTTTCTTTTTTTGCCTAGGGTTTTTTAAAGCTAGTAAAATATATATTCAGTGCAGTATACATATATTCAGGGCTAGATTAATGAGGCCGTTGTTCTGTAAAGTGTAGCCGTTGCATATATAAAGGGTGTCACAAAATTAACGCAGGATTTAAATTAAGTAAAGTAAGTTATGTTTTATTGAATCATAAAGTGTATTGAATACGGTTAGGTGTGACGTAACACAAGGGCCAAATGGTCTTCACAGCTTTGCTGTCACATACGCAATCTTTTGTCTAAATTTTCCATGACCATTTTACATAAATGTGGCTGAGATTCGTCGATGAGGCGGTGAGTTTTCTCCTTTAATGCACACATGCTTGTGGACTTTTTGGCATAAAACCTTGACTTCAAATAACCCCATAAAAAGAAATCCAATGGTGTTAAATCAGACTATCTAGGGACCAAATCATCGAATCATCGAATCACCGAAACGAAAGTGTACAGGAGTGACCAGGAAATGTCGTATGCAGTATTATTTTGTTTTAAGTAAAAAGGTACTTTTTTTTACTTAAAATAATAGTTAACAAAGGAACCATTCAGCTGACAGTTCAATTAATAGACCAATAACCATAAAACGTGACTCTTGACTGTGTAAATATTTCTAAGATACTATGTAGATAGCGTATGCTCTGGTCTTTTCTGAAAAGGATGCAATACTGGAAACGAAGCATCCTTCGTTAAGATATATAACATCTGTTTCCTTTACACGAATTACGACTTTGGTATTAAAGTCCTCAAGTGGTGTCCTGTCTTTAAAGGAACATCCGGTTGTATGGCATGTGGCAACGTCTTTTTGAAACCACATCAGAATTCGTGTTATCTTTGTAAACATGGAGACGCAGATCTTCAGTGAGTATACGCGGTAGAGTGTTTCTTCAAATTTGCAATTCTTAATGTTTCTGCACTCAACCAACGCTCTCACAAACTGGTTTGATATTGACATTTGAACGGCCAGTGTGTTTAGCACCACCAATTGATACAGTCTGCCCCAATTTCTCAATTACTCCCTGCACAGTTGACGTCGACAAATCACTATTCCAACATATTTTGTACAGAATTTTCGAGCTGTGGCCGTCCGACTTTAATAATTTTTTAAATATTTTTCAGAAGTGAAATGACCTTGTGCTAGCGCTCAACATTAAATTTTTACTAAACCTAAAGATAGTTTCGTAATAGGGTTGCCCACACCTTACTTTCCGAATAGTGGAAAATTCAAATCTTGCGGTAATTTTGGTACACCCTTTACTAGCTTTATGAATTTTCCCCATTACGCTGTCAAATGTTTCTAATCTAATTTTTACCAAAGACGTTGATTCTGATTGTCAGAAGCATTACAATAACTCACTTAGACTTCAGCCTGACAAAAAGTCTTCAGCCTCATACGAAGGCTTATATATTGAACGGTCATAGACTAGGGTCCAATAATTTTTTGATGTTATGGTCGTCGCTTTCGAGCGCTCAGTTTCTGAGCGTGACAAGAATCCAAGAGTGAGACGGTTCAAGATATATATTTGCGTTCCAGAGCAGATTCCGCGGTATATTCTTTCACTCAATATTGGCAGTCCTCGTAATGGTAATCACACAATTGTCCAGGCTTTAAATCCTAATCCACAATAGCTACAAGAAAATAGGGAAAATAGGATGCTTCCTTAAAGACGCCAAAGGGACTGCCTTGTGTCTTTTATCAAGGGAAATAGACCGTACTTATAAAGTCTTTGTTTATTCAATAATTTTCCTTTATTTCTCTCTTTTCATATTCCGCGCATTTTTGCACGGCAATAAACAACAACCAATCGACAACAACAGAAATCAAGTCTTAACTTACGCGAATCGAGCGGCGGCGTCGGCAGCGGCAACAGCAGCAGCGATAAAAGCAACAGATTATCACTGAACACCGATAACAAATACACGATGACGCACACGGTTGTTGGCGGAGGCGGGAACGTTGGCGGTGGTTGTGGTATCGGCGCAGCGGCAGCGGCTGCTGGTGCCAAACGCATTGCAAACGCTACTAGCAGCGCTGAAATGAGCTACGAGAAGGAGGACAAGGACATTGGCACCGAAAAGGATGCTGCGCTCAATGAAAAGAATGGAGCATTGCAGCAATGCATCACAGAGTTGGCGGCCTCAATTGGCAGCAAACGCGAGGAGCGAGCAACATCGGCAACTGGCAATGCCGACATTAGTCCACACAACAGGACAATGGCGGGTTCAATGGAACAGCGCCAGCGCAAATCGACAACGTCATCAGCGTCGTCGCATTTCGTGACAGTCATCGAGGTAAAGGAATCCAAAGAGAAAGACAGCGATGATAATTTGCAATCATCTACTGGTGGCACCCATCATGCTGCTAGCTTAGACGCTTCCAATACGACGGCAACTTTTAGCAGTTTTGAGCGGCGGAGCAACAACACCAACAACAACAGCAGTAGCAACCGAATGGAGCCAACAGCGCCACCACTATCGCCTGCACTGCCATCGCCGTCAATGTCGGCATCGTCGTATCAGGCGCATCTCGAGGCAAAGAAGAAAATGCCACCAAGGTGAGTAGCTACGTTACATTAATTGCAGATGATTGGCTAACCTGATGGTCATAAATTGCAGGCCACCACCGAAAAATATACGTCGCGTTGAGCCGCCCACAATACCGGGACAGTTGTCGTCGTCCCCGAAACGTGAGACACAATTTGCAGGCAGCAGTATGCCATTGCCCAGCAGTTCGGGCAGTTTTAGCTCATCAGAGAGTCCGGGCAATTCGCTGGAGCGCAATGTAAAGCCGTCGGAGAGACTGCGACAAAAGTCGAATGAAAGCTTGGATGCAAAAACATTTGCTTCCAATAGGCGTACGACGCCTGAATTAATCAAATTTGGCAATACGCCGGAACTGGTCGAAGAGCTTGGCCGTAAAGTGTGCAAATCGGAGAGCTTAGAGAAGGCGAAACACAGTGAAGCAGGCAACTCCACAGCGGCAACAGTAGGGGGCACAAATAATAGTAGCGGCACAGGTAGTTTAGGTCGTACAGCGACCACGCCAAACCGTGTGATAACACAGGGACGTAGTAGCGTGGGCCAGGTGGGTGCCTCGCCAACGGGTAGCCTCACAAAAACAACAAAACTGGCGACAGCGGATAGCAGCTCAACTGGCAGTTTGGAGAAGAATTCACGCAATTCATTGCAGGTAACCGACGTGGAGAACGGTACACAGCAGCATCAGCAGCACCAGCAGCAGCGTAGTGCCGGCTCCAAGGAGTCGCTTGCATCGCAAGGCATATCAGAAGTGGTGAGTGTCAAGGCAGTGAAGAAACAAGGCTTAATATTGAAACTAATTAGATTTACATTCAATTATTGTAAATGAAGATAAAAAGCTACGAGTCCGTTTCGTCGCTCAGCTCAGACAGCGCCAAAGCGGCTCAGCACGCTGACAACGAGCCATACTATGACACAGTGCCGCTGGACAATGGTGATGGTGAATATGTCTACATCAAGCCGGGACGTACCGGCTCTTCTTCTAGTCGCGATGACCTTTCGACGCCGGGCAGCACACTGCCCATGGGCTCTGTTGCTCATCTAAGCAGTCAAGCGAGCGTTAACGATCCGGAATCGCCTGGCCGCACATCGAACTACGTCAACATTGACTACTTTCTGCAGTGAGTATCAAATTACTACTATCGGTAGAAAGCGATCTATGCATCTATACTCATTAAATTAACCATAAATTTCCATGTTTAAAAGTCAAAGCAATGAGACACGTTCGAGTTCACTGGACAGCGAAGGCGAATACGAGGGTCCACCCATATTACGCACAATATCCCATGACGAACAGAGCTCACAAACGCCAGGCGTATTACGAAAGGTGGGTTAATGTTGAAGACGATCAAGAGTAATGCGGGTGGTGTCAAACCCACATCGGTGTCAAACCGATGCACAATTTTCAATTGACGCTAATTCGAATGTTAACCGTTATATTTTATATGTACTCAACTAATAACTAACAAATTTTTTTTTCTCGATATTTCTCTCTTATTTCAACTCTCATCGACAGAATTTAGTGTCGGCGATACTCGTGAGTACCTTTTTTGGCACAATGCGAATGAATGTATTTTTCGTTTTTGTTTTGTATGCTTTTAAGTCAACGCGCGGCTTTAAATGAAATAAAAAAACGTATAAATTTCATTTTAAAGTCGGATTTGATTCTGTGCTTTTATTTCTTTTGTGTTTCTATCTTTGTCTCTTTCTATTTCGTGGGACTTTGTATGCACTGGATGTGTCTCTCTATGTACCTTTTTGATTTAATTCATTTTGTCCTTGCTTTGCTCAATGCTACGACAACAACTCCTATGAAGCTCTCTATGCTGCTGACGATAACAATAACGATGATGATGATGATAATACTAGCGCGGATCAGTAATTCAGTGACTTGGTAGTCGTCGCTCCGTCAATTCAAATGCAACGCAACTACCGTTAACTGCCATTTGTCTATAGACTGTTGAGCAAGCCATATAATGAATTTCGGCGTAAGTGGAAAAAAAATATTTCCTTCACTTCATTACCCAAGCAACTGCGTAATAAATACTATACAAACTCGCCACCATTTAATTCAATAGCCGGGAAGTGGAATTACTAAATGTAGCACTCAACATCGGACAAATCTATCGTATGGCTTTGGCCGAAGGAAGCGTATGGCTGAGTGTAAGGATTTTGTGGCAACTCTTTTTTCGCCTTCATTGGCATCATGGTACGGATAAGCAAGATTAATTCACAGAGCTTAAAAACCCCCGCGTTTATTCTTGCAATATTATAACATAAACAACAGACGGAATATGAATTATATTTACTAAATGATGTGTTGCCAATCGCGACAAGCATAGAAAAGTCTGCGGAGCTATCTTCAGTCAAGATTGACATGCGCTTGTAAGGCGATTGAGAAATCTAGGACTGTCTATCACAGTATTTCCTGACACATTCAGCATATTCTCCCAATTAAACGCCTAACGAGTACTCTCTGTTTTGAAGCCTGAAGAAGTCGAACATTTTGCTCGCCTATTTAGAGAGCCTCAACAAATCGAATTATTTGCAAGGAATACAATAATTGGAGGAACGTTGCATGAATTGTTGACTCATTTTATGTAACAATGTCACTGTCTTATTGATCCGTCGACTTCGCAAAGAGTTGTGTCTTCCAAGTGGTGGCAGTAGCTTTTAGTTCTATACATGAATCGTGCCTTGCGTTATATGTATGGCATTGGCCTTTATTTATAAGCTGCATATCTAACAAGACACGATTTGCTCTGATCTCTTTTCCTAGGTCTCTGGTAATGCGCGCGGCGCCAAAATTCGTTCCATACTGAATGGCATCATACAAAGCGAGACGATCTACGTGGAATGTCTAAACAAAATGCTACAAGTAAGTGTAATTTCCCGCTGTTGGTGTCAAGAAACCCTACCTACCACTTATCGTTTACCTCACTCTCCATTGTAGTACAAGCGCGCCATACACGCCACACTGGGCACATCACAGCCGGTGATCAAAGAAGATGAGGAAAATGCGATTTTCTTTAAGATCGATGAGCTTTACGAGGTGCACACCGATTTTCTGGCCGACTTGAAGACGACGGTGGCACACGAGGGTGGCGATGTGCTGATTGGTGAGACATTTAAGCGTCTGGCGGAAATGTTTGATTTGTACAGCGCCTTCCTGCATAATTACGGCCAAGCCATTGAGACGGTGAAGAAGTGCAGCGCAAATAATCCGCAATTTAAGAAAATCGTCTCGACAATAGTCGTCAATCTGCAGACAGAACAGTCGTTGACACTGGAGGATCTGCTGCACAAGCCGGTGGCACGTGTACAGATCAATGCGCTCGTCTTCAATGATCTGTTGCACGAGACACCGCCAAATCATCCGGACCATCAACCGCTGCGCAAGGCGCAAAAGACCATACACATGTTCCTCAATCAGTTCAATGTGGTCAATCAACGATTGCCGAGCGAGTCGAATAAGAATTTGCGGCGCATGGTGCGCAATTCGTTTATTGTGGAACTGGTCGATGGACACCGTAAGCTGCGTCACCTGTTCCTGTTTAACGATGTAATCGCCTGTGCTAAGCACAAAGCGCTCGGACGCGACCGCATCGATTTCGATTACGAACTGAAGTGGTTCATACCACTTAAGGATGTGATCATTTTCGAAGAAAGCGATACGGCTGCCGATCTAAAAGAATCTAGTCCAGCAAATATGTCACAACTAAAGAAGAATCTGCGTTCGGTGCGCGACCAAGTCATGTTCGAAGAGAAAGAGGGCAAGCCGAACGGTGTACGTGTGAACGAGAAATATCGGCGCAAAATGAGCGATCTCGAATCGCAGCTGGTACTGGCTTCACCGAATTTGGTCTTTCGTATTGGCAATAAAGCGACAAACAAAACGATTACCTTCTTTTTGAGTTCGGACTTTGAGCGGACACAATGGGTCGAGTCTATAATGTCGCTGAAGCAAAACTGCAATTTGCCCGGCGCGAATACGATTAACTCATTGGACGTCACCGCCTTCATTGTCGCCATGCAGAAGGGCATGAAGACTGAAATGGGTTCCTATCTGATGCGGAACAAGAACGATGAAAGTCTGCTTGTCGGTGATTTGCATTTCAGCGTACTGGGCCTTACAGGGCTGGAACAGCCGACGGACTTGTACATCTGCATCGAAGTGGATTCGTACGGCCATTACTTCCGCAAGGCGACTACAAAGATGATCTGTCGCAGCATCAATCCCCACTGGAATGAAACATTTGTGGTCGAACTCGAGGGCAGCCAAAATGTACGCATTTTGCTGTACGAAGCGCATGATCGTCCTCTGCTGCGTGCCAAACATGTGCTTAAGGTGACTCGATCGTTATTCCTACCTTCGACAGGTTTAAAGAATTTTATGTTGCTTTCTTGCAGTTGAGTTGCAGCTGGCTACAGGAGACCACACAGCCGCGCGCAATTAAACTGGGCGAAACACTGGAGCTAAATACAAAAATGCGATTTGTGCCCGGCGAATTGTGTCGTGCCACATCAAAGCCGGGCGCATTGTTCGGTGCCAAAATGAGTCAAGTATTAAAGTACGTAGTTGTGGTCGTGTTTCTTTGCCGAGAATTGCTTGTTCAGTTTGTTTATGCCAAATCAATTTACCATTCACTTGTAGACGCGAGAAACGCGACATTCCGTTTATAATCAGTGCCTGTATACGTGAAGTAGAACGACGTGGTATGCTGGAAGTTGGTATATATCGCGTCAGCGGCTCTGCCTCTGATTTGGCCAAGTTAAAAAAGTCATTCGAAACAGGTAAGTTTGGTGGTGATAGGAAATTGCTCACATCCTCGCAAAGTTTACTAGTCGTATTAATAAGTACCATGTATAATCAAAACAACTCACAGATTCATACGAAGCCGAACAGCTGCTAAAGGAGGTCGACATACACTCGGTGACTGGCATCTTGAAATCGTATCTACGCGAGTTGCCCGAGGCTTTGTTTTCTGATCGGTTATATCCGAAATTCTTCGAGACATTTAACGCGTTTAGCAACAACAACGAAGCTGCACGTATTAGTGAACTGCTCAAAGTATTCGAAGATCTATCACCGGCGAATAAAGCGTCCATCAATCATATACTGGATCATTTGATAAGGTGAGCTATCAGTGAATTTACAGCCGCTTTAGTGAAATTTCAACAAAGCTGATTTGAATGGCGGCAAAAAAGAATAACTGAAATCTTTATTTTACATCAAATTGATTAGTTATGTATATATATATGTACCTATGCAAAATTATACGCTAAACTGCTAACTTACATGTACTCTGCTCTGCATTCGAGAAGCAAAAGATAGTGAGCGAGCAAGCAAAGTAGCTTCTCGAATACATATAGTATCTAGAATACAACTGCTTTTTGAACTGCACAGCGTTACTGAGAGACCTAAAATTATTGGGAAGCGCATTCCAAAGACCAACATAAAACTGTCTTTCAGACGTTAGACAGGTATGACGCAGACAATTAATTGTATTTGTGCGACTAGAGCGAGAAA
Organism: Cacoxenus indagator; assembly: GCA_035041755.1. Classification (NCBI taxonomy): domain Eukaryota; kingdom Metazoa; phylum Arthropoda; class Insecta; order Diptera; family Drosophilidae; genus Cacoxenus; species Cacoxenus indagator. The sequence continues at coordinate 108,525 of JAWNKX010000598.1, read as the reverse complement.
AAGTTAACCTTGAAAACAAATAAGTGGGTTCATTGGTATATATTATCTTATGCAATAACAAAAGCGTGCTATAGTTCAATAGGTTGTCAAAGGTCATGTTATAGAGTTTTATTGCATATGAAGAGACATTATCTCTGCATTTTAGTCCGTAAACATACCGAACAATGTTATTAAAGAGTATATTTAATTTACATTTATCTGTACTATCACAGTTAGCAAAAATTTCACTATGAGCCATTGCCCTTGAGCAATTTTGGGACAAGGTATGTTTTGGCAAGTAGAAGCCGTATATGGAGCGGTGTAAAGTACTGAGTTGTCCAAAGCATTCGATGCATACCATACACCTTCCCGACAGTATTACTAATATGATTGTGCCACGTTAAAGTTCTATTAAAAACTATACCTAAGTTTCTCGATGGCTCAACGTACTCAATACTGCAACATATGTATTCCATAACCTTCCAGGATATTGGGAAGGCCATAGATGTGCATGCAGAAAAATAGAGGACCTAGCACTGACCCTTGAGGAACACCTGTTCTGACGGGGAGGAATGAAGAAGAAATATTATTAGCGAAAACAGACTGCACCCTATTTGAAAGATACGACGAGATAAGGTTGACAGCAGTCGAAGAGAAGTTAAACATACGGTTTAGTTTTGTTAGTAGAATATCGTGACTAACAGTGGCAAAGGCTTTAGAGTGATCCAAAAGCACTAACTAGCATACCTTATTGTCATCTAAACTAACTCTTAAGTCCTCAGACACATCAATAAGGGCCGTGGTACAGCTGCGTTTGACCCTGAAACCTGCAAAAATATATTATCTTTGAAAAATATATTCGTTGCATTTATTTAATACAGTTGTACATTAGAGTATAATGCGCGAAAAAAAAAACTGCGACAAACACATTTTTTTGTCGTAGCAACTATGTTATTCCATTTTTGCATTGCTTCATTACACGAATTTTCGTAAACACATTTTATCTTGCGATTAGCAACAACACTTCCAATGAATACCGTTACTCCTTATCGCTATGTCTAAAAATAATATAATTTTAGTACTTAGTCCATAGACCCTTATTTCTAATAACATTTTTTACTCGGTTTAGCATATAATCTACTAATCTCCGGATTATTTACTTTGGAATTTGTTGCCACTCCAACTGCATATGTTGTTACAAATCTTCCATATTTGGCCTCATCAGATTGGTACCGTTCCAACTGTCTTTTCACGACTAACTACAAATTCTCAATCGGATTGAGATAAGGACTTTGAGCAGGCCACTTCATCAACTTAAAACTTTGACTAGCCAACCATTCTTACACGACTTTGGAAGTGTGCTTCGTATCGCCATATTCCTCAAATCTAATTTCAGCTTTATTGTAGGCACATTTCTTAATAAAATCAAGGAGAGATCATTATGCCACATACATTATGCAGTGGCCCAATGATGCCACCATGTGTAGCAACCCCAAACTATCACATGTCCTCCACCGTTCCTTACAGTCTGCTTGATATGGTGTCGTTGAATCGATTTTCCTGAGCGGCGCCAGCAATATTGCTTTCTATCCGACTGGAAACGATTAAATTTTGATTCATCAGACCAGATACATGTTTCCAGTCAACAATTATCCAATTTCGGTGTTCCTTGGCGAATTTTAACCGTGCCTTTATATTTTTTTCTGTCAGTGCAGGTTTATTGTTCTTAACTGCAGTGATGTAACCAATGCTTTGGTGTTGAGACCTGGTTCTTCTTCATTTCGGACATTTAACACAAGCGTCTGCATTCGTGAAAGTCTAGGGCAACCTTTAACATGGCTTTTAGCGGCTATATCACGCCAATTTTGGACTCTTATGACAACCGATTGACTTAAGTTGATCCGCAATCTTACATGATTAGGGTCCTACCGTTTTTTAAATAAAACGCAAACGGCTTTTATTTTTAACAAAATTTTACTATCCACTGAAAGTACAGTATAATTGATTCAATTAGAAAATGGAAGATGACATCGTGGAAATAGCCGCCACGGCTGCGTTGGCACGCCTTCATATGAATCGTCCAATTTTGGATGCCTTGGGCACTTTATTCCGTCGTCACGGTATGAAAAAGTTATAGAGTTGGCAGATGGCAGTATTTTGAAGTTAGGACGTCCCTATTGAAAAACCGTTTACTATGACCTGGCAACAAATACGACGTTTTTGATACATTTAATAAACGGTCAAAATGGATTTGTTACCCCGTTGTTGTAGCCCGTTGTTCTGCCCTTTCTGGTATTTGCATAGAAAATAAAAATTCAATAAAAGTATAAAAATCAGGTATTTCAAAGGTGTGGCATTTCGTATTTTTCACTTCTTTGATTTTTGTTTTTAAATATTTGAACAATTTGGCTTTGTACAGTTTGAGCAGCACTGCCAGCAAACTCCATTCTAAGAGGCTACTTTGTCTTTGTGTTTTGAAAATTGAGTTGGGCTTAACACATTTAAGGCGGGGGATCTTGACGAAAGTATGCTAGGTAACTCGGCGACCGCCCCGCCTCGTTTTTCGTCCTAGAGCGTAGTACAACGACTCCCACCTTTAAGCTACAGTCGAGATAAATCGTAGTACTACTACTCTCGCCTTTAATGTGTTAAAATTTAGCGAAATCGATGATTTTTTCGCACCAAGCTTCACAGTTCTAGAGGTTCCCTGAAAATTTCATCAAAATCTGTCCAGCGGTTTCGGCGTCCATAACTGGCAGACAAACAATGAGACAAACATACTTCCAATTTATAATCAATATATATAGATGGTAGCTTAAAATTAATCCTAAATTACAATATTTTTTTATATTTAAATTAGTGTTAAGTTGAGTTAAGTTAAGTTAAGTTTCACAAAGTTGTTGATATTTACAATGTCGGCCTCTGCGAGGAGATGCATTCGTGAAATTTTCAGTTGGAGAGTACTTCTATTGCAGTATGGACAGAGGGGCGGTCATATCGACGAGGTTATTAATGTCTTTCTTGGTATTTACCATGTGTGTTATGCAGAATTAATGGGGCTGTTGTGGCGGCTTTTGATGCTGCATACGCCAGCTCATTTCATTTTATTCCTGCATGTCTTGTTATTCACGTTAGTTTTTTTTATGGTTTGCAGATATCATGTCCCCAATTTTATGGCGGGATCATTGCTATTTTTGTTTAGGTCAGCGAGGAGTGTTGAAAGCGAGTCGGGGCATATGCCAGCTCCACAGCCATTAGAATTGCTTCAGCTTCGGCTGTAAAAATTGACGTGTAGAAAGGTGTTATATCTAATCTTAGAATTTCATTCTCTTCAGTGACAACGCTAAGTGCTGTCAACTTATCTGTTTTTGAACCGTCGGTGAATATAAATTTCTACGTAGGTAAATCGGGTCGAATACTGGTGAAGGTTGTTGTGTATGTCTTGATATTTTGAAAATTTTGCGAAGTGTACACACAACCGCTGAAATCAAGACTAGACTAGACTGCTAGACTGTCTATCCACCATATAAATGAATTTTATTCATACGTCTTTATAAGGAATTATTATAAGTTTTACTGCAGATCCACAGACATATCGACCCCTTTGCGCGAAATTATCGTATGTGTTAAAAACCAGATTTTATATATGCTAATATAATTGACAAACGGGCCCATCCACTACGCAAACATGCTTGTCAAGCGCCGTGTTTGACAAGCTTGTAGAAAAATGTGTAACACATACCCTACGTAAGCATTTTTGCCATCAAACATCAGTTTAAATATGGACACGGATGGAGGCGTGAACATGTACGGCAATAATTACTTCAACAGAAATTCGCGGTGAAAATGCCATTTTAAACAGGATGCCTGCAACAATCATCAAGTCTGTCAAATTGGACTCGAAGAGGATTAGATTTGGATTTGTTAATTGTTGGTGACAATAGCACGGAAGGTAGCCGCCTTTCCACAGGATTACAACATTTTTCGCTTTTTTACTTTTCATTGAACTGGTAATGATTTATACTCTTCCAGGGTTTCGCACCAAAACTTATTATGACAAGCATAATATCAAAATAAAATAGATTTTGTTGAAACATCGATTCAAGCACGCCAGCGTGGCCACCCATTGACAAACATATTTGAGTGGTGAATAGGCCCCTTTACGATAACATTAAAAACAGCTTAAATTGCACAATTGAAACACAATTATATGTGATTTAAATATGAAGAAATCAAGGTTAGATTCCGTTCTTTTTATCCTATTGAAGTGTTATAAAATAACATGTTTTTTCTTGCATCACTGCGCAATCATTTTAAGAAACACAAAACACACAAATTTGTACCGGCCAAACGAATAAACGACAAACGAACTTGTCACAATCTTCAATGACAAAGAGAATAGGAGCATCAACCAGGCGATGCGAAACAAAATATCTTATCTCACGTCAATCCACAAAAAAATAATGAAGTTCTGTCACACCCCAACAACTCTGGTCACCAAGGGGATACAAACAGAAGATGGCCGAGCCGCTACGACTAGCAGCGCTACGCCTAAGAGGACTAGAGACCCCAAAATAGGACAAAAGCCACACCACCGAAAAAGGCAAAAAAGACAGACGCAGCTTAATCCAGAGCATCCGGCGGAACTCTTGCACCAAATTATAGTCTAGAACCGGCCAATCAGAAGGAAACTGAGTGGAAGAAGGTGACGAAGGCTGCCCCAGCTAATATAAAGGGCAAAAAGGAACCAAGAAGGAAAACTCGACCGGATGCGCTGGTCATCGAATCGACGAACGGGAAATCATATAGCAAAGTGGTCAGATTGATGACGCCAAACCCCGAACTCAAAGAAGTCAGCAACAACTTCAGCAGGATCCGCAGAACTGTCAGGGATAATGTCCTGCTGAAACTAGATGCTCCTATGAAAGAAAACCTCCAGCAACAGAGAGAAGCCGTTGGCTCGGCACTAGGAGAAGGCGTCAGCATCCGCTCCTTAACGCAAGAAAGCCTGCTAGTGATTTCAAACATTGACGACACCGCTGATATAGAAGACATCACAACTGTATGCAAGGAGCAGTACAACATTGAGGTAAACAAAGAAAACATTAGGAACCTTCGCCCAGCATACGCTGGCACTCAACTGGCTATACTTAGCCTGCCAGCAAGATTTGCAGCGCTACTCATAAAAGATAGCAGGATTAAAATTGGATGGACGCGCTGCAGAATCCGAGAGAGGCAGCAGACCCGTAGGTGCTTTAGATGCTTAGAAGTGGGACACATAGCCAGCTCATATAAGAGCCTAATGGATAGAAGCAACTGCTGTCTAAGATGCGATGAAGATGGACACCTGGCTAAAAACTGCAATCGCAAACCGCGGTGCTTTATCTGCTCTGCTAGACAGCTGCAAGACACTGAGCACTATGCTGGTAGTCAAGGTTGTCCCGCGACGGGAGGAAGAACAAGGAAAGCAAACCAAGATGCTTAAGGTACTACAACTTAATCTAAATCATTGCATAGCGGCCCAAGACCTGATATCCCAGACGATATTTAAACAAAAGATAGATGTAGCCATTCTCAGCGAACCCTACAGATGCGTTAGTGACGAGACATGGTGTGCAGACATATACGAAAAAGCAGCCCTTCATGTCTGCAGTGCAACCCAGCTGACCTCAAGGGGATCTTTTAAATACTTCGCCAGAGCAAAGGTAAATGAAGTATGGATATATAGTTGCTACCTTCCCCCTAATCTTAGCTTGGACGAGTTCGGGTCAGCAATCGACGAGCTCACAGACAACGCAAGGAATCGGCACCCTGTTGTCATCGCGGGGGACTTCAATGCCTGGGCCTCAGACTGGGGCTGCCCGCTAACCAAGTCCAAGGGACGCGTCCTTCTGGAAGCGCTCGTAACCTCAGACGTAGCTCTCATGAACACTGGTTCGGAGAACACGTTCACAAGAGGTGGTATAGGATCTATTGTTGACCTCACATCCATAACCCCCTCTTTGTTCAACTCATCCAATTGGACTCTGAGCGACCTTTATACTGCGAGCGATCACCAGGCCATTCTCTGTGAGGTCATCGCAGACAACAACATACCCAGGAGACCTCACTATCCGGTTAGGAGGGGCTACCGAGAGTCTACACTCAACTATCAAGCTTTCTGTACTGCCCTTCAGATGCCTGAAGCAGATGGACCAGCCAAAGAACTGGCTTACAGGGCTATGAGTGCTGTCAAAGTAGAGTGCAATGCCAGCATGCTACCCAGAAGTACCCATAGTCGCCACTATGAATCAGTCTACTGGTGGAACGAGGAGATTGCGGTGGCGAGAAGTGACTGCATTCGTGCACGTAGAGTATATCAAAGGGCTAGGCAATCGAGCCTTCTTCTGGAGTTCAGTCAGCGCTATCGCTCTTGTAGAAGAACCCTGAGGAAGGCTATCCGAGAAAGTAAAAGGCGATGCTTTCTCAAGCTATGTGATGATGCTGAGAACGATCCTTGGGGTAAACCCTATCAATTGATAGTAAAATATACCAAAGCGCACAAGCCTGTTCCTCACCGGATGTCGTTCCGGAGATGTCGCGAGTTGTTACCACACTTTTCCCAGTACAACCTTCGCTGGACCAGAATTCCCGAGATGCAGAGATCAACGAGGATATTCCCCCGGTCACCGTGGACGAAGTTCTAGCCGCGGCGAAGTGGATTAAAAGCGGCAAAACACCGGGACCCGATCAAATTCCGAGTAGTGTTCTTAAGCTAAAGCTTAACCTCCAGGCGCTATTCTTCGCAGTACTTTTTAACGCATGCCTCTCTGAAGGGGTATTCCCGACTTGCTGGAAAACGCAAAAGCTACTACTGATCACCAAACCAGGGAAGCCTCCAAGTGATCCATCTTCTTTCAGACGCATCTGTCTACTTGACACGGCGGGTAAGGTGCTGGAGAAAATAGTAGCGACCAGGCTCGAGATGGACATACAACGAGGAGGAGGCCTTTCCAGGACACAGTTCGGCTTCATGAAAAAAACGTCAACCATCGATGCTATATCGGAAGTGACTAAGGTCGCCCAGGAAGCCATTCGGGGCAAACGAAGGCCGGTGGTGATAAGGAGAATTGTTTAGTGGTTACACTAATGAATGCCTTTAACTCGACAAACTGGGGAAAAATAATGGAGGCGATCACCGACTTTGGAGTAAGTGACTATCTGGTCAGAATTATACGGAGTTTTTTCAGCCAGCGGATACTCATCTATGACACCACAGAGGGTGAGTCAACATACCACGTAAGCGGTGGGGTACCCCAGGGCTCTGTGCTGGGGCCCTCTTCTGTGGAATATTATGTACGACGGTATCCTCCGACTCTCCTTCCCAAGCGGAATAAACATCGTGGGATTCGCAGACGACATAGCCCTAGTCGTTGTGGCTAAACACATAAGTGAGTCGGTAGAACGTTGCAATACTGCCATTACAACCATCTCAGTTGGCTGAGCCGTGCCGGACTTAGCCTGGCAGAGCACAAGACTGAGGCTCTATTGATCAGCAGCCGAAAAGTAGTTGAGACAGCCACGATCACAGTTCGCCACACGCCGATAACATCCAAGAGGACTCTGGTCTACCTAGGTGTGACCTTGGACTGCAGGCTCTCCTTCAAGGAGCACATAGAATCTGCAAGCGAAAAGGCCATAAAGCCTTGCAGGGCGCTATCGAGTCTAATGCTAAACACACAGGGCCCAAGGCAAGGACGCAGGCTGCTTATGATGAACGCAACCAAATCAATAATGTTCTACGGAGCTGCAGTCTGGGTCAAACCGATGGAAAAGTGCACTTACAGGCGGCGATTCGAGAGTATCCACCTGCTAGTAGCGCTTAGGGTAATCAGCGCTTTTCGCACTGTATCGGAGGATGCCGCTCTGGTCCTCGCGGGTCTAGTACCAATTGACTTACTTGCATTGGAGTCAGCAGAGGCCTATACAGCGAGGCCGCGGACAAATCCAGAGAGGAGAGACATCAGGAGAGAGACGAGACGATCAACCTTAATGACGTGGCAGACTCGATGGGAGAAGTCGACGAAGGATCGCTGGACGTACAGGCTAATACCCAGCATATCCAAGTGGACCGGTAAAAAGCACGGAGTAGTAAACTTCCACCTCACACAGCTGTTAATCGGGCATGGATGGTTTCGGCAGTACTATTTAGGTTCCGCCATGAAGATTCCCCCTGGTGCACGTACTGCCCTGACCAGAGTGAGGAAGACGCCGAGCACGTGCTTTTCCGATGTAGAAGATTTGATCGCGATTGGCAGGTCGTGAATAATGCACTGGGCTGTGAGCAGCTCGCGCCCGATAACCTGGTGGGTCATATGATGGAGAGTCCAGCGAAGTGGGACGCTGTATCGGAGTTTGCGGCCGTAGTAATGAAAGCCCTGCGAGCCCTGGAAAGATCGCGCCGAGACCAGCGCAACGACTAATGAGGACGGTGCCAGCCTTGCGAAACTTTGCATAACTGTAGTCCCGCAAGGATTTGACACAAAATCTTAAGCAATAACACCTAGACCTAAGATAAACGCATAATAAACGAACAAAAAAAAAGGCCAAACAATTAAAACAACACCACACAAAAACACAATTACACATAAAACTGTTTAATGTTGATTATTTCCCTCGATTTACAGCTGATTTAATTATCAATACCTCTGAGGGTATGTCGTTCCAAAGATCAGTTCGAAAATTGTATCTTCTTTGGTTTTATGCAAAGATGTATCCTTTTTCATGAAGTCAAAAAACCACAGGTTCTGGATAACATTCAAGTCCGGACTTTGAGTAGTAATGCCAACATCCTTGCTTATCATTTTGCTTATGTGGCATGGGGCATTACCCTGTTGAAGAATAAATTATTCGCCACTCAAATATTGGCCATGATCCGTGGAGCTGCTAATGGGAACCAAGTAACCCAACCCATTGTACGCAATGCATCCCCAGAATACAGAACCCTTCTCAAAAACTCTTTTGGCTTGTGCAGAGCTAAACTTTTAGGGTTGTTCACCTTTGATATGTGAGGGATGTCCTTTGAATGTCTTAAAAACTCATTTTTACAAGCGACGTCGAACAATACGCTCACTGATTGGAATCTTGGTCGACTTAATCCATTGATCTGCAGTAGTTTGTATGTATGTAGTTCGTGGGACCCTAGAATTATTCGACCTATTGAGTTAAGATTTTAGCAGAACCTTTTGTAGGGACATAGAGAAAAACTGTTAAGAATACAAAACAACTGTATCAGCTATATTGATTAGGAGGAAGAAGAGTACTGCAACGTTCTTATTTTCTTTCTCGACGCCCCTAGAGGATAATAATTGTTTTCTAGAGTATAACATTCTAGTTCGGGAACTAATCAACTTTCATCCGGCGAGTTGGGAATGTACGAAGTTGAAAGAGTGTAACAGTAAGAGTGCCCTTTGCATAGAATTATTATAATACTCCAAGTAGCCTACTGTTTGCTTCCAAATTTTCTCAGTCACCATACTCTCTACATACCAATTAAATAAATGAAAAAACTGTGCAGTGGTTTTGTCTTTGTATCAAAATCTATATAATTTATATTTTCGTGACAAAAAGTATGTGCTATGCCTTTCCAAGGTCACATCTATCTCTATACCAAAATTCATAAAAATTGGTTCAGCTTTTTAGGGGAGAAAATTTAGCAACTAGAATTACTGTCGTATTTAATATTATTATAGTAATATAAAAGATAAAATGTGGTTCGGCCTATCCGTCTATATACGTCTATCCGTATGAATGCGAATATGTAAGTGTCTCAGTTTTTGGGATAGAAGGCTGAAAGTTTGCACGAAGAATTCTTTTTAGCATTTGTCGGAACCGGGCATTGTACGTAAGGTATATATAGTCTAGCAGTGAGATTACTGCATTGTATAGCCGCCATTTATATTGAACTGCTTTATATGCCTTAGTGCTCGTTGTGCATTTAAAATAATTTGTAAGTTTTCGCCTTTTTCTTTTCAGAGTGCACGAAAAGGAAGCCGACAATAAAATGTCACTGCACAATCTGGCAATGGTATTCGGACCGACACTGCTGCGTCCCGGACAAACGCATGTGAAACAAAAGGATCCACTCGCTGCGAGCACAGTCGACGTTATGGCACAGGCGGGCATACTATATTGCTTCCTGCAGGCGCGTATCAAAAAGGACTGAAAGAGAAGAACGTATTAGACATACTATCATTTAAGGGGTCGCGGAAATCATATTTTTATGTGCAAGAGCAGCGGCATTATGATGCGGCAAATTATAAGAAGAATAAGTCAAGAAAAAATTTAAATCGGAGCTAAAATGAAAACGATATTTTTATAGCATTTTGCTAGTTAAACACACACACACGCACACACACACACGCACGCACACACACGCACACATACACACACACACACACACACAACACTTGCATTAATTTAGTATGCATCCAAAAGACAACAGAAAATTTATTAGAAAATAATGCAAGCAAACAAAAAGATACATGTTTGAAAGAAAACACGCTTCCAGAATGTACACATAGCCAATAAAGTTTGCGTTCACCTAAGAATTTTTGTTATTCAAAGAAAAAATACTATGTAAATATGTAATTCCAACTAAATTTTTTTTTGCATTTATTACTTCTTCATATTCTTAACTTTAAATGATAAAAACAAAAATCTGTATTTCTTTTTTTTGTTTTCGTGATAACGGGATCTAAGTGTAGTAACAAAGAAAAATAGGACCAACAAGTCTGCGTTCCGTTTAAATATGCGTTATAAAAACATTAGAAATAATAAACAAATGTTAAATTCAATATTTTGTTCGGTAGCCACGTTGTTTTAAAACTTCATTCAATCTGTTTGTCATTGAATTTACTAATTTATCTGTTTCCTCTGTTGTAATCTTTGCCCACTCTGTCTGCATAACACTTCGCAACGCCTCTTTACTTGTTATCTCATGCTGACGGATTCTTTTCTCTAATAGATCCCAAAGATGCTCAATAGGATTATGATCGGGGGATTGGGGAGGAGTTTTAAGTTGTTTTGGCACATCGTACAAAAGCCAAAGTCGAACAATTTCTGCAGTGTACTTCGGATCGTAATCTTGTTGGAACCAAAACGTCGGGAATAAGCCAAGATTCTGTCCATTTGTTTCAAATTATTTTTAATATGTTTAAATAACCCCATTTGTTCATTGTCGATTCAATAAATTCGAGCTGTCCCACACCACCAGCCGCCATGCAACCCTACACCATAATACCACCACCACCGTGTTTGACTGTACCAACAAGATTTTGTTTCTCAAGAGCTGTTCCTGATTTGCGCCAAACAATTTGACGACCTTTAATTCCGAAAATACAAAATTTGCTTTCATCTGAGAACATAACTTGTTTCCAGAACTCCGGAGGCTTATTTATATAGTTATGGGCGAATTCAATGCGGTTTCGTCTGTTTAAAAGTGAAATGTATGGTTTCCTCCGAGCTACTCTGCCATGGTATCCAGCTGTATGAAAAGTTATGAAAGTAACTGTTTCGGCACAAATTCTTTTATGGAAAGTTTCCTTAACGTTTTCAACAATTTTTGTTGACGAAATTCGAGGGTTAATTTTTATAATGTTTAATAGTTTGCGTTCTTTCCGAACTGTTAATATTTTTGATCTAATCGCTGCTTCGATGTCAAAATCCCGGTTTCTTTGAAATTGCTTACCACTCGCTGGACGGAGGAATACGTTCTTCCAATAGTTTGATCAATTTTTCGGAAGATTTCTTCCATCTTTCCACAATGCAACGATTATTTTTCTTTCTGATACACTAATTTCTCTTCCTTTGGTTTCCATTATGCAAAACTATTAATATTTTGAAATAAAATGCAGAACTAAGCTCTTTATGCCCTGAATTATAATAATATTTAATAGAATGTGAGCAAAAAAGAAGAAATATTTCATGAAAAGTAAGGGTACTATCAACGTAAACAACGTGAACGCAGACTTTTTTGGTCCTATTTTTCTTTGTTACTACACTCCGTTATCACGAAAACAAAAAAAGAAATACAGGTTTTTGTTTTTATCATTTAAAGTTAAGAATATGAAGAAGTAATAAATGCAAAAAAAAAAATTTAGTTGGAATTACATATTTACATAGTATTTTTTCTTTGAATAACAAAAATTCTTAGGTGAACGCAAACTTTATTGGCTATGTGTATATAGCAAGATTACCGTTATATGTTACGCCTAAAAAAGTAAGCAAAGTTACTACTGAGAAAAATCTTGGGCTCAACTGCTGCCTGTACAAGCAGTAAAAGTATTTTGTGCTCAACGCTAGTTGATAGTCGCACAGCAGAAAGTCGTTAACTGGCTAAGTTATGGAAAGCAAAAAACCTTGGACCATGGCGTCACGTACATATATTCTAACCTACACATATATACAAGCACACGCACACGCACAGACAACGGATTCACACACTTAGTAGCTGCTGACACACCCTGACAATGAGAACGTATCCTGCTATGCTAACAAAACATAAATCTATAATGCTTATAGAAAATCTATATCAGCAAATCTTTTTTCGGTCAATTTTTTTATATTTTCTTATACCCAATTTTGATTTTAATTTAGCGTATGTGCCCTACAGTGAAAAAAAATGGAATGAATGCTATACTTTTCTACAAAATGTCGGAAATGAGAAGAAAAACATCAGTTTGTGTTAAAATATGATGTTGCGTTCAACTTGCATTTTTTAATATTACTATTATTTTTGCTAGGTTCGTTATATATTTCTATATTTCTATATATATATTAAAAAATAGTATGATAGCAAGCGATTTACATACCTTAAATATATCTAAATATATAAATCGCTTAAAATTAGTTTTGTTTTATTGTATTATTATATTAAAAAAACGCAGACTTCAATTTTTTAAATTTATTTTTTCTTTAATATTAAAATTATTTTTTACATTTTTACATTTTTTTTTACATTTCATATATTTTTATTTTGTGATTATTTTTACGGTTACAAAATTATAAAAAATGTGTTTTTAGTGGTAGGTATGGATTAAATTATACATATATAATATGTATGAATTTTGTTTAACGCAAAGTAAAAAATTTAATTCATTTATATAGTTATATATGGTACACACTTCAAAAATTCAATGTGTAAAAATTTGACAAATAAAAAAACAATTCTTCAGGTCTCTTTTTGAAATTTTTACATTTTAAAACTTTTTTTTTACATCTCATATAATTCATATTATAAAAATTTAAACAATTTGAATTACATAATTTAATTCGCGAAAATTAAGCTGCCGTCTTCTTGCGAAACGCCGGTTTACATGAAAGCAACAAATTTTATTTCAAAAAACAAATAACGCATTATTTCATTTTGCGTTTATGACTAATAAAATAAAACTTTTATAATTAAAGAAAAAAAAAACATTATTCTTCATTATCTTCAGATCTATTAAAAAATATATAGAAGGTAATAATTGACTGTTTCCATAACACATCATCATATGTACCTTTAGAAGTGGCAACTTAGTTAAAAAATTTTGTAAAACGCTTTGCGTTCTATGACGAATATCGCTATCTTATAAACTAGGAAAAAAAAACAGCACTTCTGCTTGGACTTACCCAGTAGCGCCAGCAGTTATTTTATATTCAATATTAAATAAATATGCCATTGAAACAAAAGGAAAACCAAACAAAATAGAAAAGAAACTAATTCACTCATTAATTGCTGGCCAGCAAATTTCATTACAAACTTTGAAAGGCACTAAAATTTTTTTTTGGAAAAATCAGTATTCCATTCTACTTCTACAAAATACATCCAAGTGGGTCAGATTATTCGTCGTCCTCCATGTCATCATCGGCTGTGACATGATGCCAGGTGCTGCGTTTCGCTGGGACGCCTGCAGCACGGCTGCGATTGTATTGGCTGGCGGTGCGTTTGCGCAAATTGGGGACATCCATATCGTCGTCATTGGCCCATTCGAGCACCAAACGACGGCCGTACAAATGACTACTGTGCTGTAACGCTTCAAAAGCCTTTTTGGCGTGGTCCTTGTTTGTAAACTCGACAAAACAGAAGCCACGATGGCCACCATCGCCGCTGGTAGATTTTCTTGGCATACGCACCGAGCTTACATCACCAAAGGCTCTGTGTAATGTGGTCGGTTGGAATTCGAAACAACAAAAAATTAATGACAAATTTGATTCGCATTTTCATTAATTTACGTACTTGAAAATTTTAAGAACTTCGTGGTGTTTTGCCTGGAAGGCTACGTTGCGCACAAGTATTTTCTTGCTCTCCGTGTTTTGCTTAACCGGTTGACGTACAACGTGGTTGTTGTTGGCCGAACTGGATATGTTAATGAAATCCTTAATCTTTTAGTATCGTTTACTAAATGGGCGGGCAGATCAAGAAACTTACCTGAGCACACGATCGCTGCATTTAAGCTCTAATTTGTAATTATCGACCTCTTTCTGCTGCATCGTCTTAATCGCCAGCTGGGCTGTTTCTTTCTTCTTAAATATAATAAAACCGTAGCCGAGTGATTTCAGTTGACGAGGATTTTCGGAATCCTTGCGCATAGTTATTTCCACATCGTGTATTGACCCTAATTGCTCAAAATGTTTACGGATAGTCGCCGCTGTTGTATTCGGGTTGGCATTCCGGAAAAACACAGTTGAATTAGGCTCCGGCGGATCGTCCTTGTCGTTGGGAGCACGATCTTTGCTAGCAGTCTCCAAATAGTCAGTCTTGGTAACGTTCTCAGCCTCTTCATCTGGCTCAGTCTTCTTCGGTGCCTTTGATTTGGGTATGATTGGTTCACCGATCATTGCGGTTGTGAATACATCTTCCGGCGCCCATTCCAAAAACAAAGGCAACGACTTGAATTTAGTGTATGCCAACGTGGAGAACGCTTTACGCGCCTCCTGCGGCGTGCAGTACTCAATCAGCGCTGAAACGCCGCTTGGCGGCAGCACAAAACGTCCAATGGGTCCGAACTTGGCAAAGAGTGGTCCGAGTTCCTCGGCAGTGGTCTCAGCTGGCAAATTTTTGGCGAGTATAACAGTATTTGAGGGCTTTACAGTCGAACCCTTAAAGGCATCCAAGCGCACGCCTTCATCCTCAAGAAAACGTTTCATTTCCGCGACAATTTGTGTCTCGCCCAGGGTTAAACGCACGGCGGCATTTGAACCTCCCGCGCTTGTGTCGAGTATGTCCGCCTTGGACATATCGAACTGTTTTGACATCAATTCGGCAACGGCATTCGCACCCATGAACAGTGTGTTCCATGTCAACGGTTGTTGTGATTGTTTTTTCTGTTTCAAGGCCTTCTGCTGCTTGAAGTTTAAACCCGAACCGTCTTCTTCCTGCAAAGAATCCGGCTTGGCCTTACCTGGAATGAGGTGCAGCAAACGTCCGTTGAAATCAGTGCCATCAAGATTATTGAATGCCCTCATAGCGTGTTCCGGCATCATAAAAGTCACGGTGCCAAAGCCTTTGATTTGACGTGTCACCGTATCCACGGGGAGTGTTAACTCGGTAACCGGACCGAATTTCTCAAACAATTCCTTCAATTCATCTTCGGTGGTTTCATAAGGCAAGTTACGAAAGAATATGGAACCTGATTCGGATATTTCTTCCACATCATGTAAGGCTTTCTCCTGTTGCTTCCACTTGGCGTTCTCCGACGATGTTTGAGGGGACTGTGGTGCAGCTGCTTCCGCTCTCTTATTATTGCCCTTGGTAAAGTCGGCGAGGTATATCTGATTGCCACTGATGAAACTCTTGTGCTTCAACATGGCCGTGTTGAAATCATTTTGGGTTTTGAAGCCTATGTAGCAAAAACCATGGGTATTCGTTGGCAAACGGATCGAATACGGTTTGAGGGGCTTAAAGAAAGCGATTATATCTTGGCGCTTGGTTTTGTATGGCAAATTAGTCATTTTAATGGTTAATAGATCCTTGTATTTGTTGTACATGTTCGTCGATTCTTGATTCTCGCTCTTCGACTCTTTGACAACGCATGATTCGCTTACCACCAATTTGTCATTGGATTTGTGCATGAGCGACTGCATGTACTCCAAATCACTAATCGGTTGAATCGCAGGAGTCTCATAGTCAGTAAGTTGTTTCAACTCCGCTTTGGTGAGAACTCCCATCTTCTCTGGTTTATTTGCATTGTCTCCGGTGAAGGTCGTAGTAGTAGCATCAGCTACGCCCGCATCATTGGCCCATAATGTGCGCGTTTTGTTATGAACTTCCATAAATTCAATAAATTGTGGGTCATTTTTGTGATCGCTCACAATTTCATTTAATATTTTGTCAGTGTTCATATTTTTTTTCTCATATCTTTTCTTCTTATCAAGTTTGTCACAGTCGGCAAGGCCATCGACAACATTCTCTTCTTCTGCTGACTCATTGATGTTCTCGGAATCGGTATTGCGTTTGCCGGCGTCTTTAACGTGCTTACTCCATGCGCGCGGCTTCTCATAGCTGCCGAGCGGCACGCAGACCTCAACTTTAATGATTCGATTACCGAAATATGAATTGTTAAAACGCTTTACAGCTGCTTGCGCATCATTTTCGTTTTTATAGCCAATAAAGCAGAATTGGCGAAAGGCCCCTTTTCTGTATTTCATTTGCACATCAGTTACTGAACCAATCGCTGCGAAATGTTCCAACAACGCAGTTTTGGTGACCTACAACCGACGCGGCGACAATTTTTTTTTGAGGGGGGAATTTTCGTTATTTCTCTGGCATGATAATGCTATTAAATAATATTTCTATATGCTTACCTTCTTTGGTAAATTTTTTACAATAATTTTAGTCATTTTTGCTTATTAATTTCAATTAATTTCACTCAAATCCTTGGATATTTCCAAACAACACATTATGTTCACAGAAGTGTGTACTCAAACAAAAATTCTCGTGTTGAGTACGAAGTGTTGGTAAACAATCTTCGAACTTCATGTAACCCTGTAATTGGAAAAAGTAGTTAAGCGGCCCCGCTTTCTTTCGTACTTTCCGTAATTAGAATATTGTCTTTAGTGCGGGTTCGGGTAGATTTTTGTAGAAAAACCAAATTATAGAAAAAAAAATTAATAATAGATTAAATAAAAAGAAAATGCAAGCTAAATGGCTTAGAAGAAAAAACAAAATTACTAGAATGAATGCTTCCGGCGCGTTTTTGTTTGCTAACATAGAGCAAAATTCTTACGTACATAAAAACTGCATGTGTATTATCACTATTTGTAATTTTTGACAATAATTCAAATCTTCCAGATAAATAAAGTCTATTTCAATTGTTATATAAATAAATAAATAAATAATGCAATAATCCTATCGTATTGCAAACTACATAAATAAGTATACATACAAAAAGATAAAGAATTTGTGATGGTCCTAGCCTTAGCCTAGTATAACCTACAGATATGGACACAGAAACAGATTGTGAACAAAAGAACAAAAGTGCAACTTAATCTAGTTTAAAATTGAAAAATTAAATAAAATAAAATAAGAGAGAAAAGCTGCAAAAGACAACAAATAAATTGTTTATATATTTCAATGTATTTAATTAAAAATGAGAAATAAAAAGATGAGGCACGTTTGAAAGACAAGTTATTAAGCTAATTAAAAAATAATTAAAATGTATTGTTATTTTTTTTTAAAATAATATATTGGAATTATATCTACATATGTATTGGTTGCACTCAAGGCTTGCTGGAGAGCACGCATAGTTAAGTTAAGTTGTCTGTAGTCGTATTTCCCTTGTTATACACTTCTATCAGTGCACAAATGTTAGCTTCAACCAAAATTGTTAGTTACTCTCTTCACATTTAAGGGATATACAGTGAAAGCTACCGGGGCGGGCACCCCACGGTTCCAGTGAATTTGTGAGGCCTTGGGCGATGTGCGCCTGTGGGGAGCTGTCAAATAAAATACCGTATGTATGTGCCCACAATTTACAATAGAACCAAAATTATTATGTTTCACTGTCATATAGTATACGAAAGATCATGCCGGACATGCCGCTTTACCAATGAACAACAACACAAAATAAAACAGTGATTCTTTCCTTCGATAGTTGCCCACCCATACATTAAATTGGGATTTAAAGGCAAACATACTGTCAGAAAGGAGGCTTTTGTTTAAATTGGTTGGTATAGGCCTGTCTCTTCACAGATATGCACGTGAATGCAATATTGTTGCGTTGGTTTTTATGATCGGTCCAGAAATATAATATCTTCGCTTCTTACATTTACGAACGAATCGTAGCACAATTGGACAACAGGGGATGCTTGTGGGGTTAGACTATTTTTTGGTGAACATTTATTCCCGATTGCCATTTGGCTTTGAAATCATCTTTATTTTTGGAAATTTCGGACGCTTGCATTTTTCCAATATTCAATCTTTAAAAATATGAATACGTTAACAAACAATTGTCTCAGTCCAGCCATGACATTTTACCTCTTCGCTAGTTCATGCATTGATAGTTTTTCTGTCTCTTTTAATTAAATAAAGTTTCGTGGTGATATTCTGATATTCTACAATAACTAGGGAATGACAAAAAAGCAACCATAACGATACAAGTAGACAGCATCAAGCGTTTCCACCTCCCACTTGTATCGGACTGGATGGACAATTGGCGTATAAATGTCAATCCGGACAAATGTAAGCACGTGACATTCACCCTAAATAAGAATAATAATTTTGGCCGGTCATAGGTGATGTCCGCCTGAGGGAGTTGCTCGCGAGTAGATATTTTAGTGTATATATATATATTCTCTCTCATTCTTAGTTTTATTTACAACTGTCCACGTAGGGCCATTTAGTATATCTATTTATACAGGAAACAACTAGTATGAGTGACAATTAGACATAAGCATACAACACTTAGTTTGTTGGGAAACAAAGGGGGAGTTCAAGCGGATGCTCTATTCGGAGCCTTCTGGTTTGAAGGCTGTTGTCGAGAAGGCAAACAAGCGAGTTGGGTGTGATTTACCAGTCTGTTCGTATGTAACTCACAGAGCCATTTTATTTCTTCTTTGACCCGAAGATCTCTGTGAGGTGTCGAATTTCGTACATAGAAAGGAGTACACACTATTTTCCTCAGAAGCTTCGATTAGAAGCTTTGGATGATTTCCTTTCCAGATTTTGATGTTGTACCTCATAATTGCTTGTCGTATGTCCATATTCATTTAATTATTGTCTTGTACAACAGGAATTTATTACGCAGGCTGAGCTGGGAGACATTGCTTATCAGCCAGTTCATTTTCCAGCTTTTTAGTATGACTTGCTTTTTTTTTCTTTATATAGCTCCTGCCAGTTAAGTCTTCTGCCAAAAGTAAGAACGAGATACTTACCGTTGGGCTAAATAGGGACATTTAAGGCAACTGGAGGGCAAGTGGGGTGTCTAAGCGTGCTGGTTGGCCCTGTTACGCTGGGCTAGAAAGAGTAGCCACCGAATTTTGAGGTTGTGAGAAACATCACACCTAACCTTAGTGTGTGACCGAGGTAATATAAGCCTTATTCCGTAATAATCGTAGCATGTAACCATCGGCTGTTCTGTAGGCCGCAGAAGTTATGGTTATTTTAATTAGTTAAATTGGAGTGGTCCTTATTATAATCAACATGATATTTACGTGATGGGCTTCGTCGCCAAGTAGGACATAGAAGTATTTCAGGCAGGCCATTATTATTTATTCCATGGTTTGTCATGACGTTTCCATGATTGAGTAGCACGATGATTTTAGCAGTAGGCTTCAGTTGCGTAGCATTCTTCCGTTAGTAATCATTGGTTCATATGGTAAATTATTTCTTCATTCGCTGAAGACGCAATCAATATCACCCATATCGTTTGTTCTTTGATGAATACAGGGCGTCAACAACATTCCGTCCATGCCATTTTCGGATTTAACTCTCGCTAAGCACAGCTAATCGACTGCCACTAACGTTTACCAATTGTAGTAGCTATTACGGTCTTATGATATTCTATGTGACTTCGGTGCTATAGCTATGTAGCGAATTAATGGCTACAACGACTCGTTTATATCTCGTACATATATATTGTCATATATATAAATCTTATATCACATCTACGGTTAACAGCGTCGCTTTGTTTTTATTCCGGTCATTAAACAGAAACTCATAAGGAGCGTAGTACAAAAACGCAAAAAAACGTGATCAAATCTTAGTTAACCCTCGCTACTAGCAGCCGCAGTGACCTTATAAAACTACAAATACGAGTAAACATAAAAAACAGAGGACCAAAAGCATGAGAACATTAATTTTAGATTTTCTTATTTGAACAATTTCCACTGCGTGTTTGGCAAATCTGTTGTTAATCATCTAGGCGAATCACTCACGCCTTCGTGTGGATTTCGTTGTGCACTTCGTCATCTTTGTTGGCGTTGTCGCTTGGCATTGCGCGCGTCGAGTTGTAGTGTTCGCCTAATTGGTACATGTAACGGTGGTATGTGATTATTAACTTGGGGCCGGTGAAATCGGAGCCCAACGTTGTCGGTGGGGTCATGGCTTGTAGCACCTCAATGGGTATTTTGAGTATAGACGAGAGCGCTTTCAATTCGAGCTGACCGCCCCAGGCTGCAGTGGAGCGCACTTTTTCGCAGTATTCTTCGAATTGTTCGTCATCGAGTGGATCGCCTGTTTCTGGATCGGTCATGTAGAAGATCAGCGTGTCCTTGTGTGCGCGTATATACTTGGCAGTCTTTTCGCGCAGCTGTTGGACGGTGTGTGTGGGCAGGCCCTGCTGGCGCAGCTGGTGGCGTACTGCATTGTATAGGCAGTCGCCATCAGAGTTGATGTGCTCCAAGATGAGTTCACGTTTGGCCAGGCTCGCTGTGATATGTTTTAGTTCGATTGTTTTCGGGTCGATTTCCAATTTGGTGGCCCTCAATTCGTCGTTCAGCTGCTTTGCGCGCTCGCGTTCTTCACGCTCCTTTTTTTCACGGCGTTTTTGTGCCTTGGAGATGCGTTGCTGCGGTTGCGGTTGCTGCTGGCGTATAACATCCTGTTCATCATCGCGCTGCAGAATTTCACTATTCAGCTGGCATTGTGCAACCGGGTCTTGGTTGCCAATCACATCCCCTTTTGCACTGTGTCTGAGTTTATGTTCGGCCAGTTCAGCGTTCTGGCGTTGTTCGAGATCGTGCTCCATGCGCCCCACCTCTTCCATGGCTTCCTTGCGTTTCTTCTTGTCATTTTTCGGTGCGCTCTTCTTTACTGCTTGAATCTTTGCCTGCAAGTCCTTACGCTCGCGCCGGTGTTGCATTTGCAAATCCTCAATTGCTAGCGTCGAAAGCAGAGCGCCCACTGTGACATCGCCATTTCCTTGGTTGCTCGCCATTCTGGTAGAATTTTCTTGTAACTTAACAATTTCTTACGCCACTTTAAAATGACTTTTAATTATGTACACTTCGTGCTCACAAAATTCAATTCTCAAATATATTTTTCGCTTTTTTGTCGGCACTACGCAAAAGACAGATGGAACAACGAATAACCGCTTAGGCGGGTAGTCGTATCAGTTTGGCGCGAAAATCATATAACGAGTTGAAAGCTTTTGGTTCAACGGAATTTCAAGTTTTCAAATCTTTAAACAGAACAAATCTTTACCTATGTTGTTTCTGTGTTCTTTGGATTTTGCCTATTATCAAATAATTTCATCATTATTTCTAGTAAAACTTTTAAAATGGCCACTAAGCAAAAGAAGCAACTTCTGCGCTGTGGTCTTTTACCGCTGCAAGCTTTTAAAGCGTCGCTCAAAGCTTGACGTTTTTAGTGTATTATAAATAATAGCAAAGAGTATTAATTCATATAGAGGTTACATTTCTGTCACGAGCTTTTTGAGCTTTTTTCAAATAATAAGAAGACATTGGCTTATGTTATTTGTCTGCTATTAACATCGAAGTAGCAGCGAAGGCCGCTGTGTAGCAACGCCATTCTGCTAACGCGCGCATTTTTTATTGACTGACTTGACCCCTTTGAAATTATTGTTCTTTGTTTTATTCATCAATATGCTTTACGCTTATTATACATTCAGTTGGCAAGAATAGATGTAAACAACAAATTTTATGATGGCGTTCTTTCTTTTATAATACGAAAACATTGTATTGCAGCTCAAAGTAACCAGGCAAACAGAAATTTAAATACGAGTGCCTGTTGCGAAATCGAAGCAAGTGCTGTTCCCCGTCGGACTGTGTCTTGCTCAATTATGGGTACTTGGCGCGAATTAGCGTGAAAAGTATTTTCTGTATATCATCTTTGTTTTGGTTGCCACCCATTTGTATTTTGATTGTATTGGTATTGTTGTGTTCAATTTTGTGTACTTGGCGCGAATTAGCATGAAAAGGAATGTCTGTATATCACCTTTGTTTTGGTTGTTTTGATTACCGTCACCTATTTGTATTTTCATGTATTGATATTGTTGTGGGAATGATAGCGAAAAAGGAACATCAATTAGTTTGGCGCGATTTTTAATGAATTTTTGCTATTGCAATTCCCACCACCCACTTGTATTGGTTTTGGAGGGACTTTTAATGAATGAGGAATTAGCAGCAAGTATATATTTTTGAGGTTATGGGGTGGGCAAAATGTTAAATAAAAATTTAAATTTTGAGTGTAACACTTGTTGTTGATTTGCAGTCGGAGAGTTTTATTAAGTTGAAGAATTATAAGAAGGATGAACTTCCGCTAGTAAACCCATCTGACAAAATTTTCGCCATTAGCAATTCACATTTCAAAATTTTCCAGGAGGAATTTGAGTCTATGCGCCATATGACATCGCTAAAAGCCAGATTATTGGAGAAATGCATAGGACACACCCGAACGACATATCCGGAATGGTGCGATGAAATTAATCCTTGCTTCGAGCATCATATAAAAATTATGGATCACTTACTTGAGGTACTTCTGCGGAAATCGGCAAGATGGGTGTTGAGTGATAGACCCTCATGGATCAAGGATCGACAAGCACACGACGCTCAAGCCAAAAAGATGAAAATATGGAAGGAAAGCAGGACTTGATGCGTTGACTTGGATTTTATTCCATGCGCAAAAAAACAAAAAACGGGCAATATTGTTGGATAAAGAACTTGGTGGGAAAGTTCAGGTTTTTTTGTTTTGTTATTTGTGGTATAAATTGATAGGTGAATAGGTGTTAGGACCAAAAAGTAGTACAGGGAAACATATTCGGTGCCTGCTGAATGGGAGGGGGTAGGTTTAGTACGTATGCGCTTCAAGCAAGAACTATATGCAGGCAGAGTTCTTGTTGGATTACTTAGCCGGCGAATCGTGCAGACTAACAGTACGGGCTGCTAGTTTCTATGAAGATTCTTACCTCCTTGTCGCATCCAAAAACAAAAAAAAGAGAGGATGATTTAATTATTTTTTTTCTTTAATACAACTAAATAAACAACTCAAATAAATTTAAAATAAATGTATTATACCTATTTTTGCGCTATGTATATGTATATAAAACTCGAAGTTGAATATAGCTAGTCCTACCTTGACTAGCAGACAAACAGAAAAAGCAGCAAGCAACTGCAAGTGTCCCATGTGAAAACGATATCAAACCAGCTGCGCTACTGCGAATACAGACAAACAATACATTTTGCCTTTGACCACGCAACATCAAAGCGTGTGACATTTGTTTTATTTTCTTATTTTTCGAACATAAGGGAAGACAAAGAAACAATATATGCCTACGAGAATGAATATGTATAATTTTTGCGTGCACGCAAATTTGAACTCAACAACGGAACACGCGCTCGGGGCCTGACCTCTAATACATTTGGTACGACAAGCGAACATTGACTTGAGACTGTGTTGTGAAGTGGGGCGCGTGCGGGAATAAAAATTCCTCTTTTTTGCCACGCTCACGCAACAACAAAGTCTAGATCATTTGTTTTTTTCTTCATTGCCGATCACAAGGAAAGAACATAACACAAAGTAAGGATGACGAAATTTGCTTTGCGCGATTAAGACTCGAACTTTGAGGACTGTGCGTATTCCTCGTACAGTCAAACATCCAAATCTCGAATCACCATAATACACAACAAAAGTTCGAGTTATGGGGATATTCCAGTTATGGAAGACATATTATATTGATTTTTCACTATAAACGTACTCAATTCGAGTCATGGAGATATTCGACTTATAAAAGTTCGACCTATGGAAATTCGACAATAGTTAAAAATTTCACTTCGGGTTCTTTGGATTATCAATATATGTGCATTCACTGTACTTACTCTTGCAATGTATTTTGTTTTCTGCCACAACCGAAAATTGTCTTCAAGAAGTTGAAGTCAAAAATCAAAACTTGCCATTGTGTGAGTTACCTTCTTGTATAGGTATAGTGCGTGTATAAGATTGTATTCGTTTCTTATTTTGTGTAGCACTGGGAATATTTTTGTAAGATTTTGCTTTGTTTTAATGCCTTCTTTTTTTGTTGGCCGCCTGGTATTTTCATTTCGTTCATATAAATGAATATAGGCCAAATACAAGGCAGCCATGTTGATATGGGCTCGATTTCGTTTCTAGTGAAAAATTAAAGAAAACTCCACTCAGGTTGATTAATATTCTCGACCCACCTTGCAAATAAAGAACTTTAAAAAAATCAAAGAAAGAAGACAGTCTGATTTTTGTTTTTATTACGTCTTTCTTGTGTTTTTGTAATGTACTTATCATTGAATACTTTCCCCTTTTACGGCAGTTCAATATATGTTACGCTACATAAGTTGAACAGCCAACAATACTGTTGATGTACAGAATCAGTGTCCGATTTTAATCGTGCCTGACAAGTCTCTCCTGCCTTTTTTTAGGGGAGAAATGTAACCTCTATATGAATGAATACTCTTTGGTTTCATGCCTTCTTTTTTTGCTGGCCGCTTGGTATTTTCATTTCGTTCATATACATATATAAAATAATATAGGCAAAATTCAAGGCAGCTATGGCTCGATTCCGTTTGTTAAAGAACGATTTCATAAATTAAAGAAAACTCCACACAATTTCCTTAATATTCTCGAACCTTGCAAATAAAAAACTTTGAACAAAGAAATCAAAGAAAGAAGACAGTGTCTCTGATTTTTGCTTTTATTATGTCTTTCTTGTGTTTTTATAATTTTCTTATCATTCAATATTTTCACCTTTTACGGCAGTCCGTCTTGCTTGTTTATCTTAAGCAAACCAACAGAATATTTTACGCCACATAAGTTTAACAGACGAGAAATCTGTACAACTTCTGAAAATTTAACATAAGCCAATCGCTTCTTAAAAGTCTCTCCGGCCATTTTTTTAAGAGAGAAATGTAAGCTCTATATGAATAAGTTCTCTCTGAATTATATTGTATTATAAATAATAAATATTATTAACCAATGTATTTTGCTTGTATTTCGAAACCAAAAAGTACATAAATAATATAATGTTTACAAACGTTTAAACAGGCACAAACGAGCTCAAAATAGTTGTTACTATATTGATGGCAGGAGTCAAATGTGTTGTTTGTTGAGGATTTATTGCGTTTTGAATAAGATCAATTGGGGTAGCTTCATTATTGCGCAGTTCGAATGGTCGGCTGTCGTATTTACTCCCTAATTGTCCCTTTTTGTTACATTCCCATTCATTCTGATACATTTCGCTTCATGTTAACCATTATTTTATTTATCTTGACTTGTTGTGACTTGTCAAAATAAACATTATTCATTAGTTAGGCGACTTTCTTATGAGCTTCTTCTAGTCGTTGTATGGAAGTTGCTTGTTTCTTGTATATGATTATTGAGTGGTTACCGTGGTGGTAATTGGTGTTGTTATTGTGATTTTAAAAAAAATCGTTGCCAAAAGTTTATTAGAAAAATTGTCTTCCATATCCGGCGCATCAAGTTCAATTCCATGTCGAAGTTTCTTCTGAGATCAACTCTGGTTCGACTTAAACAGGAGCTTCTGCGTCAACTGAGCTTGGGCTTCAGCAGGTGCTTCCGAGCCCTACTCTGTTCCACCTTCCACAGGTGCTTTTGAGACCAACTGTGGTTGGGTCGGCATTGGTGCTGTTGCTGTTTCTACCGAGTGTGGTTGAGTTTGCACCGACAGTTGCTGAGGATGTACCAGAGTACAGGGCACATAATGCACCTGGTAAGGTTGTAGCCCAACCAGCTGATTAGCCGGCGGCAAGAGTGCTGCTGTATTTGGACCATTATAGGCATATTGCACTTGTTGTTGATATGAGTGCAGAGGTTGCAAATACTGAGGTTGCAAGACAAACTGCTGAGGTAAAATACTAGGTCCCTGTGGCGCCAGGCGCGCAGTTGTATAGATCGGAGCTGTTGATGGTGTTGCACAGTAAACTTCATTTTTCTGCAGTTGAGGTTGTGCTACCGGCACAAATGGACTGGCGAACAGCTGTTGTGGTGTGGCCCCGGTAGCAGAGACGCCAGTGAGTGCTGGATTCACAGGATAGTAAAGGCCGTACTGTGGACGAGTTATGGAAAACAAAGTGTTTGGTATTGATGAAAAAACAGATATTGGCCAGACAATGATGACGCTGAACTGGCTTGCATGGTCACTAAGTGTGGCAGTTCATGGTGATATCGTCATCAGTTCACGTGATATTACCTGTTGTGGTGCCGGTTGCGGAATCTGTTGTTGTAAGTTCTCTGACGTCTGCTGGTACGTCTGCGCCTGCTGTTGGGTATTTTGCGCAAACTGCGGTGCCGATAGTTGCAGCTGCTCTTGTAACTGTTGCAGCCCCTGCGGATGACGTCTTCGATTTGTTCCCGTCTCTGGTTGGTATTGCTGACCTGATGCCGCCCGGTAATGTTGCCTCTGTTGCCTACGTTGTTGTGGTTGCTCTTGTTGTTGCGGATGCGTTCGCTGATTCGCTGGCTCCCGGAATTGAGACAAGCGCTTCGCTTGTGCTACCTGAAAACGAAATCGAATTAAATATATGTTGGTACGACTGCTCTTACGTGCACGGCTAAGGCAAGTGATGGTGGTGCTGAATGTGTTACTGTTCGAATTAAAAAGTTTAGACGACTAACACTGACTCTTCCCACCAACACCTGTGATAGAACGTGAATTTTTATGAAAAGATGCAGTTACTTGAGGGCGATTTGAAGATCCTAAATTCTGAGGTTGGCCAGTCGAATTCGACGAGGATCCTTGCGCTTGTCCGCGCCAATTGTTGTAGCTACGATTGTTATTATCAGCTTGGTAGTTGGCATTGCCAATACCAGATTGTTTACGCTGTTGGCGATTGGACATATTTTTTTAAGCTGCGGTACGTCAAAGTGAGTTGAATATCTGTTCGGTATATTTAGACCAATCCTCTGTTAAATTTATTGGGTTTCCTGTAATGAAAGGAATCACATTGTGGTTAAAGTTAGTTATTGATTGCGTCAAGTTGATCATTGCAGTTAATCTTGCCGTGAAGAAAACTTTCTCTTAGACAGGGATCCTCGTTCTGCGGTGGAGTGGAAAACTAGTACTAATCAGGGTACACGAAGTTGTTGTTTGTGGCTCTGTCATTTGTTCCTGTGGGGTATTAGAAAGGTACGGGCCCGATGGTCTACAGTGCCGCACTATGCGTGAGCCTGGACTTATATTTGTCCTTTGGCCGGTGGTATTCTGATACGACATTGACCGGTTTATAGTTATTGTCCCTTGTGTGGACGGACTTTGATTTATGCTGCCGGTAACATTTTCATGATTAACGCTCCCTTTACGAGAGATCAGTTTGACAGGTTTGATCGTAGAAGCAGTTGTTGCCACTCGTGATGCCAGTAATGTGGCAAGTTCCCCACTATTTGAGTCCGTGCCCGAGTATTTTTTAAGCTTTCGATAATGAAGTGCCTCAATTCAGCGGTTTCAACGTCTTCTGCGCTTGCGATTTCTGGCACGCATTCATTGCTGCCTTGATTATCTACCACTGTGGCCCTACCAGCATTGTTTTCTGCTCCCGTCCAATAAACACTAGTCAGATTATTCTGCATTTGTCCAATATCTGGCACTGTAGTCGCAGTACTAATGCCATTTTCTACACCGTTCGTTGCAGTTTGTTCATTCGCAGGCGTCGCTGGAATTACGATTTTACATGAGTTGTGATCATCGACTTTGCCTTTAATGACCAAGTCATTATCATTGGTTCTTTTCTTTCCCGTAAAAGGATGCATTTTTGCTTAGACAACGAAATTTTATAGAATTCGACAACGCAAACGAATGGTAATTATGAATATAAACTCTACTTAAACCCGGATTTAAATGCAGCCACTGTAATGACGGTTAACACGGAAAGAGCCCTATGGAGGCACTATGCTTACAAGAGGAGTGAATAAATATATGAAAAATCCCACTCTGAGCTAGCCACGGAATTACTGATAGGTATGCCGGCCAATATCTTAACGCCGGACCTTCGAACGAAAGCAGTTGACGATACAAAAAGTTGAGCTAGGATGATTAAGATTTGAAATGGTTGAGTTTCTCGACAGCTGAATTTTCTATCTTAATAAGAAGCAGAGTGTGGCTGACTTCATAAACGCAACACTGCAAGGCAACACTTCAAAGCACCACTGCAATGCATACTGTTCATAAACGGCGTTGCTAAAAATAAGTCAATGCCGAGTGTTCATTAACGCCTGGCAATATTTTGCGATGCGCAACATTTCTAAAATTTGCGCATCATTACCATTTGTGATGCATTGCATTTTTTGGCGCGTGAAACAATGGAAATGTAAGAAAATTTTTTTTACAAGTAATATTTAAGTTTTTAATTAATCAAAAGATTAGGAGGGGTCCTCCCATCACCGCTGAAATGCATTAATACCAACGCAGGTATCTTGACCAGCTCTTATTTGATCGCTGAGGCATTCGGTAAAGCTTGGTCCACGTATTCGTCAGATGCAAACTTCCCACCTAAATATATACAACAAAAACATTTATATCTATCCAACCCCCCATACCACCCCAACCAGCTATCGGCGTCCGCTAGGTACTTAGAAGCCAATTTCACTATGGTAGAAATTGAAGCTGCAATTCACACAGCAAAAGGGAAGACTCCCGGCTCGGATAGGATATCTTATCCCATGCTAAAAAACCTACCCTCACGATTCAAGAAGTAACTTCTCCATATTTACATTACGTTTAATTATTACGACGTCGTTCGACTTGGTTCTACCCACGTACGTAAAACAAAGCCACACCGTAGTGACCGTTGCCTCCACCAAATTCTTATTTTTTTTTTTGCAAAT
This sequence comes from Cacoxenus indagator, assembly GCA_035041755.1. NCBI lineage: Eukaryota > Metazoa > Arthropoda > Insecta > Diptera > Drosophilidae > Cacoxenus > Cacoxenus indagator. The sequence goes on along the minus strand of JAWNKX010000598.1, from coordinate 79,259 downwards.
ATATTTGTTTTTGTGTGTATGGAGTTTTATATCGCTGGACTTACCTTTCTATCTACAGCGCGTTGAATGAACTTGAATTACCTTAAGTATGTTTTTTCAAGGAATTTTACGATTGTTCTTAGTAAATTTTTCTGAAATTAGCTTTTGTTCCAATACAAATGCGAAATTTTAACTTATGTTTCACTAGAGTTGTTAGCGTTGAAAGTAAAGCTAGCACCTGATATGAAATTTGACAAAAGAAAGCAAAGGTTGCTAAGACTTACATTTGAAATACGTATTCAGAAACGGCATACTAGAATATTTTTTGGAAGAAAATTCCTTGGTCAGCTGTTCATGATAGTTATCACAACAGTTCAGTGTGATACTTTCAAGTATCGAAACTAAGGTATTGGCTAGCTTGTATTCATAGATTGTGTATCGTCCTGTAGTGCAGACGATAGTGCAATCGGGGCTTCGAAAGCTCATAAAGTAAAATGGCCCGTTTAATTCCTAAGGAGTTGCTTAGGTGATATGTACGTTTTACATACAACTTTTGTAACACTAACTTGAGTTCTTAATACTAGAAAATCCTTAAGGGCTGTGGTAAGTAGGCGATCGATTAAAAAAAAAACAAGTAAAACAACACGCTTGCACGATTACACAAGACTCCCTCGTTACTTAACCAAGATTACGTTAATAATATTACATTTGTTGATTTATTGAGTCTTGTGAAGTTGATTATTGAGTCTGTTTCCTTTCACAGCACGACGCAGACTCACTTTATTTCTTTTTCCACTATCGCCCTTTGGGCATTCACACTTTATTCTTGTTGAAACTCTGTTGCTTTACAATGTTTTCTGTATTTCCATTTTCAGGCCGTTGTCTTAGACGTTGTCCACTTCTTTTTCTTAACTTGTGCACTTTCATTAACTTTACTTGCAGTTTCGTTTCTTTGGGCCCATGGATTTATATTCTCTACACTCCAAATTCCTTTATAAGTAATTTGTGTTTGCTGAAACCCATCCACATCTCCCACAACGTAACGATCATTTGGCAAACTTTTAATAATTTTGTAGGGACCTTTAAACCTGGGTACGAGCTTTATTGCTACACCAGTGTGTAGTCGAAGTTTTTAATTACCACATAGTCTCCCTTATCATATTTTACTGCATTCTTTTTTTTCAAATTTGCAAATTTCTCATTTACCTTTGCGCTTCTTTTTGTTTCCCTTGTGATCGTTCTCTTACTTCGTGTATCGTTTTTTCTCATTTTTGATCATTTTATCTAAAACATTTGCATTCAAGCTATCCACAACATTCCCTTTTTGCCGTACACCAAACATCATAATACTCGGATATTCATCTATCGTTCTATGCTTTGTATTGTTCATAGCGAACTCTACCTGTTCAACAACCTTTTTCCATTGTATATTCTTTTCGGGGTCTACCATTTTCGCTATCATTGGACCAAGACTCCTATTTACCCTCTGCACCAGTCCCTTCGCTTGTGGCGAACTAGTTGCTATTTTTATGTGCTGAATATTATTGTCATTCAGAAACTCGATAAACTCGTTTGAAGTACAACTACTGCTCCTATCAGAAATTATGCATTTCGGTCTCCTATAGGATCTGAAATAATCTTTTAGAGCTGCAACAACTTTTTTTGTCGCTGTCGATTTTGTAGGATATAACCTCACAAACTTAGAACCTGCATCTATAATTACTAATTTGTGTTTCTTGGTACATAGCTTGCTGTCAATCGGCCCATAGTGGTCGATGTGTATCACTTCAAACGGGTTTTCAGTTTTTGGTATACTATGTATGAAACCTTCTTTTTTCCCACTTTTCGATGAGAAAGCAATACACTGTAAACAATTTTTTATGTGATTTTCAATCTTAACTCTTCTATTCGGGAATCAATAACTACCGTTTATTACATTAAAAACTTTGTTAACACCAACGTGTCCCATTTCATTATGATACTTGTAAAAGACGTGACTCTCCATGGCTTCGGGTACGTAAAACAACAAAGTGTCTTTATTTATCTTTTTGTTGACTACATAGTTTCTCATTTCATAGCACTTGTCTTCTGTGCCCTGCAACAATTCTTTAATTTTTTTAATTTTTGTGTCCTGTTTCTGGCAAATTATTAAATTCTCTTCAAAAGTATTAATTTCTATCACACAAGCTGTCCTACTTAATGCATCTACGTGGCCTATCCGCTTTCCAGCTCTATGTTCGACAACATAGTCATAATTTTGCATTTCAAGTGCCCATCTTGCAATTCGTGGGCTCAATTCTCTTTAATTCGAAGTCATAGTCAGCGAATTACAACCTGTAATTATTTTAAATTTTTTCCGATGTAAGTATATACAAAACCGTTTTAGAGCATAAATTATTGCCAGAGTTTCCAACTCATAGCTGTGGTAACTAGATTCCGCATCTGTAATCCTTTTCGAAAAATAAAATACTGGGTGCCATTTACCACAATCTTTTTTCTGCATCAAAACTGCACCGAAACGTAATGCACTCGCATCACAATGCAGTTCCGTTTCCGCTCTCGGGTCGTACAAAGCTATTATAGGCGATTCTATCAGTTTAAGTTTCAGCATCTCAAACGACTTTAATTCGTCAACACTAAAAGAAAATTGTTGTCCTTCTTCGTCAAATCATATAATGGTTTTGCTATCACCGAGAAATTGTGTATAAACCGCCTAAAATACGAGCATAGTCCCAAAAAAATTTGCACTGATTGGCTCTGAAAAATTTTTAACCCCTTCTATACCTGATTCGTCTGCCCTTTTGCCTTCCTCGTCTATTGTGTGCCCTAAATATTTTACACTGCGTTGTAAAAATTCGCACTTGTCCAACCTCAATTCTAGCTTGTTGTCAACTAGTCTTTTCAACACCTCTTCCAGTATTCTGAAATGCTCCTGCACCTTATATAGCAATCATTTTATCATCTAAATAAATAATAATTACCCCCCAGTGGCGTAATGAACGACGTATACTTCGTAGATTCTTCATCCATAAAAACATGGTAAAACCCATTTTTCAAATCCCATTTTGTGAACACCCTCTTGTTCACTAGTCCATCCAACAAATCATCTATGAGGGGAATAGGGTAATTATGTTTTGTAGTTACTTTATTTAAAACACGATAATCAACGCACATTCTCAGCTCACCTGTTTTTTTTTTTGACTAACACCATAGGGGACACAAACTCAGATTCGCTCACTCTTATGTATCCCTTTGCCAAATAATCGTCTAACGTTCTTTGAAGTTCTATTTTTTCAGCATAGGATAACCTATATGTTGGGCAGCTAAACGGTTTTATACTTTCTAACACAAGCTTCATTTCACTACGAATACTCAGCTCACTAGGACGTTCCGGCTTCAAATAGCATGTTCTAAATATGTCATTACAATTTAACTTTTCTAACATTGGCAATTCATCTGCCACACGTATAGTACTGTCGTTCTCTTCACTCACATCAATTGCTAATATTTGTTTTTCAAAATTATAATTTTCGCAAATCAAATCCTTATATTGCCTTGTTTCGCTATCTAAATTTGTTAAAGCCTTTTCATAATTTTCATCTTGCCACACAATTTTAGCGCAACTTTTCTTTAAAAAATCTCTACCTAATATCGCAGAGACACTCATAGACTTATTCGGAACAATTAACAACTTCAGTTTTATAAATTCATTTAAAACTTTACAATCCAATTATTTTTCCACTGACGATTAACTTACTTTTTTTTAAACCATAAAATTTAACATTTGGCGATGACAATAACTTAGCACCAGATGGAATACACGAACTTTTAATAAGGCTCACTGGGCTTCCTGAGTCTAAAAGGCACTTATGCGCAATTCGCGATCCCATGTACCACATAGTCGATCACCTCGCTTTCTCATATCTCCATACCATTGGCCAGGACCACCTTGTCGAGCCACCACCACCTGGTTAAGCGCGCCTCAAATCTTTGGCGCAATAAAATTATGCTTTCCTTCTTTCGGAACACCTTTTCAATTTCTGACAAATCAAAGTCAACAGCTCCGCACGAATATTCCGGCTTTGACTGCAGCCACGCTTGTGCTTTCCCTTTTGTCTTTCCGAAAAGTATTGCTCGAACCTTGCTCTCACTAATATTGTGCCCAGTGAGAACTTAATCATATACAGCTTACATTTTTCCCTTAAATTTTGTAGAGCATTTTCCAAAAGTCAGGCGCTAAATGGAATCTGTTATCTTTCTGCTATTAACATCGAAGAACCAACGCAGGCCGCTGCGTAGCAAACCCATTGTGCTAACTACTGAACTGAGGTAATCAGGCAAACAGAAATTTTAGAAATTTGGTGCCTGTTGTGAAATCGAAGCAAGCAATGTTTCTCCTTCTTGTATTGTCTTCCTCCATTTTGTGTTCTTAGCTAGAATTAGCATGAAAAGGAATTTCGCGATTGAGACTCGAACTTCGCGGACTGTGCGTATTTCTCGTACAGTCAAACTTCCAAATCTCGAATCACCATAATGCATAAAAAAACTTCAAATTATGAAGATATTTTGTTTTCTGCCACAACCGAAAATTGTCTTCAAGAAGTTGAAGTCAAAAATCAAAACTTGCCATTGTGTGAGTTACCTTGTTGTGTAGGTATAGTAGTAGTAGGTATAGAACGATTTCATTAATTAAAGAAAACTCCACATAATTTTACGAATATTCTCGAAGACCATACAAATAAAAGACTTTGAAAAAAAATCAAAGAAAGAAGACAGTGTCTCTGATTTTTGTTTTTATTACGTCTTTCTTGTGTATTTATTTTCTTTGGATATCTTATTCCTGCCCAATTTGTTTATGCAAACCCAAGCAAACCAACAGCAATATGTTACGCTGCATAAGTTGAACAGCCAACAATTCTGTTGTTGTACAGAATCAGTGTCGGATTCTAATCGTTTCTAAAGAGTCTCTCCACCAATTTTTTTATGAGAGAAATGTAAACTCTATATGAATAAGTTCTCTCTGCTTTGGGCATTCACACTTTAGACATTTACACTTTTGACATTCACAGAACTCTTTTAAGCTACGTTATAATGTACATACTTAAACTTAAAATGAACTAAACTTAACTTACGAACTAACTAATAACTAATATATTTATATTATTATAACATTATAATATTATATTATATATATTATATTATATTACTATAACATTTGTTAATTTAATTGCCGATTTATTAATTCACTCGCGACTCAGCTTTCAGACCGCGCGGACGCGTCTCGCAGTGTGTTAAGTGTGTTCTAATGAGTGGCCTAGTCCAATTTTCTGTGTATTTATCAAATTTGCAAAACTTTCGAAGTGTTTTTTACTGGCCGTTGTGCGAATAATAAGTGTATTTGTACTATTAAAATTTATGATAATTATTATTCATATCGAAACATTAGTAAGTGAAATTAAAAAAAAAATTAAAGCCCAAAACGTGATGCTGCGGTGGGCACTTCGCTGCCGGCAGCGCCCTTGACATTGTACATACATTCACATCCGCTTACTAGCATATCGACTGCGCTGCCTACAACTCTTATTAGAGCAGCCGGCCTCGAGCAATCGTCGTCCCCTCTTTGTGCTCTTGGTCGTTTCTGCCACGTCGGAACGTGGAAATTCACCAGGTCCATAAAGCGAAAACCTCAACGGATGACTCCCCTGCGCAACGAAGCTGGTCAGTGGTGCCGATCAACTGATGAACAGGCTCTTATCTTTGCCAACCATCTAGTCCAGCGATTCACACCTTAAAAGTCTGCCACAGCAAACGAGGTGACAATCACGGAAGACGTCGTCTCTTCCCCGCTGCAGATGTGCACACCCATCAGGCTTTTCCGTCTGGAAGAGGTCAATAGAGTAATTCGCAATCTCAAAGTGAAAAAAGCCCCTGGACATGACGGAATAAACAACGCTCTGCTTAAATTGTTACCCAAACGAGCACGCCTTTGGATAACATTACTGTGTAATGCCATCCTAAGGGTGCCGCACTTCAACCCACATGGAAAATAGCCCAAATCTCTATGATACTCAAGCCGGGATAATGCGAAGTAGACCCGGAATCATTCCGACCAATTAGTCGTTCCAAGGTATTTGAACGACTGATTGTGTCCCGGTTTGTTAACGTACTGCACGTCAATAACATTATCCCCAACCATCAAATTGGCTTCCGCTCTGGTCATAGTACTATCGAACAACTGCATCGAGTAACGGATCATATCCTCAAAGCTTTCGATAAGGGGAAGATCTGCAACGTAGTCTTCCTCGACATCGAACATGCTTTCGATCGAGTGTGGCACCTTGGTCTCCTAGCCAAAATCAAAACTGCGCTGCTGGCCACCTTCTTCTGCTTGCACCATTCTTATTTACAGGAGAGACGGTTTTTTGTCCAAATCAGAGACTGCCAGTCGCCTCTCATGGCCATTATTTCCGGAGACCGTCAGGGGTGTGTACTGGCACCGGTACTCTACGCTATCTTCGCGGCCGACATACCAACACCCAGTGCCAGAAGGATGAACATCTCACCCCGCGACATGCTGCTAGCAACATACGCAGACGATGTATGCATTCTTTACTCCAGCTCCCCTGAATATGATACTGCAGGCAGTCCTTAAGAGTACCTGCACCTCTTCGAAGATTGGGCAATAAGATGGAACGTAGGCATAAACGCAAGTAAAAGCGTACACGTATGCTTCACGTTGAAACACAGGGTCTCTCCAGGAGTGTTTGTGAACGATGCATCCTTGGTACAGAACACAATCCGCAAAGTATTTGAGCTTCACCTTAGATCAGCGACTTACCTATCGAGATCACAGCTCTAAAACTGTGAAGTCCTGCAACATGAAGAGAAGTCATCTACACTGGCTGCTAAACGCAAGAAGAAAGCTACCTCTCCATTACAAACGGATGGTCTACCAGTAGATCATTGATTCAACCTGGAGATACGGTATCCAGATTTGGGGTACTGCTGCAAGATCGAATCGCAACAGGTACCATACTCTCCAAAATAAGGTATTGCGCCTTATTAATGATTGTGAATACTATATAAAGAATTCCACTTTGCACCACGATCTCAATTTGAGTATCCTGTCCAAATTATACTTTTACAAAGATATAAAAAAAAGGATTATTAATTTGTGCAATTCTTACGAAAATTTATTTCTTTTAAAAATTTCTCGAATTTATAAGGTTCATTGTCTTTTGCGCTGACATTGGCGTTGTTGTAACTTTTCCCCCTTTTCGAATAAAATTCTCCTGAATTCGTCCATTTAGATTTATTTTAGTATATCTCAGTTTTGTTGTCCACAATGTAATTGCTATTGTTACCAGAATTATAATTAAAATGTTACGCCCGCATATGTTTCTATTATGGATTTTAAGGTTAGAAATACTTGTTAAATTTGTTTTATTGTCTTCATCTATTTTTGCTAATGAATTCCTTCTGTAAAGTTCGTTATTTCATCATATTTCAGGCTCATAATATTTTCTTCGACCTTTTAAATTAAATTTGAATAGTAATAGTTATTTTAGATTGTTGCCTCTGGATTAACTTTATATTTGATTTTTTAGCAACTCCACATATTTCGGCTCCATATGTCCAAATTGGTTTAATAATTGTCTTATAGACTAGGAACTTGTTTTCAAGTGAAATGTTTAAATTTGGATTGAGAAGCCAGTACAGTTGTCTAACTTTCATTTTGAGTTGGTCACGCTTTTTTGTATTGCGTTTCCAGTTTAGTTTATTGTCAATATATAAAATCTCAAGTACATGGCTTCTTTTTGAATGGTTACGTCATCTCCGTCAATATTTATATGGATTGGTGTGGATCTAGTCTTAGTAGCGTATATAACTTGTACTGTTTTGTTTTTGTTTATATTGTTTATATTGTTTATAAAGTCTGCTTGCAACATGGATGTGGCAGCATTTATGTTTTTATGAGCACTTAGGAGTATTGTGTCATCGGCGGAAGTTGCAATCATCAACGAATTGTAATTGGGATATGGTATGTCTGCTGTGTATAGTGTATTTAATAATGGTCCTAGCACACTTTCCTGTGGAACTCCCGAATTTATTTCTCTAAGGGTTGAGCTCAGGGAAAACAAAACTAAATACTACACCTTTAAGCCGAAAGAGGAGCGGGGATTCAAAACAGTACTTAGGAATATGCACTACGCCACTGACCTTGACGAACTTAAGAACGAGCTATCGGAACTAGGCCACGACGTTATTAATATACACAACGTACAACAAAAACTGACAAAGAAACCACTGCCGCTATTTTTCATTGAACTAAAAGCCAAAGCAAATAATAGAGAAATCTTTAATATTACAACACTCCTATGTACCAAAGTCATATTTGAGCCACCACACCACAAACGCACGGTAGCTCAGTGCTCAAACTGCCAAAAATATGGTCATACACGAAATTTCTGCACCAAAGACCCGATTTGCGTGAAATGCGCTGGCAAGCACAAAACTATTGACTGCAAACTAATAAGTGCAGATCAAATTAAATGCGCTCTTTGTGGCGGCTCACACACAGCCAACTATAAAGGATGTGACGTATACAAACATCTAAAAATTAAAAGATTTCCCTCACTAAAAGAGAAAGACGATAAAAAAGATGACCATCAGGTAGTAGAACAGACATCAAACAAAGTAAAAATTGGAATAACGTACGCCCAAACAGCAGCCAGTAACCGTAGAAACCCCACAAATCAGTTACAACCCCAACAAAAAGATGAGGAACACAACAAAAACGAAAGCAACAAAAACGAATCCAACAAAAACGAGACTAGTGAAAACACAGAAAAAAAGACTGAATTTTCAAAAGATTTAGCGGAAATAAAAGATATAATAAAACAACTAGCGCAACAAATGAGTAATATGATTAACATCATAACAGTACTATTGACAAAACTCGACAACAAGAATGGACACTAAAATAAAAATTTTAACTTGGAATGCAAACGGGTTAAAAAATCACCTCAATGAACTACAGCTTCTCCTACACAACAACTACATTGACATTGCTTTGATATCGGAAACACACTATACAAGTAGCCAACACATGAACATAAGTGGATACAAGATGTACCACACATGCCATCCCGACGGTACAGGACACGGTGGGACTGCTATCATTATTAAACAAAACATTAAACATAACGTACTGCTTCCATTCCAAGAAACCTATATCCAGTCGACAAGCATACAAATCTTGGACTCATCCGGACCACTAAGAATAACAGCCGTGTACAGCCCACCAAAGCACAATATCTCGCAGTCGCAATACCTTGACTTCTTAAAAACTCTCGGACACCGTTTTATAGCTGCAGGCGACTACAATGCGAAGCATACAGACTGGGGCTCCAGAATATCAAACAAGAAAGGTAAAAACCTACAGGGTGCACTGCTGTTAGCAAAAGCTAAACATCTTAGTACTGGCGAACCCACGTATTGGCCAACAGACAAAAATAAAAAGCCAGACCTCATTGACTTTTATATACTCAAAGACATAGACTTAAATAAATGTGTCATAACATCAAGACTGGAACTATCGTCAGACCATACACCTATACTACTCGAACTTAATTCAACTGAAGTGAACACAACCAAGTCCAAACTATGGCACAACAACAAAACTGACTGGGATACCTATCGAGACTACATTAACACAAACTTAAATACAAGCATTCCACTGAGATCACCCGACAACGTAGAATCAGCTATAGTCCAACTAAACGATACCATTGAGAAGGCAGTATTGCAAGCAACTCCGGACAAGATAATACACCATGCAAAGCGATACACACCCCCTATGCTTCGCAAATTGATATGCACAAAACGAAAACTAAAAAAAGCATGGACCATTTGCAGATCCCCCGACGCGAAAAATAAATATAACAAGGCAACTAAAGAAATTAAAAAATATCTCCAAAATCAAAAAAATTATGAAATCACGAAGTATTTACAGAGGCTAACTCCGACAAGCTTTACCGACTACTCCCTGTGGAAAGCTACAAAAAAACTGACAAATAAAACAATACACCAGGCACCTATAAAAATGGACAATGGATCATGGGCAGTAACGAATCTAGACAAGGCGACAGTTCTAGCGAATTATTATGAAAAAATATTTGCTGATGAAACTATCAACGAAGATGACTGTCATATAAACCCGACAGTCACTCCCCAGCCAACTCGCCTAAAAAAAATATGCACAAATGAAATACTCAAATGTATACAGCACGACATAAAGCCCAAAAAAGCACCCGGGTATGACAAAATTTACGGAAAACTTTTAAGGGAGCTACCACTTCAAGCAGTGGTATACATACGCAATATTTTCAACGCGATAATTCGACTAAATTACTTTCCCAAAGTATGGAAAGTGGCTGAAGTCATTGCAATTCCAAAACCTGGTAAAGACGTATATAATCCAGCATCATATAGACCAATTAGCTTACTTCCACTGCTGTCAAGAATATTCGAGAAGCTCCTGTGCCAGCGACTGTTACCTATTATAGAACGCAAACATATAATACCTGACCACCAATTTGGCTTTCGACGAAAACACTCGACCATACAACAAATCCATCGTGTGACTCATAAAATTTTAAACGATCTTGACAACAAAAAGTTCTGTATAGGAGTTTTTCTAGATGTAGAAAAGGCATTCGACAAAGTTTGGCACAAAGGACTAATCAGAAAATTGCGCAATATATTCCCGCATAACGTACTACAGATATTAGTACACTATATCACAGACAGACATTTTTTCGTTAAGTACTCAGATGAATATTCCACATTAAGAAAAATCAAAACAGGCGTACCACAAGGAAGTGTACTAGGACCGTTATTATACACTATCTTTACAGCGGACATACCAACACCAAATGACGACGCTTCAATGATAGCCACATTTGCTGATGACACTATAATACTTAGCGCACATAGACAAGTAAACATAGCAACATCCAAACTACAACAGCATCTGGATACTACCCTAAGGTGGTTTGAAAAGTGGCAAATAAAAGTAAATAATACCAAAACAGTACATGTTATATATACAACTAAAACTAAATTCACACCACCTCGTATAAAGATTGACGGAGCTGACGTAAAAATTGAAAACGTAGTCAAATACCTAGGATTATATATTGATAACAAACTCAACTGGAAATACCATATACTTAAAAAACGGGATCAAATCAAGCTGAGGATTAGTCAATTATATTGGCTGCTCAAATCAAAATTAACATTAGAAAACAAAATACTGATCTACAAAGCTATTATAAGACCAATCTGGACGTACGGAGCACAAATCTGGGGAACGGCCAAAAAATCAAATACAGACATAATACAAAGACAACAATCAAAAATAATTCGCATGATTACCAAGGCTGGGTGGTATATAACTAACAATGATCTGCATCGTGATCTTAATATTCCAACAGTAACAGAGGAGATTACAAAAATAAGTCGTATCTACCAGACCAAGCTTACCAAACACCCAAATGTTGGTGTCAATCTACTACCAATACAGGAACTACAATGCAGACGCAGGTTACAGAGGACAAGGCCAGTGGATCTGGTTGAATAAATTCGAAATTATATATATATATATCTCAATACCACTTTTTTTCTTTGCTTTTGTTTAATGTGTTTATTTTTGTATTTTATATTTTTATTACATTTATGTTTACTTTACTATATTTTGCTCTATAATTGTATTAATTTAATTGAAATGTATATTATTTTTGTTACTATTTTGATTTTTTTCCCCTACATCCTTACAAAAATAAAAAACTTTTGTGATCTGCTCACATAAATTAGTTATAACCCAGAAATAACTTTTAAACCATGTACTAATAGTCTTAATAAAAAATAAAGACATATGTACACGACATATGGGAAATAAAAAAAAAAAAAAAAAAAAGGGTTGAGTATTCGTCTGAGTATTTAACAAAGAAGTATCTACCTGTGATATATGATGTTAATAGATGTGCTATGTTTTGAGGGAATATATTGTTAAGTTTCCATTTGAGTCCTTTATGCCAAACCTTGTCAAAAGCTTTTTCCACGTCCAAGAAGAGTCCAATACAAAATTTATTATCGTCAATGTCATTTAGAATTTTGTGCATAACTCTGTGCACTTGTTGTATCGTTGAGTGACTTCGAAAACCGAATTGGTGATTTGGAATGGTGTGTCTGCGTTTTAGTAGTGGCAATAGTCTACTTCTTAATATCTTCTCGAAAATTTTTGAGACTACAGGGAGTAGCCTGATTGGTGTATAAGACTCTGCTTTTGATGCGTGTTTGCCTGATTTCAAGAGCGCAATAATCTCAGCTACTTTCCAGACTCTAGGAAAATAGTTTAGTCTGAACATAGCGTTAAAGATGTTTCTTAGATATTCAATAGCTTTCACAGGTAGTTCTCTTAGGAGTTTCCCATTTATTTTGTCATATCCAGGGGACTTTTTTTCCTTTATGTCATTATTAATACATTTTCTTATTTCTTTTGTGGTGGTCTTTTCATGTTTTAGATGTTCTAAACCTCTTCTAATATCTGTGTTCAGCTGTGGATCATCTGAGTTGGTGACGACTTCTGTAAAAACCCTTTCGAAGTAGTCAGCTAATACTTTAGCTTTGTCCAGATTCGTCTTTGCCCATAACCCGTTTTCCATTTTTAGAGGAGCCTGATGATTACTTTTATTTGTCCATCCTTTAGTAGCTTTCCATAAAAAGTAGTCCGTTTGACTCGTGGGCGTTAAGCTCTTGAGATATGATGTTAATTGTTTGTTTTTAATACCTGAATCATTTTTTTTACCTCTTTGTTGCCTTGGTGTACTGTCTTTTTGCGTCTGGAGATCTTGTGGTTGACCAAGTTTTCCGTAGTTTACATTTTTTATTTAATAGTCGTCGTACTTGAGGTTTTGTGTAGAATGTCCAATTTTGCTGCTTCTTTTTTGGTATCGATTGTATGACTGCTTTCATAATGGTGTCATTCAGGAATACTATCGCTGACTCGGTGTCCTCATATGATTTAAGAGGGATGTCGGTCATTAAATTAATGTCAATGTATTCCTTATAAGTATGCCAGTCAGTTCTGTTGTTGTACAAAAGTCTATTTGCATGTGTAGGCGTGACGTGCGAGTCATATATTAATTCTATAGGGTTGTGGTCTGACGAGAGTTCGAATCGTGATAAGATTTTACATTTCCGAATGTCCAGGTTCTTTGTGATGAAAAATGGGAGAAATGTAACCTCCATATGAATGAATACTCTTTGCTCCAACACTCGAGAGTCCAGCCTAAAGAGAAATAGGAGCAAACAATCTCCCAATAACAGTGCTGAACAAAACAACACAAGCAAAAATAAGAGAAACAAACAATGTAACTGAACGCAAATAATACTGCAGCAATACTGGCTAAGCGCACCAATCACAACCAACAGGTTCGCTCTTCTCTCTCAAGACGATGACAGCACACGGTCAAAGGCAACATTTATTTCTTTGTCTTTCCTGTATTCGCAGTAGCGTAGCTGGTTAGATATCGTTTTCACATGGGACACTTGCAGCTGCTTGCTGTTTTTTCTGTTTGATGGTAGTAAAGGTTGAATTAGCTGTATTCAACATCGATTTTTTGACATTCCTAGCTCAAAAAAATATGCATTTTAAATCAATTTCACTTATTTATTGAGATATTTATTTCTTTATTTCTAACAGCTCGAACGAATAATGTATTTTATTCATTAAAAGTCCCACCAAAACCAATATAAGTAGGTGTGGAGATTTGCAATAACAAAAATCCTCATTCATAAAAAAATCGCGCCAAACCTATACATATTCATTTTTCGTTATCATTCCCACAACAATATCAATACAATCAAAATAAAAATGGGTGACGACAATTAAAATAACCAAAACAAAGGTGAAAATTCCTTTTGATGCTAATTCGCGCCATGAACACAAAATTGGGGAAAACACAGCAAGAAGGGAAACAGCGCTTGTTTGGATTTCGCAACAGTCACACACCTTCTAACATTTCTGTTTGCATGGTTAATCAATTCAGTAGTTAGCACTATGAGTTTGCTACACAGCGGCCTGCGCTGGTTCTTCGATGTTAATAGAAGAGAGATAACAGATTCTAATAGCGCCTGACTTTTGTAAAATGGTCTAAAAAACTTAAGAGAGAAATGTAAACTCTATATGAATAAGTTCTCTCTGGTTGGAGTTGTTTATGTTTTGTGTGTCGTATTGCTTACTTGATTTTGTTGTTGTTGTACTCACTGTGGTTATAGAGGAGACAGATTATACAGCTGATCGTGTTGATATTGTGGTTGTTATAGTTGTTGTTGCTGTTGTTGTGAACACTCCAACAGAAGCCAGAGCGAGTTGTTGTAGTAGTTGATGTAGTTGTTGTTGGTGGAAATGAGGAGAGCGGCGTCGTTGATGAAGCGCATTGTGCACTCCACGGCAGAGGCTGAATTTTACCTGTGGCCATAGAGCTGTTGATAGTTAGTTGTGCGGTAGAGCGAGAGGTTGCGTTTATTTGTATTGAAGATGCGGTTTTACTTTGTGGGTGTGAAATTGTATGCTGTATTGCGGGAGAGTATGAACGTTCTCTCTCGAAATTAGCGGAAAGTGAAGTTTGGTTAGATTCTTTGTTGTTGTTGTTGATAATGCTGTTGTTTGAACTGTTGGATGATGTGATAAGGTATGCGTTGTTGTTTTTTGTGCTAACAACTGGACTTGGACTTCCAGTCTGTGGTGGTAGCGGTTGGCACAAAGTAAATACCTAATAAATTATAAATAAATAAATGAAAAAACTAAGAAACAAAAATAATAAAATACAAATTTAAATAAATTATTTCAAATTAAAGGTATAGAGGGCTTATAATTTAATGTAAAAAATAAGCTGGTGACCAACAAATCTGAAGCCAGAGCAACAGAAGAAGGCGTCTATAAGCAAATTCTACTGTCACCGTTGGAAGTAGGGGTGGAAAATTTAATCCAATTTGAGAAGAATAAGAATAAGAAGAATAAATCCAATAAGCTTCTGCCGATACCGGCAATGAAGAAAGGGTTCATCAAGGGTCCACTGAAAAAGAAAGCATTACATTATTGCGAAAGCAAATTGAGGTGCAAAAAGAAAACGGCAAACGCTGGGATTAAGGGGTATTTAAAAGACATTTCCCGTTACCATTTTATGATTTTTGAAGTGAAACGTCTAAGGGCGCATTAGCAGTAAAAATGTGCAATATTTCGGCGCCGTGATGGCGAGTTCTACGACAGAGATGGAAGAAAAATATGTAAGAGAAACAGAGAAGGAATACACCGCAGAGGTATAAATTTTTCTTTGTGTGCGCGCTGCTCAGCGATGGAAAGAAAAAAAAAAAAGAAAGAAAACGAAAACAGAGATAAGCTGCGCTGTGCTCGCAGTTGTTGGCATGTTGGCTCGCTCGTGAGTCATGACACATGAGGTTCGGTCTACTCGAGTATGCACAAAATTTGGGACTGTCGCGACACCAAAGAAGAATCAACGACAGCTTCGGCCGCAAGGCTGTGTCAAAATAAATATAATCAAGCAAGCGGCAAGTGCACGTTTCAGTCGAATTGCGACCTCAAGACAGGGCGGGTGTATTTTCCTGTTTTAATTTTCTCTTGCTTGAGAAGTTTCACTCCTACCATGCGTGAACTGCACACATGATTTTTTTCATTCTTCTTCTTCTTCATTCCCCTTAAGCTGTTCGGCGTCGGGGTAGCCTCGGGATATCCATTCCTTCCACTGGCTTCGGTCTCTGCAGTCTCTCCTCATTTCCGTGAGGGTCTTACCCCTCTTTTGTCTTTTGTCTTTCCTCTATTATCTCTATTATGGGTTTTCTCTGATCAACTTCTGCTATTATTCGTTCATTTCTTATTCTGGCTCTCCTAGTTTTCACTGCGACTCTTCTTAGGTACTTCATTTCGGCAGCTTGGAGCTTACTTAAGTGTGTATCTAATAGAGGTAAGCTTTAAGTCCCATATAGAGCTATTGGCAAGAGTACTGCATTATACAGCTTCGTATTGGTTTGTGTGCTTGTCCCTCGTTTCTTTACAATGGTACTGCTAATGTGGTAGTAGGCCGATATTGGCTTCCTGACTTCGTTTCATCGCATCCTGGTCAATTATCTTATAATATCTCCAGATATTCAAAGGCTTCCACCCTTTCCAGAGATTTTCCATCACACATTACTGTGAAATTCTCATTTGATGTATCCTCTTTAGAAGCCCACATAACTTTAGTCTTGTCAACATTCTCTCCACTAACCATATCCCCACCGCATGTTGTAGTCGGCCGGGATTGTTTGCAAAGATGATATTGTCGTCTGCATATAGTAAGAATTGCAGATATATAGGTTGTATTTTCCACATTCCGATTTTGATGCTATAAGTCCGTGTTCTACACGACTTGGCAACTTTATCAAGGAATATATTAAACAATAGAGGGCTGAGGCTGTCCCCTTGCTTCAACCCCCTATACATCTTGAACGCTGCATTTACCCCTCTAATCTTACTGTGGCGGTGGGATTGTCGTATTCGCTTTTAATGCTATTGACCAGTCTCTCAGGTACATGTCTTGCTGTTAATGCCTCTTACACATGCCGTCTTGGGACACTATCGTATGCAGCTTTCAGATCCACGAACGCCATAATAAGTCTTTGCCTTTAGCGATCCACTTCTCCATAGTGGCTCTTACTGTAAATATGTGGTCCTGTTTTTGCCGCCCAGTTATGAAAGCTGCCTGTTCTTCCTTCAAGTTTTCATCGACGACTATTCTGAGCCGCTTCTCTAGCACTTTCGTGTATACCTTATAAACTGTTAAGGAAAGGTTAATCGGTCTGTAATTGTTGCAGTCATAAATATTGCCCTTTTTGTGGATTGGTATAGTAAGGCTCTCCCTCCATTCATTTGGGACCCTGTTCTCTTCCCAGGCCTTTTAGAAAAACTTGGTTAATGTTTTCTTTACCTCCGGTCCTGTATTTCTGAGGCTATTCTGTCTGGCCCAGCGGCTTTCCCGCTTTTTATTGTCTTAATAGTGAAATCCACCTCTTCCTCTCTAATCGGCCCATCAATTGCTTCCTCTTCTAAATGTGGTCCATAGAAGATTCTTTCCTCATCCGGATTCGTATCGTCTTTATTAAACTTTTTCTCATAGTGTATTCGCCCTATATCTAGGACTTCCTTCTTTTCTGTAACAAGCCTTTCCCCTTTCTTGATTGTTCTTGTTTGTTTTCCATACTTTCCTCTATGATTTTTTACTATTTTCCAGAATCCCTTCGGATTCCTCTCGTGGGCTTTTTCTTCTACTGTATTACCAAAGTCCTTCCATGACCTCCATTTGGCATCCTTTACTGCTCCTTTCCCTTAATTTGTTTTTTCTACGTAAGTCAGCTCTGTCAGTAGCTAAACGGGTCTGCACAAATATCAAACACTTTATGTTTCGGCTTCCTGAAACGGGTATCTGCGATTAGCAGTCAATGGTCAGTTCCCAATTCGAAAACAATTCTTCTTTATCTACCGCCGTACTGTCCTTTGTCGGTGCATATACTTGGATAAATGACACTTTATCTCCAGGTCAAGTTGTACCACTATTATTCTTGAGTTTACTGATTCCCATCCACTAACTTTCATTTCTAGTTCTGAACCTGTGACTATACTCACTCTTTCTTTGGCTCTTTGGTCTCTTCCCACTCCTAAGTACCTGAGTAGTACTCAGTGGATACACCACTTTGCAAGTCCATACTACCAATTCCCTTCTTTTTTACTTCGCTTAATCCTAATATATCCACTCTATGGTCTTTCATTTCCTGTGTAAGCTCTACCTTCTTTCCTGTAATAGTCTTTATGTTCCAGGTTCCATATCTCGTTTTCCTTTTCGAATCCGGTCGTCGTCGTGTAGGTCCGTCCATTCCGAGTCTCGTTTGTTGGCTCTGAATCATTTGTAGCACTAGTGTGAGTGAGTAGCTCAACGCTAGCCGTTGTACCCTGTTAAGCCCCCTTCCATGGTACTATCATCCGGGGCAGATAAACCATGGTTTTTTAAACGAGGTCTACTCCTCCCCCTCCGTCTTTTACAACCGGGCTTCGGACTGGCAATGGCGGAGTATTTTTTTATGTTTGTAGTACATATATCTGTTATTTGCTTTGATTAGTATAATATTGGAGGGAGGATGTAGACTCATATGGGATCTCTGATTACCTTTAACCTGGCGAAGACTAGACCGATCCCAATGTAGGACTACATCAAATCATCTCACCGCCTCCACGTGGCTCCCCCCGGAAACTGCATTTTGACATCCGTCAGATCTGTCTAATTGTGAGTTTTTCGAATCGGACGAGCAGGGCGGGCGACCAGGCTGTCTTAGAACCAATTGCCACGAACCCAAAAGAAGAAAAAGCAATTAAAAACGGGCTCCCTTTAAAAGGCAAATGACCCCCGCTACGTTCAAAGGACCATGATTTGCGTATGTGAACCTGGAACGTGCGAATACTCAACACCAGGTGCAGTTATAAAGCTTGAGAAGACACTAGCTAACTACGGCGCCAACATCATCGCCCTCCAAGAGATGAGATGGAAGGCATCGGAAAGTGACACCACCCATCGGCCGCAAGCGGATATTTATTACTGCGGCCCTGCCACAAAACACATATTAGAATGTGGATTTATTGTGGGTAAGAGGCTACGCCAGAGAATAATCGGTTTCTCGAAAGAGGGCGAGCGACTGGCGAGAATCCGTATTAAATGCACATTTAAGAACATCCACCAAGGAAAAGTTCTATGAACTCCTGGATAAGGCCCTTAGAGAACGTCCGTAATTTTAGTACTTAGTCCATAGACCCTTATTTCTAATAACATTTTTTACTCGGTTTAGCATATACTCTACTAATCTCTGGATTATTTACTTTGGAATTTGTTGCCACTCCAACTGCATATGTTGTTACAAATCTTCCATATTTGGCCTCATCAGATTGGTACCGTTCCAACTGTCTTTTCACGACTAACTACAAATTCTCAATCGGATTGAGATAAGGACTTTGAGCAGGCCACTTCATCAACTTAAAACTTTGACTAGCCAACCATTCTTACACGACTTTGGAAGTGTGCTTCGGATCGCCATATTCCTCAAATCTAATTTCAGCTTTATTGTAGGCACATTTCTTAATAAAATCAAGGAGAGATCATTATGCCACATACATTATGCAGTGGCCCAATGATGCCACCATGTGTAGCAACCCCAAACTATCACATGTCCTCCACCGTTCCTTACAGTCTGCTTGATATGGTGTCGTTGAATCGATTTTCCTGAGCGGCGCCAGCAATATTGCTTTCTATCCGACTGGAAACGATTAAATTTTGATTCATCAGACCAGATACATGTTTCCAGTCAACAATTATCCAATTTCGGTGTTCCTTGGCGAATTTTAACCGTGCCTTTACATTTTTTTCTGTCAGTGCAGGTTTATTGTTCTTAACTGCAGTGATGTAACCAATGCTTTGGTGTTGAGACCTGGTTCTTCTTCATTTCGGACATTTAACACAAGCGTCTGCATTCGTGAAAGTCTAGGGCAACCTTTAACATGGTTTTTAGCGGCTATATCACGCCTCTTTTGGACTCTTATGACAACCGATTGACTTAAGTTGATCCGCAATCTTACATGATTAGGGTCCTACCGTTTTTTAAATAAAACGCAAACGGCTTTTATTTTTAACAAAATTTTACTATCCACTGAAAGTACAGTATAATTGATTCAATTAGAAAATGGAAGATGACATCGTGGAAATAGCCGCCACGGCTGCGTTGGCACGCCTTCATATGAATCGTCCAATTTTGGATGCCTTGGGCACTTTATTCCGTCGTCACGGTATGAAAAAGTTATAGAGTTGGCAGATGGCAGTATTTTGAAGTTAGGACGTCCCTATTGAAAAACCGTTTACTATGACCTGGCAACAAATACGACGTTTTTGATACATTTAATAAACGGTCAAAATGGATTTGTTACCCCGTTGTTGTAGCCCGTTGTTCTGCCCTTTCTGGTATTTGCATAGAAAATAAAAATTCAATAAAAGTATAAAAATCAGGTATTTCAAAGGTGTGGCATTTCGTATTTTTCACTTCTTTGATTTTTGTTTTTAAATATTTGAACAATTTGGCTTTGTACAGTTTGAGCAGCACTGCCAGCAAACTCCATTCTAAGAGGCTACTTTGTCTTTGTGTTTTGAAAATTGAGTTGGGCTTAACACATTTAAGGCGGGGGATCTTGACGAAAGTATGCTAGGTAACTCGGCGACCGCCCCGCCTCGTTTTTCGTCCTAGAGCGTAGTACAACGACTCCCACCTTTAAGCTACAGTCGAGATAAATCGTAGTACTACTACTCTCGCCTTTAATGTGTTAAAATTTAGCGAAATCGATGATTTTTTCGCACCAAGCTTCACAGTTCTAGAGGTTCCCTGAAAATTTCATCAAAATCTGTCCAGCGGTTTCGGCGTCCATAACTGGCAGACAAACAATGAGACAAACATACTTCCAATTTATAATCGATATATATAGATTGTAACTTAAAATTAATCATAAATTACAATATTTTTTTATATTTAAATTAGTGTTAAGTTGAGTTAAGTTAAGTTAAGTTTCACAAAGTTGTTGATATTTACAATGTCGGCCTCTGCGAGGAGATGCATTCGTGAAATTTTCAGTTGGAGAGTACTTCTATTGCAGTATGGACAGAGGGGCGGTCATATCGACGAGGTTATTAATGTCTTTCTTGGTATTTACCATGTGTGTTATGCAGAATTAATGGGGCTGTTATGGCGGCTTTTGATGCTGCATACGCCAGCTCATTTCATTTTATTCCTGCATGTCTTGTTATTCACGTTAGTTTTTTTTATGGTTTGCAGATATCATGTCCCCAATTTTATGGCGGGATCATTGCTATTTTTGTTTAGGACAGCGAGGAGTGTTGAAAGCGAGTCGGGGCATATGCCAGCTCCACAGCCATTAGAATTGCTTCAGCTTCGGCTGTAAAAATTGACGTGTAGAAAGGTGTTATATCTAATCTTAGAATTTCATTCTCTTCAGTGACAACGCTAAGTGCTGTCAACTTATCTGTTTTTGAACCGTCGGTGAATATAAATTTCTACGTAGGTAAATCGGGTCGAATACTGGTGAAGGTTGTTGTGTATGTCTTGATATTTTGAAAATTTTGCGAAGTGTACACACAACCGCTGAAATCAAGACTAGACTAGACTGCTAGACTGTCTATCCACCATATAAATGAATTTTATTCATACGTCTTTATAAGGAATTATTATAAGTTTTACTGCAGATCCACAGACATATCGACCCCTTTGCGCGAAATTATCGTATGTGTTAAAAACCAGATATTATATATGCTAATATAATTGACAAACGGGCCCATCCACTACGCAAACATGCTTGTCAAGCGCCGTGTTTGACAAGCTTGTAGAAAAATGTGTAACACATACCCTACGTAAGCATTTTTGCCATCAAACATCAGTTTAAATATGGACACGGATGGAGGCGTGAACATGTACGGCAATAATTATTTCAACAGAAATTCGCGGTGAAAATGCCATTTTAAACAGGATGCCTGCAACAATCATCAAGTCTGTCAAATTGGACTCGAAGAGGATTAGATTTGGATTTGTTAATTGTTGGTGACAATAGCACGGAAGGTAGCCGCCTTTCCACAGGATTACAATATTTTTCGCTTTTTTACTTTTCATTGAACTGGTAATGATTTATACTCTTCCAGGGTTTCGCACCAAAACTTATTATGACAAGCATAATATCAAAATAAAATAGATTTTGTTGAAACATCGATTCAAGCACGCCAGCGTGGCCACCCATTGACAAACATATTTGAGTGGTGAATAGGCCCCTTTACGATAACATTAAAAACAGCTTAAATTGCACAATTGAAACACAATTATATGTGATTTAAATTTGAAGAAATCAAGGTTAGATTCCGTTCTTTTTATCCTATTGAAGTGTTATAAAATAACATGTTTTTTCTTGCATCACTGCGCAATCATTTTAAGAAACACAAAACACACAAATTTGTACCGGCCAAACGAACAAGCGACAAACGAACTTGTCACAATCTTCAATGACAAAGAGAATAGGAGCATCAACCAGGCGATGCGAAACAAAATATCTTATCTCACGTCAATCCACAAAAAAATAATGAAGTTCTGTCACACCCCAACAACTCTGGTCACCAAGGGGATACAAACAGAAGATGGCCGAGCCGCTACGACTAGCAGCGCTACGCCTAAGAGGACTAGAGACCCCAAAATAGGACAAAAGCCACACCACCGAAAAAGGCAAAAAAGACAGACGCAGCTTAATCCAGAGCATCCGGCGGAACTCTTGCACCAAATTATAGTCTAGAACCGGCCAATCAGAAGGAAACTGAGTGGAAGAAGGTGACGAAGGCTGCCCCAGCTAATATAAAGGGCAAAAAGGAACCAAGAAGGAAAACTCGACCGGATGCGCTGGTCATCGAATCGACGAACGGGAAATCATATAGCAAAGTGGTCAGATTGATGACGCCAAACCCCGAACTCAAAGAAGTCAGCAACAACTTCAGCAGGATCCGCAGAACTGTCAGGGATAATGTCCTGCTGAAACTAGATGCTCCTATGAAAGAAAATCTCCAGCAACAAAGAGAAGCCGTTGGCTCGGCACTAGGAGAAGGCGTCAGCATCCGCTCCTTAACGCAAGAAAGCCTGCTAGTGATTTCAAACATTGACGACACCGCTGATATAGAAGACATCACAACTGCATGCAAGGAGCAGTACAACATTGAGGTAAACAAAGAAAACATTAGGAACCTTCGCCCAGCATACGCTGACACTCAACTGGCTATACTTAGCCTGCTAGCAAGATTTGCAGCGCTGCTCATAAAATATAGCAGGATTAAAATTGGATGGACGCGCTGCAGAATCCGAGAGAGGCAGCAGACTCGTAGGTGCTTTAGATGTTTAGAAGTGGAACACATAGCCAGCTCATGTAAGAGCCTAATGGATAGAAGCAACTGCTGTCTAAGATGCGGTGAGGATGGACACCTGGCTAAAAACTGCAATCGCAAACCGCGGTGCTTTATCTGCTCTGCTAGACAGCTGCAAGACACTGAGCACTATGCTGGTAGGAAGAACAAGGAAAGCAAACCAAGATGCTTAAGGTACTACAACTTAATCTAAATCATTGCATAGCGGCCCAAGACCTGATATCCCAGACGATATTTAAACAAAAGATAGATGTAGCCATTCTCAGCGAACCCTTCAGATGCGTTAGTGACGAGACATGGTGTGCAGACATAGACGAAAAAGCAGCCATCCATGTCTGCAGTGCAAGCCAGCTGACCTCAAGGGGATCTTTTAAATACTTCGCCAGAGCAAAGGTAAATGAAGTATGGATATATAGTTGCTACCTTCCCCCTAATCTTAGCTTGGACGAGTTCGGGTCAGCAATCGACGAGCTCACAGGCAACGCAAGGAATCGGCACCCTGTTATCATCGCGGGCGCTTCAATGCCTAGGCCTCAGACTGGGGATGCCCGCTAACCAACTCCAAGGGACGCGTCCTTCTGGAAGCGCTCGTAACCTCAGACGTAGCTCTCATGAACACTGGTTCGGAGAACACGTTCACAAGAGGTGGTATAGGATCTATTGTTGACCTCACATCCATAACCCCCTCTTTGTTCAACTCATCCAATTGGACTCTGAGCGAACTTTATACTGCGAGCGATCACCAGGCCATTCTCTGTGAGGTCATCGCAGACAACAACATACCCAGGAGACCTCACTATCCGGTTAGGAGGGGCTACCGAGAGTCTACACTCAACTATCAAGCTTTCTGTACTGCCCTTCAGATGCCTGAAGCAGATGGACCAGCCAAAGAACTGGCTTACAGGGCTATGAGTGCTGTCAAAGTAGCGTGCAATGCCAGCATGCTACCCAGAAGTACCCATAGTCGCCACTATGAATCAGTCTACTGGTGGAACGAGGAGATTGCGGTGGCGAGAAGTGACTGCATTCGTGCACGTAGAGTATATCAAAGGGCTAGGCAATCGAGCCTTCTTCTGGAGTTCAGTCAGCACTATCGCTCTTGTAGAAGAACCCTGAGGAAGGCTATCCGAGAAAGTAAAAGGCGATGCTTTTTCAAGCTATGTGATGATGCTGAGAACGATCCTTGGAGTAAACCCTATCAATTGATAGTAAAATATACCAAAGCGCACAAGCCTGTTCCTCACCGGATGTCGTTCCGGAGATGTCGCGAATTGTTACCACACTTTTCCCAGTACAACCTTCGCTGGACCAGAATTCCCGAGATGCAGAGATCAACGAGGATATTCCCCCGGTCACCGTGGACGAAGTTCTAGCCGCGGCGAAGTGGATTAAAAGCGGCAAAACACCGGGACCCGATCAAATTCCGAGTAGTGTTCTTAAGCTAAAGCTTAACCTCCAGGCGCTATTCTTCGCAGTACTTTTTAACGCATGCCTCTCTGAAGGGGTATTCCCGACTTGCTGGAAAACGCAAAAGCTGCTACTGATCACCAAACCAGGGAAGCCTCCAAGTGATCCATCTTCTTTCAGACGCATCTGTCTACTTGACACGGCGGGTAAGGTGCTGGAGAAAATAGTAGCGACCAGGCTCGAGATGGACATACAACGAGGAGGAGGCCTTTCCAGGACACAGTTCGGCTTCATGAAAAAAACGTCAACCATCGATGCTATATCGGAAGTGACTAAGGTCGCCCAGGAAGCCATTCGGGGCAAACGAAGGCCGGTGGTGATAAGGAGAATTGTTTAGTGGTTACACTAATGAATGCCTTTAACTCGACAAACTGGGGAAAAATAATGGAGGCGATCACCGACTTTGGAGTAAGTGACTATCTGGTCAGAATTATACGGAGTTTTTTCAGCCAGCGGATACTCATCTATGACACCACAGAGGGTGAGTCAACATACCACGTAAGCGGTGGGGTACCCCAGGGCTCTGTGCTGGCGCCCCTCCTGTGGAATATTATGTACGACGGTATCCTCCGACTCTCCTTCCCAAGCGGAATAAACATCGTGGGATTCGCAGACGACATAGCCCTAGTCGTTGTGGCTAAACACATAAGTGAGTCGGTAGAACGTTGCAATACTGCCATTACAACCATCTCAGATGGCTGAGCCGTGCCGGACTTAGCCTGGCAGAGCACAAGACTGAGGCTCTATTGATCACCAGCCGAAAAGTAGTTGAGACAGCCACGATCACAGTTCGCCACACGCCGATAACATCCAAGAGGACTCTGGTCTACCTAGGTGTGACCTTGGACTGCAGGCTCTCCTTCAAGGAGCACATAGAATCTGCAAGCGAAAAGGCCATAAAGCCTTGCAGGGCGCTATCGAGGCTAATGCTAAACACACAGGGCCCAAGGCAAGGACGCAGGCTGCTTATGATGAACGCAACCAAATCAATAATGTTCTACGGAGCTGCAGTCTGGGTCAAACCGATGGAAAAGTGCACTTACAGGCGGCGATTCGAGAGTATCCACCTGCTAGTAGCGCTTAGGGTAATCAGCGCTTTTCGCACTGTATCGGAGGATGCCGCTCTGGTCCTCGCGGGTCTAGTACCAATTGACTTACTTGCATTGGAGTCAGCAGAGGCCTATACAGCGAGGCCGCGGACAAATCCAGAGAGAAGTGACATCAGGAGAGAGACGAGACGATCAACCTTAATGACGTGGCAGACTCGATGGGAGAAGTCGACGAAGGATCGCTGGACGTACAGGCTAATACCCAGCAGCTCGCGCCCGATAACCTGGTGGGTCATATGATGGAGAGTCCAGCGAAGTGGGACGCTGTATCGGAGTTTGCGGCCGTAGTAATGAAAGCCCTGCGAGCCCTGGAAAGATCGCGCCGAGACCAGCGCAACGACTAATGAGGACGGTGCCAGCCTTGCGAAACTTTGCATAACTGTAGTCCCGCAAGGATTTCACATAAAATCTTAAGCAATAACACCTAGACCTAAGATAAACGCATAATAAACGAACAAAAAAAAGGCCAAACAATTAAAACAACACCACACAAAAACACAATTACACATAAAACTGTTTAATGTTGATTATTTCCCTCGATTTACAGCTGATTGAATTATCAATACCTCTGAGGGTATGTCGTTCCAAAGATCAGTTCGAAAATTGTATCTTCTTTGGTTTTATGCAAAGATGTATCCTTTTTCATGAAGTCAAAAAACCACAGGTTCTGGATAACATTCAAGTCCGGACTTTGAGTAGTAATGCCAACATCCTTGCTTATCATTTTGCTTATGTGGCATGGGGCATTACCCTGTTGAAGAATAAATTATTCGCCACTCAAATATTGGCCATGATCCGTGGAGCTGCTAATGGGAACCAAGTAACCCAACCCATTGTACGCAATGCATCCCCAGAATACAGAACCCTTCTCAAAAACTCTTTTGGCTTGTGCAGAGCTAAACTTTTAGGGTTGTTCACCTTTGATATGTGAGGGATGTCCTTTGAATGTCTTAAAAACTCATTTTTACAAGCGACGTCGAACAATACGCTCACTGATTGGAATCTTGGTCGACTTAATCCATTGATCTGCAGTAGTTTGTATGTATGTAGTTCGTGGGACCCTAGAATTATTCGACCTATTGAGTTAAGATTTTAGCAGAACCTTTTGTAGGGACATAGAGAAAAACTGTTAAGAATACAAAACAACTGTATCAGCTATATTGATTAGGAGGAAGAAGAGTACTGCAACGTTCTTATTTTCTTTCTCGACGCCCCTAGAGGATAATAATTGTTTTCTAGAGTATAACATTCTAGTTCGGGAACTAATCAACTTTCATCCGGCGAGTTGGGAATGTACGAAGTTGAAAGAGTGTAACAGTAAGAGTGCCCTTTGCATAGAATTATTATAATACTCCAAGTAGCCTACTGTTTGCTTCCAAATTTTCTCAGTCACCATACTCTCTACATACCAATTAAATAAATGAAAAAACTGTGCAGTGGTTTTGTCTTTGTATCAAAATCTATATAATTTATATTTTCGTGACAAAAAGTATGTGCTATGCCTTTCCAAGGTCACATCTATCTCTATACCAAAATTCATAAAAATTGGTTCAGCTTTTTAGGGGAGAAAATTTAGCAACTAGAATTACTGTCGTATTTAATATTATTATAGTAATATAAAAGATAAAATGTGGTTCGGCCTATCCGTCTATATACGTCTATCCGTATGTATGCGAATATGTAAGTGTCTCAGTTTTTGGGATAGAAGGCTGAAAGTTTGCACGAAGAATTCTTTTTAGCATTTGTCGGAACCGGGCATTGTACGTAAGGTATATATAGTCTAGCAGTGAGATTACTGCATTGTATAGCCGCCATTTATATTGAACTGCTTTATATGCCTTAGTGCTCGTTGTGCATTTAAAATAATTTGTAAGTTTTCGCCTTTTTCTTTTCAGAGTGCACGAAAAGGAAGCCGACAATAAAATGTCACTGCACAATCTGGCAATGGTATTCGGACCGACACTGCTGCGTCCCGGACAAACGCATGTGAAACAAAAGGATCCACTCGCTGCGAGCACAGTCGACGTTATGGCACAGGCGGGCATACTATATTGCTTCCTGCAGGCGCGTATCAAAAAGGACTGAAAGAGAAGAACGTATTAGACATACTATCATTTAAGGGGTCGCGGAAATCATATTTTTATGTGCAAGAGCAGCGGCATTATGATGCGGCAAATTATAAGAAGAATAAGTCAAGAAAAAATTTAAATCGGAGCTAAAATGAAAACGATATTTTTATAGCATTTTGCTAGTTAAACACACACACACGCACACACACACACGCACGCACACACACGCACACATACACACACACACACACACACACAACACTTGCATTAATTTAGTATGCATCCAAAAGACAACAGAAAATTTATTAGAAAATAATGCAAGCAAACAAAAAGATACATGTTTGAAAGAAAACACGCTTCCAGAATGTACACATAGCCAATAAAGTTTGCGTTCACCTAAGAATTTTTGTTATTCAAAGAAAAAATACTATGTAAATATGTAATTCCAACTAAATTTTTTTTTGCATTTATTACTTCTTCATATTCTTAACTTTAAATGATAAAAACAAAAATCTGTATTTCTTTTTTTTGTTTTCGTGATAACGGGATCTAAGTGTAGTAACAAAGAAAAATAGGACCAACAAGTCTGCGTTCCGTTTAAATATGCGTTATAAAAACATTAGAAATAATAAACAAATGTTAAATTCAATATTTTGTTCGGTAGCCACGTTGTTTTAAAACTTCATTCAATCTGTTTGTCATTGAATTTACTAATTTATCTGTTTCCTCTGTTGTAATCTTTGCCCACTCTGTCTGCATAACACTTCGCAACGCCTCTTTACTTGTTATCTCATGCTGACGGATTCTTTTCTCTAATAGATCCCAAAGATGCTCAATAGGATTATGATCGGGGGATTGGGGAGGAGTTTTAAGTTGTTTTGGCACATCGTACAAAAGCCAAAGTCGAACAATTTCTGCAGTGTACTTCGGATCGTAATCTTGTTGGAACCAAAACGTCGGGGATAAGCCAAGATTCTGTCCATTTGTTTCAAATTATTTTTAATATGTTTAAATAACCCCATTTGTTCATTGTCGATTCAATAAATTCGAGCTGTCCCACACCACCAGCCGCCATGCAACCCTACACCATAATACCACCACCACCGTGTTTGACTGTACCAACAAGATTTTGTTTCTCAAGAGCTGTTCCTGATTTGCGCCAAACAATTTGACGACCTTTAATTCCGAAAATACAAAATTTGCTTTCATCTGAGAACATAACTTGTTTCCAGAACTCCGGAGGCTTATTTATATAGTTATGGGCGAATTCAATGCGGTTTCGTCTGTTTAAAAGTGAAATGTATGGTTTCCTCCGAGCTACTCTGCCATGGTATCCAGCTGTATGAAAAGTTATGAAAGTAACTGTTTCGGCACAAATTCTTTTATGGAAAGTTTCCTTAACGTTTTCAACAATTTTTGTTGACGAAATTCGAGGGTTAATTTTTATAATGTTTAATAGTTTGCGTTCTTTCCGAACTGTTAATATTTTTGATCTAATCGCTGCTTCGATGTCAAAATCCCGGTTTCTTTGAAATTGCTTACCACTCGCTGGACGGAGGAATACGTTCTTCCAATAGTTTGATCAATTTTTCGGAAGATTTCTTCCATCTTTCCACAATGCAACGATTATTTTTCTTTCTGATACACTAATTTCTCTTCCTTTGGTTTCCATTATGCAAAACTATTAATATTTTGAAATAAAATGCAGAACTAAGCTCTTTATGCCCTGAATTATAATAATATTTAATAGAATGTGAGCAAAAAAGAAGAAATATTTCATGAAAAGTAAGGGTACTATCAACGTAAACAACGTGAACGCAGACTTTTTTGGTCCTATTTTTCTTTGTTACTACACTCCGTTATCACGAAAACAAAAAAAGAAATACAGGTTTTTGTTTTTATCATTTAAAGTTAAGAATATGAAGAAGTAATAAATGCAAAAAAAAAAATTTAGTTGGAATTACATATTTACATAGTATTTTTTCTTTGAATAACAAAAATTCTTAGGTGAACGCAAACTTTATTGGCTATGTGTATATAGCAAGATTACCGTTATATGTTACGCCTAAAAAAGTAAGCAAAGTTACTACTGAGAAAAATCTTGGGCTCAACTGCTGCCTGTACAAGCAGTAAAAGTATTTTGTGCTCAACGCTAGTTGATAGTCGCACAGCAGAAAGTCGTTAACTGGCTAAGTTATGGAAAGCAAAAAACCTTGGACCATGGCGTCACGTACATATATTCTAACCTACACATATATACAAGCACACGCACACGCACAGACAACGGATTCACACACTTAGTAGCTGCTGACACACCCTGACAATGAGAACGTATCCTGCTATGCTAACAAAACATAAATCTATAATGCTTATAGAAAATCTATATCAGCAAATCTTTTTTCGGTCAATTTTTTTATATTTTCTTATACCCAATTTTGATTTTAATTTAGCGTATGTGCCCTACAGTGAAAAAAAATGGAATGAATGCTATACTTTTCTACAAAATGTCGGAAATGAGAAGAAAAACATCAGTTTGTGTTAAAATATGATGTTGCGTTCAACTTGCATTTTTTAATATTACTATTATTTTTGCTAGGTTCGTTATATATTTCTATATTTCTATATATATATTAAAAAATAGTATGATAGCAAGCGATTTACATACATTAAATATATCTAAATATATAAATCGCTTAAAATTAGTTTTGTTTTATTGTATTATTATATTAAAAAAACGCAGACTTCAATTTTTTAAATTTATTTTTTCTTTAATATTAAAATTATTTTTTACATTTTTACATTTTTTTTTACATTGCATATATTTTTATTTTGTGATTATTTTTACGGTTACAAAATTATAAAAAATGTGTTTTTAGTGGTAGGTATGGATTAAATTATACATATATAATATGTATGAATTTTGTTTAACGCAAAGTAAAAAATTTAATTCATTTATATAGTTATATATGGTACACACTTCAAAAATTCAATGTGTAAAAATTTGACAAATAAAAAAACAATTCTTCAGGTCTCTTTTTGAAATTTTTACATTTTAAAACTTTTTTTTTACATCTCATATAATTCATATAAATATTTAAACAATTTGAATTACATAATTTAATTCATTTATATAGTTATAAAATTGCATACACATATGGTACACACTTAAAAAACTCCATTCGCGAAAATTAAGCTGCCGTCTTCTTGCGAAACGCCGGTTTACATGAAAGCAACAAATTTTATTTCAAAAAACAAATAACGCATTATTTCATTTTGCGTTTATGACTAATAAAATAAAACTTTTATAATTAAAGAAAAAAAAAACATTATTCTTCATTATATTCAGATCTATTAAAAAATATATAGAAGGTAATAATTGACTGTTTCCATAACACATCATCATATGTACCTTTAGAAGTGGCAACTTAATTAAAAAATTTTGTAAAACGCTTTGCGTTCTATGACGAATATCGCTATCTTATAAACTAGGAAAAAAAAACAGCACTTCTGCTTGGACTTACCCAGTAGCGCCAGCAGTTATTTTATATTCAATATTAAATAAATATTCCATTGAAACAAAAGGAAAACCAAACAAAATAGAAAAGAAACTAATTCACTCATTAATTGCTGGCCAGCAAATTTCATTACAAACTTTGAAAGGCACTAAATTTTTTTTTGGAAAAATCAGTATTCTATTCTACTTCTACAAAATACATCCAAGTGGGTCAGATTATTCGTCGTCCTCCATGTCATCATCGGCGGTGACATGATGCCAGGTGCTGCGTTTCGCTGGGACGCCTGCAGCACGGCTGCGATTGTATTGGCTGGCGGTGCGTTTGCGCAAATTGGGGACATCCATATCGTCGTCATTGGCCCATTCGAGCACCAAACGACGGCCGTACAAATGACTACTGTGCTGTAACGCTTCAAAAGCCTTTTTGGCGTGGTCCTTGTTCGTAAACTCGACAAAACAGAAGCCACGATGGCCACCATCGCCGCTGGTAGATTTTCTTGGCATACGCACCGAGCTTACATCACCAAAGGCTCTGTGTAATGTGGTCGGTTGGAATTCGAAACAACAAAAAATTAATGCAAATTTGATTCGCATTTTCATTAATTTACGTACTTGAAAATTTTAAGAACTTCGTGGTGTTTTGCCTGGAAGGCTACGTTGCGCACAAGTATTTTCTTGCTCTCCGTGTTTTGCTTAACCGGTTGACGTACAACGTGGTTGTTGTTGGCCGAACTGGATATGTTAATGAAATCCTTAATCTTTTAGTATCGTTTACTAAATGGGCGGGCAGATCAAGAAACTTACCTGAGCACACGATCGCTGCATTTAAGCTCTAATTTGTAATTATCGACCTCTTTCTGCTGCATCGTCTTAATCGCCAGCTCGGCTGTTTCTTTCTTCTTAAATATTATAAAACCGTAGCCGAGTGATTTCAGTTGACGAGGATTTTCGGAATCCTTGCGCATAGTTATTTCCACATCGTGTATTGACCCTAATTGCTCAAAATGTTTACGGATAGTCGCCGCTGTTGTATTCGGATTGGCATTCCGGAAAAACACAGTTGAATTAGGCTCCGGCGGATCGTCCTTGTCGTTGGGAGCACGATCTTTGCTAGCAGTCTCCAAATAGTCAGTCTTGGTAACGTTCTCAGCCTCTTCATCTGGCTCAATCTTCTTCGGTGCCTTTGATTTGGGTATGATTGGTTCACCGATCATTGCGGTTGTGAATACATCTTCCGGCGCCCATTCCAAAAACAAAGGCAACGACTTGAATTTAGTGTATGCCAACGTGGAGAACGCTTTACGCGCCTCCTGCGGCGTGCAGTACTCAATCAGCGCTGAAACGCCGCTTGGCGGCAGCACAAAACGTCCAATGGGTCCGAACTTGGCAAAGAGTGGTCCGAGTTCCTCGGCAGTGGTCTCAGCTGGCAAATTTTTGGCGAGTATAACAGTATTTGAGGGCTTTACAGTCGAACCCTTAAAGGCATCCAAGCGCACGCCTTCATCCTCAAGAAAACGTTTCATTTCCGCGACAATTTGTGTCTCGCCCAGGGTTAAACGCACGGCGGCATTTGAACCTCCCGCGCTTGTGTCGAGTATGTCCGCCTTGGACATATCGAACTGTTTTGACATCAATTCGGCAACGGCATTCGCACCCATGAACAGTGTGTTCCATGTCAACGGTTGTTGTGATTGTTTTTTCTGTTTCAAGGCCTTCTGCTGCTTGAAGTTTAAACCCGAACCGTCTTCTTCCTGCAAAGAATCCGGCTTGGCCTTACCTGGAATGAGGTGCAGCAAACGTCCGTTGAAATCAGTGCCATCAAGATTATTGAATGCCCTCATAGCGTGTTCCGGCATCATAAAAGTCACGGTGCCAAAGCCTTTGATTCGACGTGTCACCGTATCCACGGGGAGTGTTAACTCGGTAACCGGACCGAATTTCTCAAACAATTCCTTCAATTCATCTTCGGTGGTTTCATAAGGCAAGTTACGAAAGAATATGGAACCTGATTCGGATATTTCTTCCACATCATGTAAGGCTTTCTCCTGTTGCTTCCACTTGGCGTTCTCCGACGATGTTTGAGGGGACTGTGGTGCAGCTGCTTCCGCTCTCTTATTATTGCCCTTGGTAAAGTCGGCGAGGTATATCTGATTGCCACTGATGAAACTCTTGTGCTTCAACATGGCCGTGTTGAAATCATTTTGGGTTTTGAAGCCTATGTAGCAAAAACCATGGGTATTCGTTGGCAAACGGATCGAATACGGTTTGAGGGGCTTAAAGAAAGCGATTATATCTTGGCGCTTGGTTTTGTATGGCAAATTAGTCATTTTAATGGTTAATAGATCCTTGTATTTGTTGTACATGTTCGTCGATTCTTGATTCTCGCTCTTCGACTCTTTGACAACGCATGATTCGCTTACCACCAATTTGTCATTGGATTTGTGCATGAGCGACTGCATGTACTCCATCGGTTGAATCGCAGGAGTCTCATAGTCAGTAAGTTGTTTCAACTCCGCTTTGGTGAGAACTCCCATCTTCTCTGGTTTATTTGCATTGTCTCCGGTGAAGGTCGTAGTAGTAGCATCAGCTACGCCCGCATCATTGGCCCATAATGTGCGCGTTTTGTTATGAACTTCCATAAATTCAATAAATTGTGGGTCATTTTTGTGATCGCTCACAATTTCATTTAATATTTTGTCAGTGTTCATATTTTTTTTCTCATATCTTTTCTTCTTATCAAGTTTGTCACAGTCGGCAAGGCCATCGACAACATTCTCTTCTTCTGCTGACTCATTGATGTTCTCGGAATCGGCATTGCGTTTGCCGGCGTCTTTAACGTGCTTACTCCATGCGCGCGGCTTCTCATCGCTGCCGAGCGGCACGCAGACCTCAACTTTAATGATTCGATTACCGAAATATGAATTGTTAAAACGCTTTACAGCTGCTTGCGCATCATTTTCGTTTTTATAGCCAATAAAGCAGAATTGGCGAAAGGCCCCTTTTCTGTATTTCTTTTGCACATCAGTTACTGAACCAATCGCTGCGAAATGTTCCAACAACGCAGTTTTGGTGACCTACAACCGACGCGGCGACAATTTTTTTTTGAGGGGGGAATTTTCGTTATTTCTCTGGCATGATAATGCTATTAAATAATATTTATATATGCTTACCTTCTTTGGTAAATTTTTTACAATAATTCTAGTCATTTTTGCTTATTAATTTCACTCAAATCCTTGGATATTTCCAAACAACACATTATGTTCACAGAAGTGTGTACTCAAACAAAAATTCTCGTGTTGAGTACGAAGTGTTGGTAAACAATCTTCGAACTTCATGTAACCCTGTAATTGGAAAAAGTAGTTAAGCGGCCCCGCCACGGTCCTTTATTGTAGTATCAAACAGTTGTGTACGAGTGTGCTTCAAGCAGCCTTACTGCAGCTTTATCGTTCATTTCAAGGTAAATTTTGAAGTGAGCAGACGTGACCGACGATGACAACAGTGACGAACACTTAATTGTCATTATGTTTGTGTGTTTAAAAAAGAAATTGAAAAAAAAAAACACAGAAAGAGGAATAGGATAATGTGGCAAAAAAAATTTGCAACAAAATTAATTTATTTATTCAAAATTTATTGAAATTTATTTATTAAAAATTTATTTATAAAGTTGTTAAATGTACACTTATAATACTTATACTTATGTTAATTGTAACAAATAATAAATGGAATAAAAATTATTGAATTGTAATAATGTAATAATACGACTCAAAGCTATTTTCCACCCCTGCTCCACTTTTCTCCGAATCCATCAGTCGTTTCAATTCGCGTCTATAGCTTGTTCGGGGCACATTAATTTTTTATTAGTCGATAGCATTTCACAATTATTTCACTCACGCGCTCAAGTCTGTACTTTGCCAATATTTCAAAAAAGTGAGCAGTTTTCTATCTTCCTCTCTTTCATATGTACTTTACTTGTGCAGGCGTAAATGAGATAGCGATGCAAAATAAAGCAGGGACAACGGTCAAGAACAAGAGAAAGTGGAATGTTTGGAAAGGGAAATATCTAATCGATTCAGATATTACTTCAAGCGTTGTACGTGACACGCACACATTTATATTTCACTAATATCCTGCTTACAGTGCAGCTGGATCCGATTCCAAATCATGATCAGCTGTTCATTGTTTTGGTTGTACGCACGTTGACAAATTGTGACAAGTGCAAAAATTGAAAAATTTCGATTTGTGGAAAAAGTAGATATTTTAGAATCATTTGTAATGTGTACAAACGTGTTTTCGGATTTAATTGGACTTATTTTTATAAAAAAAACTTCAAATCTTAGTTTTTAATTACCTTTGTTTTGCGGCATGATCACCTGTGTATTGTTTTATCGCTCAAAAATAAGAAGAAGCTGTAGAGAATGGAAATTTCCGACGAAAAACTTTGCAACACTGTCAGAAATCGGCAGCCCTGTTTAGAATCGTTGTCGAATTCATTTATGGATTCGCAACGAATCGCATCGCATTCTACAACAACAACCCCTGAATGACGTCAATTTTCCTTGTGGTTGTTGTAGAAAGTGATACGAATCACCGTCGAATCACCAGCGATTCGAATCCTAGCCCACTGTAAATAAGCTATAGCACTATGACTGTGGCGGGTCATCTTTATGTGTACGCATTACCGTCAGTTTTTATTTCAGCGGCTTCGTACAACGTAGACATGTGGTGGTCGTTTGCTTTATTTGTGTAGTTTATTCCGCAAAAAAAGAAAGAAAAAAAATAGTATCCACTGTAGAATTAGAGGATTAAAACATAAAAACGGACAAAATGAAAGTGAAAATGATAAGCCGTAATCCGGATAATTATGTCCGTGAAACTAAGTTAGAAAATCACAAAAGTAAGTATCAACCTCAATTGCCTTTGTGTTTCAAGCGTTGCTAAGACTTCTTTCTTTTTTGCTTTTTTGAAGTGCCGCGCAATTATGATCCCTCGCTGCATTCGTTGGAAGGCGTTCGTGAATATGTACGCGCGCTGAATGCGACCAAACTAGAACGCATCTTTGCCAAGCCATTTGTGGGCTGTTTGAGTGGTCATCGCGATGGGGTTTGTACTTTTGGAAAACATCCGAAACAACTGTCTACTTTGGCTACCGGCGCTTACGATGGCGAAGTACGCATCTGGGATCTGCCGAATCGCGAGTGCTTGCGCAGCTTTGTGGCACATGATGGTTTTGTGCGTGGCGTCGTGTACAATGTGTCTGGTGATCGGTTCTATACGGTGGGCGATGATAAAACGATTAAAGTGTGGAACACCGCAATGCCGGCGTTGTACGAAAAAGAGGAGCCCATCAATACCATATTGAGTCGTAATAGTGTGACTGGCATAACTCATAATCGTAAGGAGGATATGTTTGCGGTGTGCGGCGAATTGTGTGCCATTTACGATGCTCGACGGAATGATCTGCTAAAGACATTCAAGTGGGGTTTGGACACAATGCGAGCGATTGCCTATAATCCGGTGGAGACAACACTATTGGCATGCTGTGCGGATGATCGCAGCATTATGCTGTACGATCAACGTGAGGCTCAGCCATTACGCAAAGTTATGCTGACTATGAACAGCAACAAATTGGCATGGAATCCAATGGAGGCATTCAATTTCACTGTGGCCAATGAAGATTACAAGTAAGTGCAGTATGGTGTTGGTTGTGTCGGTTGTGAGGTATGTGCAGTATGGTGTTGGTTGTGTCGGTTGTGAGGTGAAAAGCTCTCGAGTATAGGGCCCCAGTCGGAACTTAGTTGAGTTAAGGTGGCTGTGGCTCGGCTTCGTCAAGCGGTCATATAAATGAAGAGGGCGACACATCCACCCACACCAACTACATTATTCGCAAGACCTAGCGACTTTATAGCAATTGGAATTTTAGAGGAAACTGACTGATGGGTGGATAATTATTATTGTCATTTGGAAAAAGGCAACATGAAAGATTGGAGACTAGAGATATTAAAATTGGTAGTGGAGAATGCTTGTGACCAAAACCAAAATTAGTATAGATTTACAGCATGTCAGCATTACAGGGGGTTGTGTTTTCAGGGCAATTGAATAGATAGTGTGGGTCTTGGCCACCGTAATGACTCCACGACTTCAGGATTTATGCTGCAGTGGCAACTGGGAAGGGAAACTCAATTTAAAGTAGCCCCCTTTTACTAATTATACGTTTTTTCTTCAACGTTTTAGTTTGTACACCTTCGACACACGCCGTCTTAAGCAACCCTTGAAGATCCACTTTGACCACGTGTCAGCTGTAACCGATGTCGATTACGCGCCCACCGGCAAAGAGTTTGTCTCGGCCGGTTACGACAAAACCGTTCGCATCTACAACGTGCATCACAGTCATTCGCGTGACATTTACCACACCAAGCGTATGCAACGCGTTGTCTGCGTCGCTTGGTCCTATGATAATCGTTACATCTTCTCCGGTTCGGATGAGATGAATGTGCGCTTATGGAAGGCACGTGCAGCGGAGAAGCTAGGTGTTGTGCGACCACGTGAACGTGTCAATTTCAACTATCAGGAAGCGGTCAAAGAGAAGTACGCTGCTCACCCGCAAATAAAACGCATTGCACGTCATCG
Organism: Cacoxenus indagator; assembly: GCA_035041755.1. Classification (NCBI taxonomy): domain Eukaryota; kingdom Metazoa; phylum Arthropoda; class Insecta; order Diptera; family Drosophilidae; genus Cacoxenus; species Cacoxenus indagator. Next base: position 41,377 of record JAWNKX010000598.1, on the reverse strand, counting down.
CCAAGTACCGCGTCATGTGCTTAAAGTGCAACAGAAAATGCGCACTGTCAAGGATAAGGAGAAGCGCAAGGAGTCGAATGTGCGCAAACACTCGAAGCCGGGCACGGTGCCATACGTGGCCGAGCGTAAGAAAGTTGTTCTTTCTGAGGAGGAGTGATTATCGAGCAGGAATAGGTGGTCACCGGCAAAGTGGTGCAGATTGGTAGAGCGCTTTATTAAGATTTTTTTGTAGGGTTTAGTGTTGTAGTCACTTCGAACGTCGGCACAAGAATGTCAACCCTTTAGATTTTTTGCACTTTTGAAAAAGTTGAGAAAGAAAGGCTTTCAATATAATGATTGACGCTCGCAGTGTTAAGTTTTTTTCTTCTTATAATACACATACATGTGCGTATTTAGTACTATAAGAAAATTAAATGTCTCAATATATGATTTATTATAGTTTACTTATGTAGCTATTTTGTTGTTATTTTTATCATTTTCCCTAAGCAATTGAATTGAAAACTGCTACTACGACAAGCTTCAAAGCATCGGGTCGGCACACCGGCGATGTGTCTACGAGTATGACAGCGATAGCAATAACAACGAACGACAACAACGGCGACCATGCAAATCGTAGAGCTTGGAGCGCGTTTGCGTTTTATATAAAACGTCGGCAACTCTGGCATTTTGTTTTTATTTCTAATTGCCTTGGCGTACGGTTCAGTTGTGGCATAACCGCAGCAAAAGTAAGCCACAAAAAAGTATCGCGTTTTCCACTTCAATTTGATTCGATTCGATCCTGTTTATAATCCAATTTGCTTTATTTCGTTTCGCTTTATAGCCTTAAAATACGAAATTCAATTCGTTCCGTTTCATGTTAAATAAGCACACGTGAAAAAAAACCGACACAAGCACACATTTTTGGTTTTGATATTTTGTTGTTGGTTTCTAGCCTAAGATCAAAGTGCTAAAAAGTATTTCCATAGACCAAACAACACAACCACCTCAACAGTTTACATCAGCGCCACCTGCATTCAGAACTCGTTTGGCGAGAAATCGACAAATCTGTATTAAAATAATTTGTAAATTGCAAAAATCAATTCAGTCAAAAAATAATAAACCAACAAATAGTTTCAGCCATTAGCCATAGAGGCCTAAACCGCGCGCACAACTCCGCAAAATGGACACACTTGGCGATATTTTGGCACCCTACAGTCCAATCATAGCGCAAATCGCTAGCACTATCACTACCCTGCAATTTCTTTCCGGTTTATTTCTATTGAACGATATACGAAAACAGCAGAGCAGTGATAAATATCCTCCGGAACCATTCCTCGGTGGTATTGTGATGTAAGTATCCACACCTAGATATGTACACATATGTATATGCATTGATGCATTTGTATCTATTGCTTAAATATCATTGACATCGTTGTTTTGTCCGTCTATTTAGCGCAATCAATTCATCATCATCATCAACAAGAACATAATCACCATCAAGCAGTTTTATAGTTATAACAATTTCATGCCTCACTGCCTCGTGAACATCCATCATTCATCGCACCGAATGTCAAAGGCGATGACGACCACGACGACGGTCTATGTATGTATCTCGTGGCCATGTAATATCAGTTAGGCAGTCACTCGCACAACCATTTTTTGTCGATTTGTCGATCTACTTGGATTTTTGCCAAAGTAGCCAAACCACTTAAGCAAGGTCAACCATTAATGCCTCCTTAATTGAACAACTGAGCTTGATCTGCATATGTATGTAAAAATGCGTATCGATGTCATGAGCTATATATACACCTAAATTTGTCGTACTTAATTTAAAGAGTAAAAAAATTCTGCATTGTCATTTTGAGTACGTCTAATGTGATAGTTCTTATCATGAAAATTAGACGGCTAACTACTACTGGTACACGTTGCCTTTAACGTTTGTAGATAGGCGAAAAACCCCACTGAGTATTAGACGTTATGAGTGTGCCGGTTGCCTTGGTTGGTTTGGGTTTGCCTTGAATGGGATTTCTATATAAATTTAAGTTTAAAGACTCTTACCTTAGCCTTACATTAGAACATATCGTCTTGTTGAAGATCCTACAGCACAACATTGAAGTCAGTTTTAACTACTTTATTTTCAAAGATGGTAAATATTTCCTGAGTCGAAAATCATTTATTATCTCAGGCAGTTTGTTATGCGCATACCACCAGCAGACCACAACCTTTAAATATCGCTACGATTCCAAGAGAGGGTTGGCCTTTGTACCGGAACTACCCGACCTTCAGTCGGCAATAGACCATTTAACCCATCACATTATATACATAAGTTTGGACTTGTTTCCTTAAGCAATCGGAGCAGATTCAGGTGGTATACTTGTACTCTGGCCTAGTATTACAAAAGTGTGGATACGTTGTGGACTACTCAACACGTAAATTTCTAACGGTGGAAATTCTTACATCGTCAGTAATACAGTAAAAGCCTATGAATTTTGACCAAGTTTGGATCACATTATTGATACGTTTGCACCCATCTTCCATAGAATTTCGACTACATTTTTAACGATTACTGTACACAGAAAACAGTTTATTATATAGTTCGTTACTATAAAGAAATCATAGTGAAGCGACGCCTTCGGCAAATGTCTTATGCATACAAATCGACCAGAGGGCGTACACTCCCAAGTACTCGTACCGTTTTCTCATACTTATTGGTACGTTGGGCCTATTTAAATCAATTATTGTACAAGTGGATTACACAATCTTTCAGAAATGGGCGCGTTAAGAGGGGATTTGCATGCCACACTTGTCTGGCGAGCTGCTTGACTGACAAGTGGCTTGCTCGTTGGCGCTGAGATTGAGACAGTTGCTTGGACAAAACAATAAACAAGTGTGCATTTGTCGGTGTTGGTGTGTGTACGTGTGTTTACAAACTTGTTGCCCCTAAAGCGATGCGTGTGTGTTGCCCTTTAAAGTGGCAAGGTCAAGGATAGAGTAGTGGGTGTATTGTCTTGAGAAACCATAGTTCATTGGCCTCAAGTAGGAACTACGAGGATTTGCAGACTTTTAAAGTTCGTATGAAGAGCCATGCCTGCTGTCTGTCCTACGTAAACTCTAATTAAACCAAATCAATAAGCAATATAAAGTAGGTAATCCCGCACGTAGCCAGCAGAGTTACAATCAAATTTTGAAGTGGAATAAGTGAGGGAGACATCAGTGACCTTCTATATATATGATGCATATATATTTTTGATAAACATAACGTGATGCGTTGATTTAGACAAGTCCACCTGTATTTATGTAATATAGTCCATTACATTTTTATCTACTTAGACAAATCTACCATACGCTGAATCGTTGCTGAAGCTATATCCGTCCACTAGGAGCGGTACCACTATACAAACAAATACCTCATTCTTTTTTGACATCATATAGGACAGATGATACCTTGAAAATTTGAAGACCCTAGGATTAGTGAGTCGTATAGTTATCGTACAACACGATAGGTCTCCTGAATCCTGAAAGTTACGTTACTCACTCTTTTAATATCTTTGTGTGCATTAAATGCATGAAATGGTCGGCTTATCTAAAGTTAGGGTTCTATTTGTTTGTTTTGTTTTTTGTTCTTGCACCGATTGTTGGAGTCTCTGGGATTGTGGAACTATATTATATATATAATATATATATATAATATATATATATATATATATATATATATATTATTTGTAGCAGGTTCTTGCCTTCTCTTATTCCATCTATTTTCATTCGCACTTAATACTCACACTACTACTTCCCGTTCTTCTTTTACAGCTCTGTGCTGAGTTTAAAGCTTGGCTCTATTATGGACGACGAGGCTACAGTCAAAACGAACCTTATTGGCTTTGTGCTCAATCTGATCTTTATGGCTGGTTTCTTTCATTATACCTCGTACAGTAAAAGGCCAATGATTTGGTCAAAAATCGCCAAAGCGACACTCTTCATTTTGGTCGTTTTGGCCTATACGAATTTCGAGAATCCTACAAAATTGGAATTCCGGTTGGGTCTGATCAATACAGGTTTTCTTTTATTGCTAGTCGGTACACCATTATTGCATTTGCCCAAGATCATTGTGGCGAAGAGTACCGAAGGTATGCCCTTTCCAATTATACTATCTGGTACTCTGGTCGCTTTATCTTGGGTCGTCTATGGCATCTCAATCAAGAATACCGTTATGATTGTAAGTAACGCACAATTGTTCGCAAATTTCACTTATGGATTTCTAATTTTCTACTTTGCAGTATCAGAGTCTGTTGATCTTCGTGTTGAGCGGCATCCAGCTGTTCATGTTCGTGTTGTACCCGAGTTCGAGCGATGCCGGAAAGGCTGTTGTGAAGGAGGGCGAAAACAAGAAAGACATTTAGACATGAAAATTTTACTGCAAATAACTTTGAAAAAAAAAATTAATTTTTTCAAGCTCTTTTTTAGTACAACTAACTTTCTTTCGTACTTTCCGTAATTAGAATATTGTCTTTAGTGCGGGTTCGGGTAGACTTTTGTAGAAAAACCAAATTATAGAAAAAAAATATATATTAATAATAGATTAAATAAAAAGAAAATGCAAGCAAAATGGCAAAATGTTCGCTAACATAGAGCAAAATTCTTACGTACATAAAAACTGCATGTGTATTATCACTATTTGTAATTTTTGACAATAATTCAAATCTTCCAGATAAATAAAGTCTATTTCAATTGTTATATAAATAAATAAATAAATAATGCAATAATCCTATCGTATTGCAAACTACATAAATAAGTATACATACAAAAAGATAAAGAATTTGTGATGGTCCTAGCCTTAGCCTAGTATAACCTACAGATATGGACACAGAAACAGATTGTGAACAAAAGAACAGAAGTGCAACTTAATCTAGTTTAAAATTGAAAAATAAAATAAAATAAAATAAGAGAGAAAAGCTGCAAAAGACAACAAATAAATTGTTTATATATTTCAATGTATTTAATTAAAAATGAGAAATAAAAAGATGAGGCACGTTTGAAAGACAAGTTATTAAGCTAATTAAAAAATAATTAAAATGTATTGTTATTTTTTTTTTTAAATAATATATTGGAATTATATCTACATATGTATTGGTTGCACTCAAGACTTGCTGGAGAGCACGCATAGTTAAGTTAAGTTGTCTGTAGTCGTATTTCCCTTGTTATACACTTCTATCAGTGCACATAATGTTAGCTTCAACCAAAATTGTTAGTTACTCTCTTCATATTTAAGGGATATACAGTGAAAGCTACCGGGGCGGGCACCCCACGGTTCCAGTGAATTTGTGAGGCCTTGGGCGATGTGCGCCTGTGGGGAGTTGTCAAATAAAGTACCGTATGTATGTGCCCACAATTTACAATAGAACCAAAATTATTATGTTTCACTGTCATATAGTATACGAAAGATCATGCCGGACATGCCGCTTTACCAATGAACAACAACACAAAATAAAACAGTGATTCTTTCCTTCGATAGTTGCCCACCCATACATTAAATTGGGATTTAAAGGCAAACATACTGTCAGAAAGGAGGCTTTTGTTTAAATTGGTTGGTATAGGCCTGTCTCTTCACAGATATGCACGTGAATGCAATATTGTTGCGTTGGTTTTTATGATCGGTCCAGAAATATAATATCTTCGCTTCTTACATTTACGAACGAATCGTAGCACAATTGGACAACAGGGGAGGCTTGTGGGGTTAGACTATTTTTTGGTGAACATTTATTCCCGATTGCCATTTGGCTTTGAAATCATCTTTATTTTTGGAAATTTCGGACGCTTGCATTTTTCCAATATTCAATCTTTAAAAATATGAATACGTTAACAAACAATTGTCTCAGTCCAGCCATGACATTTTACCTCTTCGCTAGTTCATGCATTGATAGTTTTTCTGTCTCTTTTAATTAAATAAAGTTTCGTGGTGATATTCTGATATTCTACAATAACTAGGGAATGACAAAAAAGCAACCATAACGATACAAGTAGACAGCATCAAGCGTTTCCACCTCCCACTTGTATCGGACTGGATGGACAATTGGCGTATAAATGTCAATCCGGACAAATGTAAGCACGTGACATTCACCCTAAATAAGAATAATAATTTTGTCCGGTCATAGGTGATGTCCGCCTGAGGGAGTTGCTCGCGAGTAGATATTTTAGTGTATATATATATATATATATATATATATTCTCTTTCATTCTTAGTTTTATTTACAACTGTCCACGTAGGGCCATTTAGTATATCTATTTATACAGGAAACAACTAGTATGAGTGACAATTAGACATAAGCATACAACACTTAGTTTGTTGGGAAACAAAGGGGGAGTTCAAGCGGATGCTCTATTCGGAGCCTTCTGGTTTGAAGGCTGTTGTCGAGAAGGCAAACAAGCGAGTTGGGTGTGATTTACCAGTCTGTTCGTATGTAACTCACAGAGCCATTTTATTTCTTCTTTGACCCGAAGATCTCTGTGAGGTGTCGAATTTCGTACATAGAAAGGAGTACACACTATTTTCCTCAGAAGCTTCGATTAGAAGCTTTGGATGATTTCCTTTCCAGATTTTGATGTTGTACCTCATAATTGCTTGTCGTATGTCCATATTCATTTAATTATTGTCTTGTACAACAGGAATTTATTACGCAGGCTGAGCTGGGAGACATTGCTTATCAGCCAGTTCATTTTCCAGCTTTTTAGTATGACTTGCTTTTTTTTTCTTTATATAGCTCCTGCCAGTTAAGTCTTCTGCCAGAAGTACGAACGAGATACTTACCGTTGGGCTAAATAGGGACGTATTTGATATTTAAGCGTGCTGGTTGGCCCTGTTACGCTGGGCTAGAAAGAGTAGCCACCGAATTTTGAGGTTGTGAGAAACATCACACCTAACCTTAGTGTGTGACAGAGGTAATATAAGCCTTATTCCGTAATAATCGTAGCATGTAACCATCGGCTGTTCTGTAGGCCCTAGAAGTTATGGTTATCATAATTAATTAAATTGGAGTGGTCCTTATTATAATCAACATGATATTTACGTGATGGGTTTCGTCGCCAAGTAGGACATAGAAGTATTTCAGCCAGGCCATTATTATTTATTCCATGGTTTGTCATGACGTATCCATGATTGAGTAGCACGATGATTTTAGCAGTCGGCTTCAGTTGCGATGCATTCTTCCGTTAGTAATCATTGGTTCATATGGTAAATTATTTGTTCATTCGCTGAAGACGCAATCAATATCACCCATATCGTTTGTTCTTTGATGAATACAGGGCGTCAACAACATTCCGTCCATGCCATTTTCGGATTTAACTCTCGCTAAGCACAGCTAATCCACTGCCACTAACGTTTACCAATTGTAGTAGCTATTACGGTCTTATGATATTCTATGTGACTTCGGTGCTATAGCTATGTAGCGAATTAATGGCTACAACGACTCGTTTATATCTCGTACATATATATTGTCATATATATAAATCTTATATCACATCTACGGTTAACAGCGTCGCTTTGTTTTTATTCCGGTCATTAAACAGAAACTCATAAGGAGCGTAGTACAAAAACGCAAAAAAACGTGATCAAATCTTAGTTAACCCTCGCTACTAGCAGCCGCAGTGACCTTATAAAACTACAAATACGAGTAAACATAAAAAACAGAGGACCAAAAGCATGAGAACATTAATTTTAGATTTTCTTATTTGAACAATTTCCACTGCGTGTTTGGCAAATCTGTTGTTGATCATCTAGGCGAATCACTCACGCCTTCGTGTGGATTTCGTTGTGCACTTCGTCATCTTTGTTGGCGTTGTCGCTTGGCATTGCGCGCGTCGAGTTGTAGTGTTCGCCTAATTGGTACATGTAACGGTGGTATGTGATTATTAACTTGGGGCCGGTGAAATCGGAGCCCAACGTTGTCGGTGGGGTCATGGCTTGTAGCACCTCAATGGGTATTTTGAGTATAGACGAGAGCGCTTTCAATTCGAGCTGACCGCCCCAGGCTGCAGTGGAGCGCACTTTTTCGCAGTATTCTTCGAATTGTTCGTCATCGAGTGGATCGCCTGTTTCTGGATCGGTCATGTAGAAGATCAGCGTGTCCTTGTGTGCGCGTATATACTTGGCAGTCTTTTCGCGCAGCTCTTGGACGGTGTGTGTGGGCAGGCCCTGCTGGCGCAGCTGGTGGCGTACTGCATTGTATAGGCAGTCGCCATCAGGGTTAATGTGCTCCAAGATGAGTTCACGTTTGGCCAGGCTCGCTGTGATATGTTTTAGTTCGATTGTTTTCGGGTCGATTTCCAATTTGGTGGCCCTCAATTCGTCGTTCAGCTGCTTTGCGCGCTCGCGTTCTTCACGCTCCTTTTTTTCACGGCCTTTTTGTGCCTTGGAGATGCGTTGCTGCGGTTGCGGTTGCTGCTAGCGTATAACATCCTGTTCATCATCGCGCTGCAGAATTTCACCATTCAGCTGGCATTGTGCAACCGGCCTTGGTTGCCAATCACATCCCCTTTTGCACTGTGTCTCAGTTTATGTTCGGCCAGTTCAGCGTTCTGGCGTTGTTCGAGATCGTGCTCCATGCGCCCCACCTCTTCCATGGCTTCCTTGCGTTTTTTCTTGTCATTTTTCAGTGCGCTCTTCTTTACTGCTTGAATCTTTGCCTGCAAGTCCTTACGCTCGCGCCGGTGTTGCATTTGCAAATCCTTAATTGCTAGCGTCGAAAGCAGAGCGCCCACTGTGACATCGCCATTTCCTTGGTTGCTCGCCATTCTGGTAGAATTTTCTTGTAACTTAACAATTTCTTACGCCACTTTAAAATGACTTTTAATTATGTACACTTTTTGCTCACAAAATACAATTCTCAAATACATTTTTCGCTTTTTTGTCGGCACTACGCAAAAGACAGATGGAACAACGAATAACCGCTTAGGAGGGTAGTCGTATCAGTTTGGCGCGAAAATCATATAACGAGTTGAAAGCTTTTGGTTCAACGGAATTTCAAGTTTTCAAATCTTTAAACAGAACAAATCTTTACCTATGTTGTTTCTGTGTTCTTTGGATTTTGCCTATTATCAAATAATTTCATCATTATTTCTAGTAAAACTTTTAAAATGGCCACTAAGCAAAAGAAGCAACTTCTGCGCTGTGGTCTTTTACCGCTGCAAGCTTTTAAAGCGTCGCTCAAAGCTTGACGTTTTTAGTGTATTATAAATAATAGCAAAGAGTATTAATTCATATAGAGGTTACATTTCTGTCACGAGCTATTTGAGCTTTTTTCAAATAATAAGAAGACATTGGCTTATGTTATTTGTCTGCTATTAACATCGAAGTAGCAGCGCAGGCCGCTGTGTAGCAACGCCATTCTGCTAACGCGCGCATTTTTTATTGACTGACTTGACCCCTTTGAAATTATTGTTCTTTGTTTTATTCATCAATATGCTTTACGCTTATTATACATTCAGTTGGCAAGAATAGATGTAAACAACAAATTTTATGATGGCGTTCTTTCTTTTATAATACGAAAACATTGTATTGCAGCTCAAAGTAACCAGGCAAACAGAAATTTAAATACGAGTGCCTGTTGCGAAATCGAAGCAAGTGCTGTTCCCCGTCGGACTGTGTCTTGCTCAATTATGGGTACTTGGCGCGAATTAGCGTGAAAAGTATTTTCTGTATATCATCTTTGTTTTGGTTCCCACCCATTTGTATTTTGATTGTATTGGTATTGTTGTGTTCAATTTTGTGTACTTGGCGCGAATTAGCATGAAAAGGAATGTCTGTATATCACCTTTGTTTTGGTTGTTTTGATTACCGTCACCTATTTGTATTTTCATGTATTGATATTGTTGTGGGAATGATAGCGAAAAAGGAACATCAATTAGTTTGGCGCGATTTTTAATGAATTTTTGCTATTGCAATTCCCACCACCCACTTGTATTGGTTTTGGAGGGACTTTTAATGAATGAGGAATTAGCAGCAAGTATATATTTTTGAGGTTATGGGGTGGGCAAAATGTTAAATAAAAATTTAAATTTTGAGTGTAACACTTGTTGTTGATTTGCAGTCGGAGAGTTTTATTAAGTTGAAGAATTATAAGAAGGATGAACTTCCGCTAGTAAACCCATCTGACAAAATTTTCGCCATTAGCAATTCACATTTCAAAATTTTCCAGGAGGAATTTGAGTCTATGCGCCATATGACATCGCTAAAAGCCAGATTATTGGAGAAATGCATAGGACACACCCGAACGACATATCCGGAATGGTGCGATGAAATTAATCCTTGCTTCGAGCATCATATAAAAATTATGGATCACTTACTTGAGGTACTTCTGCGGAAATCGGCAAGATGGGTGTTGAGTGATAGACCCTCATGGATCAAGGATCGACAAGCACACGACGCTCAAGCCAAAAAGATGAAAATATGGAAGGAAAGCAGGACTTGATGCGTTGACTTGGATTTTATTCCATGCGCAAAAAAACAAAAAACGGGCAATATTGTTGGATAAAGAACTTGGTGGGAAAGTTCAGGTTTTTTTGTTTTGTTATTTGTGGTATAAATTGATAGGTGAATAGGTGTTAGGACGGAAAAGTAGTACAGGGAAGCATATTCGGTGCCTGCTCAATGGGAGGGGGTAGGTTTAGTACGTATGCGCTTCAAGCAAGAACTATATGCAGGCAGAGTTCTTGTTGGATTACTTAGCCGGCGAATCGTGCAGACTAACAGTACGGGCTGCTAGTTTCTATGAAGATTCTTACCTCCTTGTCGCATCCAAAAACAAAAAAAAAAGAGGATGATTTAATTATTTTTTTTCTTTAATACAACTAAATAAACAACTCAAATAAATTTAAAATAAATGTATTATACCTATTTTTGCGCTATGTATATGTATATAAAACTCGAAGTTGAATATAGCTAGTCCTACCTTGACTAGCAGACAAACAGAAAAAGCAGCAAGCAACTGCAAGTGTCCCATGTGAAAACGATATCAAACCAGCAGCGCTACTGCGAATACAGACAAACAATACATTTTGCCTTTGACCACGCAACATCAAAGCGTGTGACATTTGTTTTATTTTCTTATTTTTCGAACATAAGGGAAGACAAAGAAACAATATATGCCTACGAGAATGAATATGTATAAAATTTGAACTCAACAACGGAACACGCGCTCGGGGCCTGACCTCTGATACATTTGGTACGACAAGCGAACATTGACTTGAGACTGTGTTGTGAAGTGGGGCGCGTGCGGGAATAAAAATTCCTCTTTTTTGCCACGCTCACGCAACAACAAAGTCTAGATCATTTGTTTTTTTCTTCATTGCCGATCACAAGGAAAGAACATAACACAAAGTAAGGATGACGAAATTTGCTTTGCGCGATTAAGACTCGAACTTTGAGGACTGTGCGTATTCCTCGTACAGTCAAACATCCAAATCTCGAATCACCATAATACACAACAAAAGTTCGAGTTATGGGGATATTCCAGTTATGGAAGACATATTATATTGATTTTTCACTATAAACGTACTCAATTCGAGTCATGGAGATATTCGACTTATAAAAGTTCGACCTATGGAAATTCGACAATAGTTAAAAATTTCACTTCGGGTTCTTTGAATTATCAATATATGTGCATTCACTGTACTTACTCTTGCAATGTATTTTGTTTTCTGCCACAACCGAAAATTGTCTTCAAGAAGTTGAAGTCAAAAATCAAAACTTGCCATTGTGTGAGTTACCTTCTTGTATAGGTATAGTGCGTGTATAAGATTGTATTCGTTTCTTATTTTGTGTAGCACTGGGAATATTTTTGTAAGATTTTGCTTTGTTTTAATGCCTTCTTTTTTTGTTGGCCGCCTGGTATTTTCATTTCGTTCATATAAATGAATATAGGCCAAATACAAGGCAGCCATGTTGATATGGGCTCGATTTCGTTTCTAGTGAAAAATTAAAGAAAACTCCACTCAGTTTGGTTAATATTCTCGACCCACCTTGCAAATAAAGAACTTTAAAAAAATCAAAGAAAGAAGACAGTCTGATTTTTGTTTTTATTACGTCTTTCTTGTGTTTTTGTAATGTACTTATCATTGAATACTTTCCCCTTTTACGGCAGTTCAATATATGTTACGCTACATAAGTTGAACAGCCAACAATACTGTTGATGTACAGAATCAGTGTCCGATTTTAATCGTGCCTGACAAGTCTCTCCTGCCTTTTTTTAAGGGAGAAATGTAACCTCTATATGAATGAATACTCTTTGGTTTCATGCCTTCTTTTTTTGCTGGCCGCTTGGTATTTTCATTTCGTTCATATACATATATAAAATAATATAGGCAAAATTCAAGGCAGCTATGGCTCGATTCCGTTTGTTAAAGAACGATTTCATAAATTAAAGAAAACTCCACACAATTTCCTTAATATTCTCGAACCTTGCAAATAAAAAACTTTGAACAAAGAAATCAAAGAAAGAAGACAGTGTCTCTGATTTTTGCTTTTATTATGTCTTTCTTGTGTTTTTATAATTTTCTTATCATTCAATATTTTCACCTTTTACGGCAGTCCGTCTTGCTTGTTTATCTTAAGCAAACCAACAGAATATTTTACGCCACATAAGTTTAACATAAGCCAATCAATCGCTTCTTAAAAGTCTCTCCGGCCATTTTTTTAAGAGAGAAATGTAAGCTCTATATGAATAAGTTCTCTCTGAATTATATTGTATTATAAATAATAAATATTATTAACCAATGTATTTTGCTTGTATTTCGAAACCAAAAAGTACATAAATAATATAATGTTTACAAACGTTTAAACAGGCACAAACAAGCTCAAAATAGTTGTTACTATATCGATGGCGGGAGTGAAATGTGTTGTTTGGTGAGGATTTATTGCGTTTTGAATAAGATCAATTGGGGTAGCTTCATTGTTGCGCAGTTCGAATGGTCGGCTGTCGTATTTACTCCCTAATTGTCCCTTTTTGTTACATTCCCACTCATTCTGATACATTTCGCTTCATGTTAACCGTTATGCTATTTTATTTATCTTGACTTGTTGTGACTTGTCAAAATAAATATTATTCATTAGTTAGGCGACTTTCGTATCAGCTTCTTCTAGTCGTTGTATGGAAGTTGCTTGTTTCTTGTATATGATTATTGAGTGGTTACCGTGGTGGTAATTGGTGTTGTTATTGTGATTTAAAAAAAAATCGTTGCCAAAAGTTTATTAGAAAAATTGTCTTCCATATCCGGCGCATCAAGTTCAATTCCATGTCGAAGTTTCTTCTGAGATCAACTCTGGTTCGACTTAAACAGGAGCTTCTGCGTCAACTGAGCTTGGGCTTCAACAGGTGCTTCCGAGCCCTACTCTGTTCCACCTTCCACAGGTGCTTTTGAGACCAACTGTGGTTGGGTCGGCATTGGTGCTGTTGCTGTTTCTACCGAGTGTGGTTGAGTTTGCACCGACAGTTGCTGAGGATGTACCAGAGTACAGGGCACATAATGCACCTGGTAAGGTTGTAGCGCAACCAGCTGATTAGCCGGCGGCAAGAGTGCTGCTGTATTTGGACCATTATAGGCATATTGCACTTGTTGTTGATATGAGTGCAGAGGTTGCAAATACTGAGGTTGCAAGACAAACTGCTGAGGTAAAATACTAGGTCCCTGTGGCGCCAGGCGCGCAGTTGTATAGATCGGAGCTGTTGATGGTGTTGCACAGTAAACTTCATTTTTCTGCAGTTGAGGTTGTGCTACCGGCACAAATGGACTGGCGAACAGCTGTTGTGGTGTGGCCCCGGTAGCAGAGACGCCAGTGAGTGCTGGATTCACAGGATAGTAAAGGCCGTACTGTGGACGAGTTATGGAAAACAAAGTGTTTGGTATTGATGAAAAAACAGATATTGGCCAGACAATGATGACGCTGAACTGGCTTGCATGGTCACTAAGTGTGGCAGTTCATGGTGATATCGTCATCAGTTCACGTGATATTACCTGTTGTGGTGCCGGTTGCGGAATCTGTTGTTGTAAGTTCTCTGACGTCTGCTGGTACGTCTGCGCCTGCTGTTGGGTATTTTGCGCAAACTGCGGTGCCGATAGTTGCAGCTGCTCTTGTAACTGTTGCAGCCCCTGCGGATGACGTCTTCGATTTGTTCCCGTCTCTGGTTGGTATTGCTGACCTGATGCCGCCCGGTAATGTTGCCTCTGTTGCCTACGTTGTTGTGGTTGCTCTTGTTGTTGCGGATGCGTTCGCTGATTCGCTGGCTCCCGGAATTGAGACAAGCGCTTCGCTTGTGCTACCTGAAAACGAAATCGAATTAAATATATATTGGTACGACTGCTCTTACGTGCACGGCTAAGGCAAGTGATGGTGGTGCTGAATGTGTTACTGTTCGAATTAAAAAGTTTAGACGACTAACACTGACTCTTCCCACCAACACCTGTGATAGAACGTGAATTTTTATGAAAAGATGCAGTTACTTGAGGGCAATTTGTAGATCCTAAATTCTGAGGTTGGCCAGTCGAATTCGACGAGGATCCTTGCGCTTGTCCGCGCCAATTGTTGTAGCTACGATTGTTATTATCAGCTTGGTAGTTGGCATTGCCAATACCAGATTGTTTACGCTGTTGGCGATTGGACATATTTTTTTTAAGCTGCGGTACGTCAAAGTGAGTTGAATATCTGTTCGGTATATTTAGACCAATCCTCTGTTAAATTTATTGGGTTTCCTGTAATGAAAGGAATCACATTGTGGTTAAAGTTAGTTATTGATTGCGTCAAGTTGATCATTGCAGTTAATCTTGCCGTGAAGAAAACTTTCTCTTAGACAGGGATCCTCGTTCTGCGGTGGAGTGGAAAACTAGTACTAATCAGGGTACACGAAGTTGTTGTTTGTGGCTCTGTCATTTGTTCCTGTGGGGTATTAGAAAGGTACGGGCCCGATGGTCTACAGTGCCGCACTATGCGTGAGCCTGGACTTATATTTGTCCTTTGGCCGGTGGTATTCTGATACGACATTGACCGGTTTATAGTTATTGTCCCTTGTGTGGACGGACTTTAATTTATGCTGCCGGTAACATTTTCATGATTAACGCTCCCTTTACGAGAGATCAGTTTGACAGGTTTGATCGTAGAAGCAGTTGTTGCCACTCGTGATGCCAGTAATGTGGCAAGTTCCCCACTATTTGAGTCCGTGCCCGAGTATTTTTTAAGCTTTCGATAATGAAGTGCCTTAATTCAGCGGTTTCAACGTCTTCTGCGCTTGCGATTTCTGGCACGCATTCATTGCTGCCTTGATTATCTACCACTGTGGCCCTACCAGCATTGTTTTCTGCTCCCGTCCAATAAACACTAGTCAGATTATTCTGCATTTGTCCAATATCTGGCACTGTAGTCGCACTACTAATGCCATTTTCTACACCGTTCGTTGCAGTTTGTTCATTCGCAGGCGTCGCTGGAATTACGATTTTACATGAGTTGTGATCATCGACTTTGCCTTTAATGACCAAGTCATTATCATTGGTTCTTTTTTTTCCCGTAAAAGGATGCATTTTTGCTTAGACAACGAAATTTTATAGAATTCGACAACGCAAACGAATGGTAATTATGAATATAAACTCTACTTAAACCCGGATTTAAATGCAGCCACTGTAATGACGGTTAACACGGAAAGAGCCCTATGGAGGCACTATGCTTACAAGAGGAGTGAATAAATATATGAAAAATCCCACTCTGAGCTAGCCACGGAATTACTGATAGGTATGCCGGCCAATATCTTAACGCCGGACCTTCGAACGAAAGCAGTTGACGATACAAAAAGTTGAGCTAGGATGATTAAGATTTGAAATGGTTGAGTTTCTCGACAGCTGAATTTTCTATCTTAATAAGAAGCAGAGTGTGGCTGACTTCATAAACGCAACACTGCAAGGCAACACTTCAAAGCACCACTGCAATGCATACTGTTCATAAACGGCGTTGCTAAAAATAAGTCAATGCCGAGTGTTCATTAACGCCTGGCAATATTTTGCGATGCGCAACATTTCTAAAATTTGCGCATCATTACCATTTGTGATGCATTGCATTTTTTGGCGCGTGAAACAATGGAAATGTAAGAAAAATTTTTTTACAAGTAATATTTAAGTTTTTAATTAATCAAAAGATTAGGAGGGGTCCTCCCAGCACCGCTGAAATGCATTAATACCAACGCAGGTATCTTGACCAGCTCTTATTTGATCGCTGAGGCATTCGGTAAAGCTTGGTCCACGTATTCGTCAGATGCAAACTTCCCACCTAAATATATACAACAAAAACATTTATATCTATCCAACCCCCCATACCACCCCAACCAGCTATCGGCGTCCGCTAGGTACTTAGAAGCCAATTTCACTATGGTAGAAATTGAAGCTGCAATTCACACAGCAAAAGGGAAGACTCCCGGCTCGGATAGGATATCTTATCCCATGCTAAAAAACCTACCCTCACGATTCAAGAAGTAACTTCTCCATATTTACATTACGTTTAATTATTACGACGTCGTTCGACTTGGTTCTACCCACGTACGTAAAATAAAGCCACACCGTAGTGACCGTTGCCTCCACCAAATTCTTATCTTTTTTTTGGAAATATATTTGTTTTTGTGTGTATGGAGTTTTATATCGCTGGACTTACCTTTCTATCTACAGCGCGTTGAATGAACTTGAATTACCTTAGGTATGTTTTTTCAAGGAATTTTACGATTGTTCTTAGTAAATTTTTCTGAAATTAGCTTTTGTTCCAATACAAATGCGAAATTTTAACTTATGTTTCACTAGAGTTGTTAGCGTTGAAAGTAAAGCTAGCACCTGATATGAAATTTGACAAAAGAAAGCAAAGGTTGCTAAGACTCACATTTGAAATACGTATTCAGAAACGGCATACTAGAATATTTTTTGGAAGAAAATTCCTTGGTCAGCTGTTCATGATAGTTATCACAACAGTTCAGTGTGATACTTTCAAGTATCGAAACTAAGGTATTGGCTAGCTTGTATTCATAGATTGTGTATCGTCCTGTAGTGCAGACGATAGTGCAATCGGGGCTTCGAAAGCTCATGAAGTAAAATGGCCCGTTTAATTCCTAAGGAGTTGCTTAGGTGATATGTACGTTTTACATACAACTTTTGTAACACTAACTTGAGTTCTTAATACTAGAAAATTCTTAAGGGCTGTGGTAAGTAGGCGATCGATTAAAAAAAAAACAAGTAAAACAACACGCTTGCACGATTACACAAGACTCTGTCGTTACTTAACCAAGATTACGTTAATAATATTACATTTGTTGATTTATTGAGTCTTGTGAAGTTGATTATTGAGTCTGTTTCCTTTCACAGCACGACGCAGACTCACTTTATTTCTTTTTCCACTATCGCCCTTTGGGCATTCACACTTTATTCTTGTTGAAACTCTGTTGCTTTACAATGTTTTCTGTATTTCCATTTTCAGGCCGTTGTCTTAGACGTTGTCCACTTCTTTTTCTTAACTTGTGCACTTTCATTAACTTTACTTGCAGTTTCGTTTCTTTGGGCCCATGGATTTATATTCTCTACACTCCAAATTCCTTTATAAGTAATTTGTGTTTGCTGAAACCCATCCACATCTCCCACAACGTAACGATCATTTGGCAAACTTTTAATAATTTTGTAGGGACATTTAAACCTGGGTACGAGCTTTATTGCTACACCAGTGTGTAGTCGAAGTTTTTAATTACCACATAGTCTCCCTTATCATATTTTACTGCATTCTTTTTTTTCAAATTTGCAAATTTCTCATTCACCTTTTGCGCTTCTTTTTGTTTCCCTTGTGCTCGTTCCCTTACTTCGTCTATCGTTTTTTCTCATTTTTGATCATTTTATCTAAAACATTTGCATTCAAGCTATCCACAACATTCCCTTTTTGCCGTACACCAAACATCATAATACTCGGATATTCATCTATCGTTCTATGCTTTGTATTGTTCATAGCGAACTCTACCTGTTCAACAACCTTTTTCCAATGTATATTCTTTTCGGGGTCTACCATTTTCGCTATCATCGGACCAAGACTCCTATTTACCCTCTGCACCAGTCCCTTCGCTTGTGGCGAACTAGTTGCTATTTTTATGTGCTGAATATTATTGTCATTCAGGAACTCGATAAACTCGTTTGAAGTACAACTACTGCTCCTATCAGAAATTATGCATTTCGGTCTCCTATAGGATCTGAAATAATCTTTTAGAGCTGCAACAACTTTTTTTGTCGCTGTCGATTTTGTAGGATATAACCTCACAAACTTAGAACCTGCATCTATAATTACTAATATGTGTTTCTTGGTACATAGCTTGCTGTCAATCGGCCCATAGTGGTCGATGTGTATCACTTCAAACGGGTTTTCAGTTTTTGGTATACTATGTATGAAACCTTCTTTTTTCCCACTTTTCGATGAGAAAGCAATACACTGTAAACAATTTTTTATGTGATTTTCAATCTTAACTCTTCTATTCGGGAATCAATAACTACCGTTTATTACATTAAAAACTTTGTTAACACCAACGTGTCCCATTTCATTATGATACTTGTAAAAGACGTGACTCTCCATGGCTTCGGGTACGTAAAACAACAAAGTGTCTTTATTTATCTTTTTGTTGACTACATAGTTTCTCATTTCATAGCACTTGTCTTCTGTGCCCTGCAACAATTCTTTAATTTTTTTAATTTTTGTGTCCTGTTTCTGGCAAATTATTAAATTCTCTTCAAAAGTATTAATTTCTATCACACAAGCTGTCCTACTTAATGCATCTACGTGGCCTATCCGCTTTCCAGCTCTATGTTCGACAACATAGTCATAATTTTGCATTTCAAGTGCCCATCTTGCAATTCGTGGGCTCAATTCTCTTTAATTCGAAGTCATAGTCAGCGAATTACAACCTGTAATTATTTTAAATTTTTTCCGATGTAAGTATATACAAAACCGTTTTAGAGCATAAATTATTGCCAGAGTTTCCAACTCATAGCTGTGGTAACTAGATTCCGCATCTGTAATCCTTTTCGAAAAATAAAATACTGGGTGCCATTTACCACAATCTTTTTTCTGCATCAAAACTGCACCGAAACGTAATGCACTCGCATCACAATGCAGTTCCGTTTCCGCTCTCGGGTCGTACAAAGCTATTATAGGCGATTCTATCAGTTTAAGTTTCAGCATCTCAAACGACTTTAATTCGTCAACACTAAAAGAAAATTGTTGTCCTTCTTCGTCAAATCATATAATGGTTTTGCTATCACCGAGAAATTGTGTATAAACCGCCTAAAATACGAGCATAGTCCCAAAAAAATTTGCACTGATTGGCACTGAAAATTTTTAACCGCTTCTATACCTGATTCGTCTGCCCTTATGCCTTCCTCGTCTATTGTGTGCCCTAAATATTTTACACTGCGTTGTAAAAATTCGCACTTGTCCAACCTCAATTCTAGCTTGTTGTCAACTAGTCTTTTCAACACCTCTTCCAGTATTCTGAAATGCTCCTGCACCTCTTATATAGCAATAACTTTATCATCTAAATAAATAATAATTACGCCCCAGTGGCGTAATGAACGACGTATACTTCGTAGAATCTTCATCCATAAAAACATGGTAAAACCCATTTTTCAAATACCATTTTGTGAACACCCTCTTGTTCACTAGTCCATCCAACAAATCATCTATGAGGGGAATAGGGTAATTATGTTTTGTATTCTCAGCTCACCTTTTTTTTTTTTGACTAACACCATAGGGGACACAAACTCAGATTCGCTCACTCTTATGTATCCCTTTGCCAAATAATCGTCTAACGTTCTTTGAAGTTCTATTTTTTCAGCATAGGATACTCT
Organism: Cacoxenus indagator; assembly: GCA_035041755.1. Lineage (NCBI taxonomy): Eukaryota > Metazoa > Arthropoda > Insecta > Diptera > Drosophilidae > Cacoxenus > Cacoxenus indagator. The sequence goes on along the minus strand of JAWNKX010000598.1, from coordinate 21,511 downwards.
ATATGTTGGGCAGCTAAACGGTTTTATACTTTCTAACACAAGCTTCATTTCACTACGAACACTCAGCTCACTAGGACGTTCCGGCTTCAAATAGCATGTTCTAAAAATGTCATTACAATTTAACTTTTCTAACATTAGCAATTCATCTGCCACACGTATAGTACGGTCGTTCTCTTCACTCACATCAATTGCTAATATTTGTTTTTCAAAATTATCATTTTCGTAAACCAAATCCTTATATTGCCTTGTTTCGCTATCTAAATTTGTTAAAGCCTTTTCATTATTTTCATCTTGCCACACAATTTTATTTCCTTCTGTAAAGTTCGTTATTTCATCATATTTCAGGCTCATAATATTTTCTTCGACCTTTTTAATTAAATTTGAATAGTAATAGTTATTTTAGATTGTTGCCTCTAGATTAACTTTATATTTGATTTTTTAGCAACTCCACATATTTCGGCTCCATATGTCCAAATTGGTTTAATAATTGTCTTATAGATTAGGAGCTTGTTTTCAAGTGAAATGTTTAAATTTGGGTTGAGCAGTCAGTACAGTTGTTTTACTTTTATTTTGAGTTGGTCACGCTTTTTTGTATATGGCGTTTCCAGTTTAGTTTATTGTCAATATATAAAATCCTAAGTACTTGGCTTCTTTTTGAATGGTTACGTCATCTCCGTCAATATTTATATGGATTGGTGTGGATCTAGTCTTAGTAGCGTATATAACTTGTACTGTTTTGTTTTTGTTTATTTTAATATGCCACTTTCTAAGCCAGTCAAGTGTTTTATTAAAGTCTGCTTGCAACATGGATGTGGCAGTATTTATGTTTTTATGAGCACTTAGGAGTATGGTGTCATCGGCGGAAGTTGCAATCATCGACGAATTGTGATTGGGATATGGTATGTCTGTTGTGTATAGTGTATTTAATAATGGTCCTAGCACACTTTCCTGTGGAACTCCCGAATTTATTTCTCTAAGGGTTGAGTATTCGTCTGAGTATTTAACTAAAAGTATCTACCTGTGATATATGATGTTAATAGATGTGCTATGTTTTGAGGGAATATATTGTTAAGTTTCCATTTGAGTCCTTTATGCCAAACCTTGTCAAAAGCTTTTTCCACGTCCAAGAAGAGTCTAATACAAAATTTATTATCGTCAATGTCATTTGGTGATTTGGAATGGTGTGTCTGCGTTCTAGTGGTGGCAATAGTCCACTTCTTAATATCTTCTCGAACATTTTTGAGATTACAGGGAGTAGCCTGATTGGTGTATAAGACTCTGCTTTTGATGCGTCTTTGCCTGATTTCAAGAGCCCAATAATCTCAGCTACTTTCCAGACTCTAGGAAAATAGTTTAGTCTGAACATAGCGTTAAAGATATTTCTTAGGAGTTTCCCATTTATTTTGTCATATCCAGGGGACTTTTTTTCCTTTATGTCATTATTAATACATTTTCTTATTTCTTTTGTGGTGGTCTTTTCATGTTTTAGATGTTCTAAACCTCTTCTAATATCTGTGTTCAGCTGTGGATCATCTGAGTTGGTGACGACTTCTGTAAAAACCCTTTCGAAGTAGTCAGCTAATACTTTAGCTTTGTCCAGATTCGTCTTTGCCCATAACCCGTTTTCCATTCTTAGAGGAGCTTGATGATTACTTTTATTTGTCCATCCTTTAGTAGCTTTCCATAAAAAGTAGTCCGTTTGACTCGTGGGCGTTAAGCTCTTGAGATATAATGTTAATTGTTTGTTTTTTAATACCTGAATCATTTTTTAACCTCTTTTGTTGCCATGTTGTACTGTCTTTTTGCGTCTGGAGATCTTTTGGTTGACCAGGTTTACCGTAGTTTACATTTTTTATTTAATAGTCGTCGTAGTTGAGGTTGTGTGTAGAATGTCCAATTTTGCTGCTTCTTTTTTGGTGTCGATTGTATGACTGCTTTCATAATGGTGTCATTCAGGAATACTATCGCTGACTCGGTGTCCTCATATGATTTAAGAGGGATGTCGGTCATTAAATTAATGTCAATGTATTCCTTATAAGTATGCCAGTCAGTTCTGTTGTTGTACAAAAGTCTATTTGCATGTGTAGGCGTGACGTGCGAGTCATATATTAATTCTATAGGGTTGTGGTCTGACGAGAGTTCGAATCGTGATAAGATTTTACATTTCCAAATGTCCAGGTTCTTTGTGATGAAAAATGGGAGAAATGTAACCTCCATATGAATGAATACTCTTTGCTCCAACACTCGAGAGTCCAGCCTAAAGAGAAATAGGAGCAACCAATCTCCCAATAACAGTGCTGAACAAAACAACACAAGCAAAAATAAGAGAAACAAACAATGTAACTGAACGCAAATAATACTGCAGCAATACTGGCTAAGCGCACCAATCACAACCAACAGGTTCGCTCTTCTCTCTCAAGACGATGACAGCACACGGTCAAAGGCAAAATTTATTTCTTTGTCTTTCCTGTATTCTCAGTAGCGTAGCGGGTTAGATATCGTTTTCACATGGGACACTTGCAGCTGCTTGCTGTTTTTTCTGTTTGATGGTAGTAAAGGTTGAATTAGCTGTATTCAACTTCAATTTTTTGACATACCTAGCGCAATGCATTTTAAATCAATTTGACTTATTTATTGAGTTATTTATTTCTTTATTTCTAACAGCTCAAACGAATAATGTATTTTATTCATTAAAAGTCCCACCAAAACCAATACAAGTAGGTGGTGGGAATTGCAATAACAAAAATCATGTTCCTCATTCATAAAAAAATCGCGCCAAACCTATACATATTCATTTTTCGTTATCATTCCCACAACAATTTCAATACAATCAAAATAAAAATGGCAATTAAAATAACCAAAACAAAGGTGAAAATTCCTTTTGATGCTAATTCGCGCCATGAACACAAAATTGAGGAAAACACAGCAAGAAGGGAAACAGCGCTTGCTTGGATTTCGCAACAGTCACACACCTTCTAACATTTCTGTTTGCATGGTTAATTCAATTCAGTAGTTAGCACTATGAGTTTGCTACACAGCGGCCTGCGCTGGTTCTTCGATGTTAATAGATGAAAGATAACAGATTCTAATAGCGCCTGACTTTTGGAAAATGGTCTAAAAAACTTAAGAGAGAAATGTAAACTCTATATGAATAAGTTCTCTCTGGTTGGAGTTGTTTATGTTTTGTGTATCGTATTGCTTACTTGATGTTGTTGTTGTTGTACTCACTGTGGTTATAGAGGAGACAGATTATACAGCTGATCGTGTTGATATTGTGGTTGTTATAGTTGTTGTTGCTGTTGTTGTGAACACTCCAACAGAAGCCAGAGCGAGCGTTGTTGTACTAGTTGATGTAGTTGTTGTTGGTGGAAAATATTTGAGTGGCGTCGTTGGTGAAGCGCATTGTGCACTCCACGTCAGAGGCTGCATTTTACCTGTGGCCATAGAGCTGTTGATAGTTAGTTGTGCGGTAGAGCGAGAGGTTTCGTTTGTTTGTATTGATGGTGCGTTTTCACTTTGTGGGTGTGAAATTGTATGCTGTATTGTGGGAGAGTATGAACGTTCTCTCTCGAAATTAGCGGGAAGTGAATTTTGGTTAGATTCTTTGTTGTTGTTGTTGATGATGCTGTTGTTTGAACTGTTGGATGATGTGATAAGGTATGCGTTGTTGTTTTTTGTGCTAACAACTGTTTGAACGTGGGGTACGCTCATGCTGTTTTTTGTTGGCTGATTGTGATTTTGCCGACTGGGCTCCACGCAGTCGGGGGACTACGTTCAACAGGCATTCCTGAGTCCAGAACAGCCTTGACTCTTTTGTTGTTCTAATTGTTGTTTTAATTTTCGGTTAGTTAAATTTGGAATGCGAGAGTAGATGACAAATCGACTTAACACTTCGAATTCAGTTAACCGAATGAAATTTAAAATTATTCACACCATCACAAAAGCCCATTGGTATATTACCAACACTGACCTTCATCGAGACTTACAAATTACGACAGTAGATGAGGAAATAACCAATTTAAGCAGAAAATACCAAACCAAACTTTCCCAGCATTCGAACGATGGTGAGAACACATTACCATTAGAAGAACTAACTCGGAAACGAAGGCTAAAAAGGGTGAGACCAGTGGACCTCACATAACACACATTACTTCATTACATTATTTACTCATTGTTAATTGGTGATATCTTTAATTGTTTATTTATTGTTAAAATTCATGTATTGTTAAATTCCAGTCACATCACTACTTCACAAACTGATTGTAAAGTTAAAATTAACCAACTTGTCCTAAATATTAATCTGCACAAAGTCGATTTTTTTTTATAATAGACAATGTACTCTTCTTTTGGGATAATTAAAAAAAAAATAGTTATTAATTTCTATGGAACAATAATTGTATTGGAGTACAAAGTTCCCGTTTAAGTTGGTATGGTTCTTAGTACATGTACATGTGTATTTTTCATCTAACGCAATAATTTCTAATTCGTTGTTCAACATTGATTTTAAAACATTTTATAATATGCAATGTTTGCTGGATTTTAATTATCTTAATTGTGTGTTTACTTCAAATTGCATTGTTTTATTTTCGTAATTAAAAAACATTTTAAATTTCTGCTTCTATTTCTTTGTTATCCTTATTTGGTAATAGTACAATTTTCCGTATGTTGACTTTTATAAATGTTTTTGGAATTGCAAGTATTTTAGTTTGTTGAAATCATCGCATTTGATAATTTCATGATTGGTCAGCATTCATGATCGTAATGAATTTTGCCGTATTTAGCTGAAACTACATTATCCTGAATTTGTTCTATCTTATTTTTGAATAGTTGGATTTTTACACTTCGTTCTAAATACAGACGTTGTTGGTGTTCTTCGTTTAGCATTTTATTTATAGCATTATATCCTCTTAAAAAACGACTTAAAAACGACAATTTGGTATTTCTGTTGCTGTTATCGAAGTCGATCATAAATATTCGGTATTCTCTAATTTGTAACGATGATAGAAACGAGAAACATTCGTATTCTGTCGTTGGCATTTTAGGTGGCGATATTGAAACGAGTGCAGTGAACATTAAATTAAATACGAAAATAACAACTTTAAGGATATTCGTAACTTTGGTTACAGAAATGGAAATGCTTAAAGTTGAATTTTTCTGGAAACAATTAGCAGAAATAGACCCGCTTGGATTTCCTGTCTGTGATGGTAACGGTTGGCACAAAGTAAATACCTAATAAATGATAAATAAATAAATGAAAAAACTAAGAAAAAAATTTATTAAATACAAATTTAAATAAATTATTTCATATTAAAGGTATAGAAGGGCTTAAAATTTAATGTAAAAAATAAGCTGGTGACCAACAAGTCTGTAGCCAGAGCAACAGGAGTAGGCGCCTATAAGCAAATTCTGCTGTCACCGTTGGAAGTAGGGGTGGAAAATTTAATCCAATTTGAGAAGAATAAGAAGAATAAATCCAATAGGCTTCTGCCGATACCGGCAATGACGAAAGGGTTCATCAAGGGTCCACTGAAAAAGAAAGGATTACAGTATTGCGAAAGCAAATTGAGGTGCAAAAAGAAAACGGCAATCGCTGGGATTCAGGGGTATTTAAAAGACATTTCCCGTTGCCATTTGTCTAAGGGCGCATTAGCAGTAAAAATGTACAATATTTCGGCGCCGTGATGGCGAGTTCTACGATAGAGATGGAAGAAAAATATGTAAGAGAAACAGAGAAGGAATACACCGCAGAGGTATAAATTTTTTTTATGTGCGCGCTGCTCAGCGATGGAAAGAAAGAAAAAAGAAAGAAAACGAAAACAGAGATAAGCTGCGCTGTGCTCGCAGTTGTTGGCATGTTGGCTCGCTCGTGAGTCATGACACATGAGGTTCGGTCTACTCGAGTATGCACATAATTTGGGACTTTCGCGACACCGAAGAAGAATCAACGACAGCTTCGGCCGCAAGGCTGTGTCAAAATAAATATAATCAAGCAAGCGGCAAGCGCACGTTTCAGTCGAATTGCGACCTCAAGACAGGGCGGGTGTATTTTCCTGTTTTAATTTTCTCTTGTTTGAGAAGTTTCACTTCTACCATGCGTGAACTGCACACATGATTTTTTTCATTCTTCTTCTTCTTCATTCCCCTTTAGCTGTTCGGCGTCGGAGTAGCCTTGGGATATCCATTCCTTCCACTGGCTTCGGTCCCTGCAGTCTCTCCTCATTTGTGTGAGGGTCTTACCCCTCTTTTGTATTTTGTCTTTCCTATATTATCTCTGTTATGGGTTTTCTCTGACCAGCTTCTGCTATTCGTTCATTTCTTATTCTGTCTCTTCTAGTTTTCATTGCGACTTTTCTTAGGTACTTCATTTCAGCAGCTTGGAGCTTACTTAAGTGTGTATACAATAGAGGTAAGCTTTAAGTCCCATATAGAGCTATTGCCACGAATACTGCATTATACAGCTTCATTTTGGTTTGTGTGCTTATCCCTCGCTTACTTACAATGGTACTGCTAATGTGGTAGTAGGCCGATATTGCCTTCCTGCCTTCGGTTCATCGCATCCTGGTCAATTCTCCTATAATATCTCCAGATATTCAAAGGCTTCCACTCTTTCCAGAGATTTCCCATCATACATTATTGTGAAATTCTCATTTGATGTATCGTCTTTAGAAGCCCACATAACTTTAGTCTTGTCAACATTCTCTCCACCAACCATATCCCCACCGTATGTTGTCTGCTGGGATTGTTTGCAAAGATGATAATGTCGGTTGCATATAGTAAGAATTGCAGATATATAGGTTGTATTTTCCACATTCCGATTTTGATTCTATAAGTCCGTGTTCTAAACGACTTAGAAACTTCATCAAGGAATATATTAAACAATAGAGGGCTGAGGCTCTCCCCTTGCTTCAACCCCCTAAACATCTTGAACGCTGCATTTTCCCCCTCTAATCTTACTTTGGCGGTGGGATTGTCGTATTCGCTTTTAATGCCATTGACCAGTCTCTCAGGTACATGTCTTGCTGTTAATGCCTCCCACACATGCCGTCTTGGAACACTATCGTATGCAGCTTTCAGATACACGAACGCCATAATAAGTCTTTGCCTTTAGCGATCCACTTCTCCATAGTGGTTCTTACTGTAAATATATAGTCCTGTGTTTGCCGCCCAGTTATGAAAGCTGCCTGTTCTTCCTTCAAGTTTTCATCCACGACTCTTCTGAGCCGCTTCTCTAGCACTTTCCTGTATACCTTATAAACTGTTAAGGAAAGGTTAATCGGTCTGTAATTGTTGCAGTCATAAATATTGCCCTTTATGTGGATTGGTATAGTAAGGGTCTCCCTCCATTCATTTTGGACCCTGTTCTCTTCCCAGGCCTTTTAGAACAACTTGGTTAATGTTTTCTTTACCTCCGGTCCTGTATTTCTGGGGCTATTCTGTCTGGCCCAGCGGCTTTCCCGCTTTTTATTGTCTTAATAGTGAAATCCACCTCTTCCTCTCTAATCGGCCCATCAATTGCTTCCTCTTCCTCTTCTAAATGCGGTCCATAGAAGATTCCTTCCTGATCCGGATTCGTATCATCTTTTTTAAACTTTTCTAATAGTGTATTCGCCATACATCTAGGACTTCCTTCTTTTCTGTAACAAGCCTTTCCCCTTTCTTGATTGTTCTTGTTTGTTTTTCATACTTTCCTCTAAGATTTTTTACTATTTTCCAGAATCCCTTCGTATTCCTCTCGTGGGCTTTTTCTTCTACTGTATTACCAAAGTCCTCCCATGACCTCCATTTGGCATCCTTTACTGCTCCTTTCCCTTAATTTGTTTTTTCTACGTAAGTCAGCTCTGTCAGTAGCTAAACGGGTCTGCACATATATCAAACACTTTATGTTTCGGCTTCCTGAAACGGGTATCTGCGATTAGCAGTCGATGATCAGTTCCCAATTCGAAAACAATTCTTCTTTATCTACCGCCGTACTGTCCTCTGTCGGTGCATATACTTGGATAAATGACACTTTCATCTCCAGGTCAAGTTGTACCACTATTATTCTTGAGTTTACTGGTTCCCATCCACTAACTTTCATTTCTAGTTCTGAACCTGTGGCTATACTCACTCTTTCTTTGGCTCTTTGGGTTCTTCCCACTCCTGAGTACCTGAGTGTGTATCCACTTTGCAAGTCCATACTACCAATTCCCTTCTTTTTTACTTCGCTTATTCCTAATATATCCACTCTATGGACTTTCATTTCCTGCGTAAGCTCTACCTCCTTTCCTGTAATAGTCTTTATGTTCCAGGTTCCATATCTCGTTTTCCTTTTAAAATCCGGTCGTGGTCGTGTAGGTCCGTCCCTTCAGAGGCTCGTTTGTTGGCTCTGAATCATTTGTAGCACTAGTGTGGGTGATTAGCCCAACGCTAGCCGTTGTACCCTACTAGGGCCCCTTCCATGGTACTATCATCCGGGGCAGATGAACCATGGTTTTTTAAACGAGGTCTACTCCTCCCCCTCCATCTTTTACATCCGGGCTTGGGACTGGCAATGGCGGAGTATTTTGTTTGTTTGTAGTACATATGTCTGTTATTTGCTTTGATTAGTGTAATACTGGAGGGAGGATGTAGACTCATATGGGATCTCTGATTGCCTTTAACCTGGCGAAGACTAGACCGATCCATATGTAGGACTACATCAAATCATCTCACCGCCTCCACGTAAGCTCCCCCCGGAAACTGAATTTTGACATCCGTCAGATCTGTCTAAGTGTGAGTTTTTCGAATTGGACTAGCAGGGCTGGCGACCAGGTTGTCTTAGAACCCAAAAGAAGAAAAATCAATTAAAAACGGGCTCCCTTTAAAAGGCAAATGACCATGATTTGCGTATCTGAACCTGGAACGTGCGAATACTCAACACGCCAGATGCAGTTATAAAGCTTGAGAAGGCACTGGCTAACTACGGCGCCGACATCATCGCCCTCCAAGAGATGAGATGGAAGGCATAGGAAAGTGACACCACCCATCGGCCGCAAGCGGATATTTATTACTGCGGCCCTGCCACAAAACACATATTAGGATGTGGATTTATTGTGGTTAAGAAGCTACGCCAGAGAATAATCGGTTTCTCGAAAGAGGGCGAGCGACTAGCGAGAATCCGTATTAAGGACACATTTAAGAACATCCACCAAGGAAAAGTTCTATGAACTCCTGGATAAGTCCATTAGAGCATGTCCACAACACGTTGTAAAAATCGTCCACAAACAACGGAAGTCGACAAATCAAATTTGCGGCATCAAATAACCTGGTGATCAGCATCACCAACTTTCCCCATAAAGACATCCACAAGGGAACCTGGCGATATCCCGATGGCCGAAACAACAACCAAATCGACCATGTGATGACAGACGGACGTAAATCCAATTGTATACTAGACGTCCGTACCTTTCGAGGGGCTAACGTCGACTCTGACCATTACATAGTCGTGGCAAAAGTCAGAGCTTGAATATCTAATTTGAGAAATACCCGGCCAAACCGAGTGCAGTGGTACCAAGTTAGAAACCTGTCATCACCGGAGGTCGCCCAGGAATATGAAAATTAACTATCAATCCATCTAGCAAACATACCAAACCCCGCCTCCGCCAGCATTGGCGATAAGTGGAATCAATGCTGTAACGTCATCATTATGCGAAGGAAACTATGGTTTGATGAGGAATGCGTTGAGATTAATCGACGAAAAAATTAAGCATCGCAGCGGATGCTCCACCGATCATTATGGAGTACCGAGGAGGAGTACAGGAAACTAAGAGGGTAAGAATGCAACCTATTCCGCAGGAAAAAAACAGCAATACTGTATTCCGTGCTAGAGAAAGTGGAAGCCAGCCACGCTAACGGTAGGACCCGGGATTTCTTTCGTAAAACCAAACAGCGGACAAACGGTTTTAAACCTGGGTCCAATGCCCTTAGGCGCATTAATAAGGAACTGTTCACCGACACCGCGGAGGTACTCAACGAATGGAGAGAGAATTTAAATCACTGATGGGAGGCACCCCGGTACCAACTGATACGCCCCCACACCCCAGAAATGAGAACCCAGTCCCAGAATCTACCTATGTCGAGATATAAGCTGCAATTGGACGGCTCAAAAACCACAAAGTTGCAGGTTCAGACGGCGTTGCTGCAGAGCTGCTTAAAGCAGGAGGCACTGTTATTATAGGGCTCGTGCATAGGATCATCTGTCGAATATGGAGCATGCCCAAAGACTGGAGTGTAAGTGTCATAAGTCCCATTCATAAGAAAGGGGACCCAATGCGCTGCTCGAATTATAGAGGAATATCCCTAATAAATTCCTCTTATAAGATACTTTACATCATTCATGGCTGTCTTTAAATATTCATTATTTATTTATTCATTTTATAATTTCATTATTTTCTGTCGGGGTTTCATCCAAACTCGGTTTTGATTTAATATGTTTTCTATCGTATTTCACTTCCTGACATATTTCACACTGATTAATAACAATCAGTATTAATTCCATTAATTTTGGATAGTATATTTTATTTCTTATTTTGTTATATGTATTCTGAATACCTGAGTGCATGCCCTCTTACATGATATAACGATATTTGTTTGATAGCTTCAACTTCTGTATCCATGTCTCGTGCTATGTACAATGAGAACATTTAATGAATTCTATATGTTTATCGTTTGAATACATTTCAATGAGTTTTTTCCTGTAAATTTTTATACTAGTGGTAAGAAATATCCCAGTAAATAACAATCTTTTCTTTTGTAATCTGAATATGTCTCCCATTGCCTCAAAATCGATTTCGCTAATGAATATTACTTTCAATAATTTTCCTGGCCTATCCTTTTCAATCATTCTACAATATTAGTTTAATAATTATTCTTTCTCTTTTTAGATTGATATAATTATTCTTTTTCTATTTAGATTGAATGCAGAACTTACCGGCCGAAAGATCTTCATGTGGTAACGGTGGATACTCGTTCTCATTGAAAGGGGTATCATTGCAATCAGAGCAATGAGTGGCGTTCCGTCGTGCAGAAAGACCAAGAGTACAAAGAGGGGACGACGATTGCTCGAGGCCGGCTGCTCTAATAAGAGTTGTAGGCAGCGCAGTCGATATGCTAGTAAGCCGATGTAAATGTATGTACAATGTCAAGGGCGCTGCCGGCAGCGAAGTGCCCGCCGCAGCACCACGTTTTGGGCTTTAATTTTTTTTTAATTTCACTTACTAATGTTTCGATATGAATAATAATTATCATAAATTTTATTAGTACAAATACACTGATTATTCGCACAACGGCCAGTAAAAGCACTTAGAAAGTTTTGCAAATTTGATAAATACACAGAAAATTGGACTAGGCCACTCATTAGATAACACACTGGGAGACGCGTCTGCGCAGTTTGAAAGCTGGGTCGCGAGTGAATTAATAAATCGGCAATTAAATTAATAAATGTTGTAGTAATATAAGTTGTATTAGTTATTAGTTAGTTCGTAAGTTTAGTTTAGTTTATTTTAAGTTTAAGTATGTACATTATAACGTAGCTTAAAAGAGTTCTGTGAATGTCAAAAGTGTAAATGTCCAAAGTGTTAATGCCCAAAGCAGAGAGAACTTATTCATATAGAGTTTGCATTCCTCTTATAAAAAAATTGCTGGAGAGACTCTTCAGAAACGATTAGAATCCGACACTGATTCTGTACAACAACAGAATTTCTTTCAGAATTGTTGGCTGTTCAACTTATGCAGCGTAACATATTGCTGTTGGTTTGCTTGGGTTTGCATAAACAAATTGGGCAGGAATATGATATTCAAAGAAAATAAATACACAACAGCATGATGCGGATCTGCCATTTTCCCACACAGTGGAAGTGTACAACGATATCCATGATACCTAAATCTGGTACTCCGGAGAACCGTGTCACATCATATAGGCCTGCTTCCAACTTTTTCAAAAATTTTTGAAAGATTATTTTTGAGCGGATTGTTGGCAGTACGGGGTGTTTAAGAAGCCATTCCTGCATCGAGTCGTTAATCACATATTTACTGCGTTTGAGATGAAACAGTATTCCTCTGCAGTCTTCCTAGATTTCAAACAAGCATTCGATAGGGTATGGATCGATGGACTTCTGGATAAATTAAAATTACTCCTGCCTGGCAAACAGTTTTTACTAATGCGAAGCTTTCTTCAACGACTGGAGCAAATCCGGTATCTCGGTCTGATCCTGGATAAGCGTCTTACCTGGCGTGCACACATTAAGGTAGTTACAGCGCGCTGCTACCAAAAGCTCAAGAAACTGGAGTGGCTCCTCCGCCCATCGAATAAGTTATCTTTAACTAATATAAGGCTCATCTATCTGCAAGTAGCGACACCTGCTTGGCGCTACGCCATACAAATTTGGGGCACTACTGCTGCCTACAACATCAGAAGAGTGCAGGCATGATTCAGCTTTCTATATCATTGCCTTTTCGGCGCAATTTACATCATTTTTAATTTAGTATAAGGCTAATTTTTTTCACGTCATTATTTTTTTAATCAAACAAATGTGTTATGCAGTTTACTGCGATAAATGTTATAATTTAATTATGAAAAAAATATAAAATAAAAGGAAGAGTAGTTACATATATGAACACCAAGGCAAAAGATAATGAACCTTATAAATTCGAGGAATTTATAAAAGAAATAACCCAGACACAGGAAAATCAGTAATTGCACATTTTGAAAAAGCCCATAATATTTTCGTAATAATTGCACAAATTAATAAATCGGCAATTAGATTGATAAATGTGAAAATCATTAAATCAGCAAATGTAATATGAGCTAGCTAAGCAGAAATTATACTTTAACGTTATCTTGGTGGCGGATAAAAATTTAAGTAGCGAGGAAGTCTTGTCTGATTGTGTAAGCAAAACAGTTGTAGTACTTGTTTTTTAAAAACTCGAATGGAATTCGTAAGTCGCGCACAAAAAAAAGATAAATATAATGGTTCTAATGGTGCCCACTCATTGAATCCACGAAATAAAGAAAGTGCAAAAAACGAAATTTACATCTGCTGGAACCAAGTTCCATGGACTTACTTATTACCATTGTATATTATTGTAAATTGTAAGCCTGCCTGCACTCCAATCTCACTCACATATACCGCTCACACTCTCCACTCACCTTTTCCAGTCGCTATCCTATCCTCTCCCTCTGTCTCTCTCCGTCATTCCTTCATTAAGTACCGCAGTCAGGCTCAATATACGGACCACAGGGTTATGTTATCTCATTTGAGCAATAAAGAAATTGGTTCTGCTTCTTATTAAGATAGAAAATTCAGCTGTCGAGAAACTCAACCATTTCAAATCTTAATCATCCTAGCTCAACTTTTTGTATCGTCAACTGCTTTCGTTCGAAGGTCCGGCGTTACGATATTGGCCGGCCTATCTATCAGTAATTCCGTGGGTAGCTCAGGATGTGGTTTTTTTTCATATCCTTATTCACTCCTCTTGTAAGCATAGTGCCTCCATAAAGCTCTTCCGTCTTGTTGGATATCCGAGGATTGCTTTAGGTTCGAAAACAAATTGCCGCTACCAGTCATTGACGTAGGAAGTGTCGACTGGCACCACCAAGGATAAACGACTCCACATAAGTTGGAGAGGTTCGTCCGATGGTGGTAACGTAACAGTTAAACCGCAGCTAAATTAAAAAACGGAATATTGTAGTAAGTATATCTGATGTCAGTGCAATGTTAAGTTAAGTTAAGGCTATGTTATGTTATGTTACAGCAATGTTAGGTGAATCTATAAGAAAAGAAATAAAGGAGTGGCATTTTGAATACGGCGGGCAAACCGAACACACGTGTTTCATTACTACAATACTTATTTCGCCCACCGTGAGGTTTGAACTATTGACTGGCGAACCATGGGATGGCAGCCGTAGTATACTTCCACCAGGCTACCGAGTCGACTTTGTGGTTTACTTAATCATTAACGCCAATATAAAAAATTTCTTAGTCGCATCTATGTAGCTCTCTCATCGATCGATTATCCATGTTAGTTAACATCTTCGTGTTTTCCGCGAAGAACCTGTTACCCCGAATTATTCGAGAAAATTTTTGACGTGTATTCATTGCTTCGCTTAAAAGAGCGTCATCCCAGTGGCTGCATAAGTAATTGTGTTGACTGGAATAGAATACTGGTGGCATTATATTACAAATTTTTCCTCCAAACGAAATCCTACGATAGATTGGGAAAGGAGGTAACCCGCGACAGACCTCGTTACCTCTAATTATAGCTGAAGACTCACAAGTATCCAAAGTCTTCGTATTTAGTGAACAAGCGCCCTTCTGGCCTTGCAGCGGTTAGAGTAATATATAATCTCAATACCATCAAAGTTCACAAACAAGTACACCTGTGCTTACTATTTTAATTATAATTTCGAATCAAGTACGCCTTGAATTACAAAAAAACACACACACAGAGACAAATAGAGATTTTCCAGTTGTCAAAAATTAGTCTGTTAAAATCTCAGAAAAATAGGAAGAAAAAATTACTTCACAATTTTTTAAATTTTCTAAATCCGTGTTTAAGTAGAGTTTATATTCATAATTACCATTAGTTTGCGTTGTCGAATTCTATAAAATTTCGTTGTCTAAGCAAAAATGCATCCTTTTACGGGAAAGAAAAGAACCAATGATAATGACTTGGTCAATGAAGGCAAAGTCGATGATCACAACTCATGTAAAGTCGTAATTCCAGCGACGCCTGCGAATGATCACACTGCAACGAACGGTGTAGAAAATGGCATTAGTACTGCGACTACAGTGCCAGATATTGGACAAACGCAGAATAATCTGACTAGTGTTCATTCGACGAGAGCAGAAAACGATGCTGGTAGGGCTACAGTGGTAGATAATCAAGGCAGCAATCAATCCGTGCCAAAAATCGCAAGCGCAAAAGACGTTCAAACCGCTGAATTGAGGCACTTCATTATCGAAAGCTTAAAAGAATACTCGGGCACGGACTCAAATAGTGGGGAACTTGCCACATTACTGGCATTACCAGTGGCAACAACTGTTTCTAAGATCAAACCTGTCCACCTGATCTCTCGTAAAGGGAGCGTTAATCATGGAAATGTTACAGGCAGCATCAATCAAAGTCCGTCCACACAAGGCACAATAACCATAAACCGGTCAATGTCGTATCAGAATCCCACCAATCGAAGGACATCAAATATAAGTCCAGGGTCACGCATAGTGCGGCACTGTAGGCCATCGGGCCCGTACCTCTCTAATACCTCACAGGACCAACTGACAGAGCCACAAAGAACAACTACGTGTAACCCGATCAGTAGCAGTTTTCTCAAAAGTCCTTCAACTTATCGACCATCGGGAACTTTCGCGCTGCCTTCCACTCTACCGCAGAACGAGGATTCCTGTGTAGGAGAAAGTTTTCTTTACGGCAAGCTTAACTGCAATGATCAACTTGACCCAATCAATAACTAACCCCCACCCCAATGTGATTCCTTTCATTACAGGAAACCCAGTAAATTTAACAGAGCATTGGTCTATACCCAACAGAAATTCAAATCGATTTCACGTACCGCAGCTTACAAAAAAGTTGCCCAATCACCAGCAGCGTAGACAATATGGTATTGGAAATGCCAACTACCAAGGTGATAATAGCCATCGTGGCCACAACAATTGGCGCGGACAAGCGCAACGGTCCTCGTCGAATTCGACCGCCCAACCTCAGAATTCAGCATCTTTAAATTGCACTCAAGTAACTTCGTCCTTTCATAAAAATTCACGTTCTATCCCAGGTGTTGGTAGGAAGACTAAGTGTTCGTCTTCTAAACTTTTCAATTCGCACAGTAACACCTTCAACACCACCATCACTTGCCTTAGCCGTGCACGTAAAGTCAGTCGTACCAATATATTCAATTCGATTTCGTTTTCAGGTAGCACAAGCGAAGCGCTTGCCTCAATTCCGGGCGCCAGCGAATCAGCGAACGCATCCGCATCAACAAGAGCAACCACAACAACGTAGGCAACAGAGGCAACATTACCGGGCAGCATCAGGTCAGCAATACCAACCAGAGACGGGAATAAATCGAAGACGTCATCCGCAGAAGGCGGAACAGTTACAAGAGCAGCTGCAACTATCGGCACCGCAGTTTGTTCAAAATACCCAACAGCAGGCGCAGACGTCACAGCAGACGTCAGAGACCTTACAACAACAGATTCCTCAACCGGCACCACAACAGGTAATATCACGTGAACTGATGACGATATCACCATGAACTGCCACACTCAATACCAAACACTTTGTTTTCCGTAACTCGTCCACAGTACGGCCTTTATTATCCTGTGAATCCAGTACTCACTGCTACCGGGGCCACACCACAACAGTTGTTCGCCAGTCCATTTGCGCCGGTAGCACAACCTCAACTGCAGAAAAATGAAGTACACTATACAACACCATCAACAGCTCCGATCTATACAACTGCGCGCCTGGCGCCACAGGGACCTAGTATTATACCTCAGCAGCTTGACCTGCAATCTCAGCAACCTCAACAACATCTGCACTCATATCAACAACAAGTGCAATATGAATATAATGGTCCAAATACAACTGAACTCTTGGTGCCGTATAATCAGCTGGTTGCGCTACAACCTTACCAGGTGCATTATGTACCCTGTACTCTGGTAGATCCTCAGCAACTGGCGGTGCAAACCCAACCATGTTCGGTCGAAACAGCAACAGCACCAATGTCGACCCAAACACAGTTGGCCTCAGAAGAACCTGATCAAGGCCAATGATGATATGGTAATCTTTGAAGTGTGCACATTGGCACTAAAAGAATTTGACGTGGATATCCTACAATTTTTGAACACACACAAAAAAATTGTATATGTTTAAATCAAAAAGTATGCCATTTTTTAATTCTCGCTTTGTGATACAAGCTTTGAGTCCTATTTATGTACTGCTTTGAGGACCAAGTCCTGTTGCAGGTGGTTGTAATAGTGGGATGAAGAGGCAAGCAAAGGCCGTAGTATGAGCCTGATGATAGGCTTGGAAGTACTTAGGCGACTGGCAAGTCTATTGCGATGGTCCATCAGCCTATCATTGTATCTGCTGGAGAAGAACGAAATTTGCTCCTCCTAGGTGCTCAACTTGAGGTCGTGGTGCAAAGTCGCATTTCTGGCATAGTATTCACAACCAATAATAAGGCGTAAAACATTATTCTGGAGAGTCTGATAGCTGCTGCGGTTCGACCTTGCAGCAGTACCCCAAATATGGATGCCTTATTACCACGTAGGAGCAATGATCTGTTGATAGACCATGTATTTGCAGTGGAGAGGTAGCTTGCTGCTGGCGTTTAGCAGCCATTGTAGACAACTTCTCTTCATGTTGCAGGACTTCACAGTATTTGCGATGTGATCCCGATAGGTGAGTCGCTGATCTAAGGTGTGGCCCAAGTACTTGGCGGATGTGTTCTTTACCAAGGGGGCATCGTTCACAAATACACATACAAATACGCTTTTACTTGCGTTGATGCCTACTTTTCATCTTCTTGCTCTATCTTCGAAGAGGTACAGGTACTCTTAAAGATCGTTGACAGCATAATATTCACTTGAGTTAGAGTAGAAAATGCATACATTTTCGGAGAATGTGGGGTTAGTTGCCGCGGGGTTGGATGTTCATCCTTCTGATACTGGGTGTTGGTATGTCGGCCCCAAAAGTAGCGCAGAGTAGCGGAGCCAGTACGCTCCTCTGAGGGATTACAGAAGCAATAGGCATGTGAGGCGACTGGCAGTCTCTGATTTAGACAAAAAACAATATCTCCTGTAAATAAGAGCGGAGATAGCAGAAGAAGGTAGCCGGGAGCGCTAATTTGATTTTGGCCAGGGGACCAAGATGACATACTCGATCGAAAGCCTGTTGGATGTCGAGGAATATTATCAGAACTTCCCCTTATCGAAAGCATTAAAGATATGCTCCGTTACTCGATGCAGTTGCTGGATAGTACTATGACATTGATGTCCAATAATTCAACAATCCCAGAGAAAAATTAGTCGTTCAAATAACTTCGATAGGAATGATTCAGGGTCTTCTTCGGATTTTCCCGGATTGAGGATCATAGAGATTCTGGCTATTTTTCATGTTGAGGGGAAGTGCCGCTCCCTTAGGATGGCATTACACAATAATGTTATCCAAAGGCGTGCTCGCTTGGGTAGGAATTTCATCAGGGCTTTGTTTATGCCATCACGTGCAGGAGCTTTTTTCACTTTAAGCTTTCGAATTATTACGTTAACCTCTTCCAGACGGAAAGGCCTGATGGGTTGGCACATCTGCAGTGGTGAAGAAACGATGTTTTCTGTTATTGCCACCTCGTCTGGTGTGGCAGACTTTAAAGAGGTAAATCCCTGGACTAGATAGTTGGCAAAGGTGTGGGACTGTTCATAAGCCGATCGCAACCACTGTCCATCTTCATTGCGCAGGGCGGTCCTCCGTTGAGGTTGCCTCTTTGTGGTAAATTTCCACAGTGAGTGTCTGGAGTCGATTGTGTAGTCGGTGTTGGCCAGGAGATTTTCAAAGTGAACGCTGCGAAGCCGCTGTAAGGCCACCCGTAACTAATTTTTCACTCGATACCTTCGAACCTTAACCCTGGGGGTAGCAACTATACAGATGTCTCTTTGTGGTTATGAGATCTGCAATTACAGCTGGTGGACGAGTATGAGGAGACGTGAAATTGTTGGCTGTGGCAGCGGCATTACGCAACTTATGTCTTGTTGGTTTTTAGACGTTCAGACGTTGTAACAAAGGGTAATGGTTTATGTTAGTTTTTAATTCTTCAGAAATCTAAGGAAAAGGTGAGTGGTACTTGTTAAAGGAGAGTGAGTTATAGGTTAAAGTTGGTAAAGGTGAGTGAGAATGGAATAAATTATTGGAAATGGAATAATAGAGATAGTGAGTAAGTGTGTTATAAATGAAGGTGTGTGGAAGGAGCGGTAAGTATGGAGGTATCTTGCATTTTAGCGGAGAATAGCTCACAGCGTGATCCATATCATGGACAGTAGTGAATTCCATGTTTAGGTTCAATGAGTTGTTCAGCGAGTCTCTGAAGACAGCGATATTGGAATGTCCGCTTAGGAGTTCTGGTTTCTGTAGCCAGAAAATTGGCGTTTAAAGTATACACGAAGGCGGAAAGGGCGTTCCCTCTGGCGTTGGTGATTTTATCCCCACAAGGGATGTTTGGAGTTCCAATCACCGGCTATCATATATTTACGGCTATCAGTACTGACGGCAAACTGGTAATGAGACAAACTAAAGGTTGATGGCCAATATATCGCTTTAAATACTATTTCGCCGAGTTCGGTGCTGATCATCGGGAATGACTATTGAAGCCTTTTGGATGAAATTGGCTTCAGGGGGAAGTGCTTCATGGTGTTTCTAACCATTATGGCTATATCTCCGCAGCAATTGTCCTACGGGTGATCCGCAGTATACATGCTGAACACTGCCAGGCTGATTCGTCTACGAATGTCGGTCTTCGTTTCGCAGATCAGGATTAAATCGATGTTATTATGTTGTACAAAGTTTTGTTCTTCCAATATTTTGCATGGGATGCCCAGATTAGGATCTTTAAGGTAATCTTTCAGAAGCCTGCGGGAGAAGTAGAGCCCGGGCTTGGCTCTGCATCTGTAACATGCGGTTATATTGCTCGAAGAACTTCTCGGAATTGTAGTTTATTGGTGCAAACAGACCTTCAAATAACATTTCAAAAGCCATCTCCCCTTGCCATTGAAAAATGATGGCAGGCGCTTGGGAGGGGTTTTGTTGTCGTTGCGTTTCACGTTGGGATGGATGTTGTTGATGTTGATGCCTGTTTTGCCGATCTGTTGTATTTTGTGAACCGTGAGTCCGTGTTGTTGGTGTTGTTGGAAACTGGAGTCGCGAGGTACAGTGTTAGAAAATTGGTGTGAGTGGGTATGACGCTGAGGTCCTTTAAGGTCTCTGACTACTTCGGCAAAATAATCGCCATTAGATAGGCCGACTAGAGAAGGAGTCGGGGCATGTTATTGACTGGGCTTAGCAGGAGATCGGGATGGAGAAGCAGAGATGTGTGATATATTTGTGATATAGCCCCGGCTATATCAATTTGATTGCTTAGAGGAAAAAACTAGTTGTCCTACAGCGGGTTTTTAACATTAGGATCCAAGGTTGCACGTGTGTGGCTAAGGACAGTCGAACCAATGGTTTTTCTCTTTTTAGATTGGTTGCGAAACGTACGCGCCGAAGGGCTACTCGGATACTCGTTCTCATTGAAAGGAATTCCATGGCACTTAAAGCAATACGTGGCGTTCGCGTTATTATTTTTCATAATGTTAATACGGCCACCTCTATTTATATAGCGGAGAGGCAGCACTGTATCATTGATAACGGATGATGCAGACGCATCGGTTTCAGAGTAATTAATTCTGCTCACCATGGCAATACACAGCAGCTACTAGCAGAGATTTCATAGAAGCTTGGACCTTATCTGTTGATTGACGCGGCAGAAAAGGCCAAGAGCACGAGAGTTGTAGGCAGCGCAGTCGATATGTGCTGTTTCTAATTGTTTACGAAAAATCTACCGATACAAATAATTACTCGATAATTTTCATTCAATACCGAATAGGCAACCGATACGGTATCGAATAGAGGTAATCGAGACCCCAGTGGTATGGTATGCCCACCGCAGCACCACGTATGTTCTTTAAATTTTTTTTTTACTCACAAATGTTTTGACTTAAAAATTTGATTGATTTAATAATAGTTTCATATGTTTTATTAAATAAATGAACTGATTGATCGCCCAACGGACAGTAAAATACTTAATAAATCACCGAAAACCTGAAAACTGCGTGACGCGTCCACGCGGAATGAAAGCTGACATAGGAATGAAATACAACATAAAATAACAACAAATTATTCAAGCCCATTGATAAAAAGAACTACCGAATCGTAATAAATTACAGAAGATTAATATAAAACTGAACAAAGTAACAATAGACGATAAATATCCACGTCCAAATATTGATTAGATATTAGATAAATTGGGAAGACCCCAATACTTTTCAAAGTTAGATTTGGCGAAGGGATACCATCAATTTTATTAAAAAAGGAAGATCAGAAAAAACAGCATTTGTAACAACGCATGGGTTATACGAGCTCATAACGATGCCCTTTGGATAAAAAAATGCTTCAGCCACATTCCAGCGGCCAGTGAACGAAATCTTAAGGAACTATATTAATAAGACATGCGTTGTTTACCTAGATGATATTTTAATAGTCAGCACGTCATTAAAGGAACATGTTATAGCAATAGGTGACATTTTTAAAATCCTTGAAAATAAAATTTTTTTTATCCAAAAAGATGAGTGCAAATTCATGAAAAAAGAAACAGAGTTTCAGGAAATACCCTAACAAAATACGGTATAAAGCGGAATCCGGACAAAATCAAAGTGATCGAATAATGTAG